>OX463788.1:39834202-40156253 GCA_949825025.1 Siphlonurus alternatus | reverse complement strand
ATCTGACAAAGAAAAGAAAATTTGACAATAAAGTCAAAAACATATTTCAACATTTAAATGAAGAAATGAATGGTAAATTTATATTACTTTTTTTTTAATCTAGATTTTAAATATTAAAAAGAAAGTTTAAATTTAAAATGAAATTGAAACTTAATTTCAAGCAGATATAAGAAAAATAATATTATAATGTTTGAAATAATTAACATATATTATTATAGTATAATAAAAATATTTTTTGTATATCTAATAAATAACTTTTGGATTAAAAAAAATGAAAAAATTCCAAAACGTTTAATCAAATTTCATATTAAAAATATATTCATGTACAATAATTTAATAATTTTATGAATATTGATGGTATGTATTAACTAAAAACGTGTAATTTTATACTTTTAGTGGAATTTTACAACAACTAGAAGCATTGAATTTTCTGTGTAACCAACCGTCTCAATATCATTTGCGTGCATGCCTGCGTAGAGTGCTTGGTCAAGCAAGTCCTTTGAAATAATGCTATTAAGTACCCGGGCTGAAATTTTATCTCTTGTAAAAAATACCTATTAAAATGTGTCTGAAGATGGGGGTCATTTCGCTCCTGAAAATACTTAAAAGTAAAGTAGCTAAGTTAAGAAAAAGTATAAAAAAACACTAATTTTTCTGTGTTCAGCCTGCAAGAAATGTAACTCTGCAACCAGTTAGACACGGAGGTATGTAAAATTGCAAACATTAGGGGATTTCTGCTGCTTCTCACTTTCTGAAATTATCTGCCATAATAACATCATCTTTATTAGTAAAGCTAAACTTTCAAATTGTTGAATAAAGCTGTAAAGTAACGTATAGCAAATAAACTAAGTGTTAAAAAATACCTGCAATAAATGTAGTCCTAATTACGATACATAATATAATATATAGAAAAATATTTACTCTTTTCTACTCACTGCTTTTCTTTAAAAATAATATAATGTAGTCTACCGTATTTATAAAATATTTATCGAATAATATTGTAATTTATTGACTTAATAATTATACCTGTTTATTTTTCATCAGTCAAAATATTTAATTAAGTGATAATAAAGTTGATTTAAACATGTGTTTATGCGTATATAATTAATCTCAAATATTAAATTTTTGGATGGGTAAACCCCATTATTCTAATTTTATTTATAAAATTTTTACTATTTAATAATAAGCATGATGATTCATGCATGTCATTAAATCATGTCAATAGTGATTCTAGATAAATCTAACAACATACATTCTTGAGTTAAATTTATATGTTTTGTATAGTTGATGAAAATAGAATATATTGTCAACATTCTTTGAATTATTTTATCTTTATTTTAGATGGAAAGTTTTCAATCACTTTCAGTTTTGATCACGGAAATGGTGTGTTATTGCGGACGTCTTGCTTGGTAGGTACCCGCGCGGCCTGTACGTTGCGTCCCGACCCATCTATCTCCATTTTCTCGTTCAACTGCAGTAACTATATAGTTAAAAAAAAAAAATGAAATGAAATGAAATGAAAAATGAAATGAAAAATATTTTTAAAATTTTGAACGTAAAACTTTGCAAAGTTGTTTAAAAATAATAAGCGTATTGCAATGTTTTCAAATAAAAATTAATTTTTTTTTCTCACTAAGTTTTGAAACCCCGAACCCTCCAAAACCCTAACTTAGCGTTTCGCGGGCTCTTCCGGAACGGGGGCGGCCACGGCCTTGCAATCCATCCCGGCATTTGCCTGCGACTGAGGGAAACGTGGTTTTTGTTGAAAATGGTCACCCATCCAACTACTAACCACGCTCGGCGTTGCTTGACTTCGGTGATCTGACGAGACTCGGTCAAGCGCACTGCGCCACACACCCACAAAATTCCATTTAAAAGACAAATTATTGTATATACTTCGGGTGTGTCTTTTGTTTGTAAAATTGAAGTGTAAGCTTTTCTTATAAATGGAGTAAGCTAAAGACGTTGAAGCCAGTTAGGCAAGCAAGCAGGCCATCGTAAGCCATATTCCGTGCTCCAGAGGACACCCTATATAATATGCTCGTAAATCAATCATCAAATGTAAGCTCCTCTATACTAAACATTCACGTAACATTATCTATCAAACTAAGTACTTACAAATACTGATAAATAACTATTTTTTTTAATAATATTTTAATTAATATTTAAAGCATGCATCAAATTTTTAAAATAATGTTTTAAACAAAAATGGAAATATTTCATAATTTTAAACTTTCAGGCGCCCTCTTTTTAATATAATATATATATTTTTTTCATAATATATATTGCATGCTGTCTCAATCGTTCTCAAACCTCATGTATCAAAGTTTGGAGAACTGAATGCATCTTATTTCGCTCGGTTGAACGGCATCATTCGTGTAAAGTCTCTCGTTGCATGCAGCATGCAGGAAGGAAGGAAGGCAGGCAGGCTATCTTTGCTTTATTTATATAGTGTGATAAATGATGATCCTTCTTTGCAATTGACAAGGCAGAAAATTTTGATTTAATACAAGATTTTGCATTCTTTCTTGTCTATTATATGTGAATAATGTCATATCTTATTTCTCACACAGTAAAATATTACTATATTTCTATTTATATTGAAAAGAGAGATAAATATTATTTCATGAAAATACATATTTTTCCATACCTCAGTATATTTTATAATCTCTAGTTATATGCTGAGTATATTTTATGTTTTTAGAGTTCAATGCAAAAATTGAATTTAATTAATATTTTAATTATAATTTTACTTCAATGAATTCAGAATAATTATTAACAAGTATAAAAATTATACAAAGAAATTTTTATATAATCATTCCTCATTATGAAACTTGTTAAAAAAAATTGTAAAGCTGATAAAAACTATAGAAATAAACACTAAAGAAAACATTTCATTGCGTGTATTATTTAACAAAGCTTTGAAGACTTACAGTAATTGAATTAGACCCATTATAAAATCTTTTATAAAGAAAACGTGAAACAAATTAAGTCTATTTAAAACAGCTTGACAGAAATAAAATTTAAATTTTGACAACAAAATTAAGCGTAAACATTGAAAATAAAACTGAGATAATTTGTTTTCTTGTGTTATATGTATGTATATTTATATAAAGAGACAATGCAAAAGAGATTCTATTTACATATAAATTAAATCATGATAGCATCACACACATACATACATACATTAAAAAAGAAATATTATAAACTTGCTATTTTTTAATCTAACTTCTTTTTTTACATCACGTAAATAAAATAAATCAAGCGTAAAATTCTTTTGTCAAGACTAAAAATTCTCGGTTAACTTTTTTTTTTTTTTTTTAAAGAAGAAACAATTTGTGGAATTTTGGTTGGCAAACACACGCAAAATAGGAAAGTAGAATGTATATGTATATATTTTATACATATAAAAAAAAAGGGTGAGGAGGTGGGGAGAAATCAAAGAGACTGGAAGTGTATTGTTGGCATGGTAACAGCTAGGGAAAGACAAAAATCTGTGGCTGTTGTTCATTTATCTTGCGTAAAGATGAGTCCGGAGACAGTCACAGATACATGCGGATCCAGAGGATCAGAGGCGGCGGCGGTGGCATGCGGTAGCAGGATGGAGCAAGGTGCTTGCATTGCGTAGGTTGCGTTGTGCGTGCCAATAAAATAACATGAGCCTCACCATTATTAAAGATTAGCTAATAATCATAATGAACAAAATTAGTTATAAATGTCACATATATATTGTTACTTCATTGGTAATATATATTACACGCTTCATATTTTGTAATCTTGCAATATTCATGTTTGTGTACGAAGGAAACAGTGGCAACCTCAAACAGAATGATGGTTAGTATGCATAAATCAGATAACATCTACAATAGTTATTGGTTAGATTCATATATACATGTGGGTGATTTTTTTTTCAATTATTTTATTTTAATTCAGCAAAATATATTAAGGGTAGTCTAGCTTTAGGTCATTCAGATTAAGGGTAGTCAGCGCAGTTTGAATCAGTTATAACTGAAACGTCATCTTATAAAGGGATATTGAGATGACGATTCATATTAAGCATGCGTTAGTGTAGTCTAGATCTGAATACGCCAATTAAGATTTTTCGTAAAGTTACGCAATTAAGACTTGCACATAGCAAATACATGCTAATTTCTTGCGTAACTTTACGCAAATTCTTAATTGGCAGAATTTGAACACCCCTCAGCTCATGGAGTTTAGAATTAATTGGGACTACCTGAATAGAAACTTACCTGCATGACAATTAGCTAATGTGCTTTTTAGGTGTTAAAACTTTTTATTTTCTTTTAATATTATAAGTAATCAAAGCTAAGAATTATCGATCAACAATATCGGGATAGCACAAGTTACGTTTTCTCTGCTCTGTCTATTGGCCACTGTTCCGCAGCCTATATGCAGATATATTTGGTATACAGTAGACAGCTATACTAGTATATTTTTCGTAATTCCCCCCCAAAGTACATCTTTTTGTCTTTTAAAGTTTGAGCGGCACTGTAATTATTATATAAATTAAAGTAAAGTGAATAATATTTGCAAAATTACGCGTGTTTCACTACATTAATCGACATTGGGCGCGATTTACGAAGCAGTTAGCCAGGTTTCTAACCACGTTTAGCTTAACCACGTTTAACTAGGTGGTTTAATTAACACGTAAAACAGGTATAGTTAAACGTGGTTCAGCTAAACGTGGTTAGAAACCTGGCTAACTGCTTCGTGAATCGCACCCAATATATTAAATTAGTATAACATAATTTTATTCATGCATAACATTGTTTCGTTCAACCTAAAACATTTTGCAGATCTTGATACAAGTAACTAAGGGTATTTGATCAATGTCGCTTTTAATTGAAAAAATACCTTTCTACAATATTAATAGTTTCATATAATAAATCTCTTGACATTTTTTTTTTGTTCTACTTTATCAGATTAGTAGAATTGGGGGAGAACAAGAAGAAAAAAAAGAGAGATCTTAAAAATTGTACAAATTCTATGATTTTTTTTTTCCCCATTTTATCTTTCCTATAATATATCAATGTCAACTTATGCCTAAGGGGTCTTATTATAATAATAAAAAAAAATCAAACTTTTATTGCGTTACATTGAATATTAAATTCAATATTGAATAACTAAAATATATTAAATATTACATTATTACTGTATTAATAATGTAAATGGCATTCATTCTAGTATAAGGCTATAATACATCTCGTACATATATTTTATTATATAATAATTGTACCTACTACTAGTAGATAATTTTACAATTAAATATTATAGCTGAAGGTAGTTAATCTATACTCGTTATATAGCGTATTATAACCTGGATATATCTTGAAATATTTGGTGGATATTGAATTGACTGTGCACGGACATGCACACCACTCTTTTGTGTTTTTTTATAAATAAATAAATAAATAAATTTATTAAATTCTAATTTTTTCAATATATGACTATCAAATAAAATAATATGATTAAATTTGGTTCCTAGTGCAATTGTTGTTTCAAAATCTGGTATAACTGTTGAATTCACACAATGTTGCTGTGTTATTAAATCAAGCACTTGCTTTTTTGAAAAGACTAAATAATTCCCATTTGATAAATATAGCAATTTTAAATAATAATTATATTCTAACAAAGGACATTCAGCTGTGTGAATACAGACAAACTAGTGAAAATTAAAACACAGTCAAAGTATAATCAGCAATCTAAATTATTTAATGATTAAATTACATTACTTTTCAACAATAAAAACTTTTCAGACTGTAAAAAAAAACTAAAACAACAACAATTTTTATACAAATATTCATTATTGCTATTAATTAATTTGTTTTATAATAAGTGCGTGGTGAATAAAAATCCATATTTTAATAAACTGCTATTAATAGGTGCCTTTGATACGGGTCAGATAAAAGCAAGACGAAACAACACAATCATTTTATACGAGTATATATATATATAAAAAAAATCACTCCAACAAAAAAGTAAGTCCCGTTAAGTCAAGCTTTTTTTTTACAGCGTTGTCATGATATAACCTTGACTTTTTTTAAGCTATAGTCTTCTTCATATGCTACGATGACTGATATATACTATATAGAGATATTATTTATATAAATTGTAAATATTATAGTAAAAAGTATATTTTATAAATTTAATATATAACACATAAAAGTATTTTTTTTTTTTTTTAAATTGTTGGAGATTGTTTTTAATATTCTGATCAAGTATAATTTGTGAAAATGACTTAGATTATATAATATATACTTTTATAAATTCTATATAACAAAAATAAACAAGAAATTTAATTGAAGGTCACCCGGTGATTGCGTGAAAGTCCTCATGGTAAAATAAATATTCCCTCAGGACATATTAAAAAAGCTACGCATTATTTGTCACGACACACAAGTTATTTTATAAGTATATTTTTTTAGCTAACTTATATTATATTCCTCTAAAAAAAATTGAATACAGTATAAATATAAGCTTTATCTCATCTTTAAAGTACATAATAGAAAATAAAGATAAAAAAGTAAGGTTAAGATAGGTCTTGTGTTAAATGGTAAACACTGCACAAAGAAAAAAAAATAGAAAAAATATAAGCAAACCAAAGTTTTTAAGTCGTCTTTTTTTTTTAAATAAAATAGTTGTTAAAAATATTTAGCAACAACTTAAAAAGATAAAAAAGTTTTAAATAAAAGTTATTACAGAATAATACACATCTCAGCTAAGCAACAAGAGTAGCAGAATTTTAAGTTCACACAAAATAGTTAACTAAACGCATTAGAGTTTTGCGTGAAAATGGCTTCTTAAGAAAGTCTGGTGAGACAATATGACAGAATCTCGATAAAGTCAGACGAGTAAAATAATTCCTAGTCCAGACATGACGTGTAAAAATGGTACAAAAGTTAACAAAATAAAAAGAAAAAGAAGAGCAACTTGAAGTGTATCTTACAGTTAAAACGCAACGCAGCACTTTAACATATTACCAATAGAAAATAGCAACATACAAAAGGTACAATCTAAGCAAATTTTTCAGCTGAGTTTATATTTTCAATTCATGGATTATTGACGTATGTTATTGAACATAGCAATAGTGAATAAAGTGATATATTTTGTGGTTTAATATAATTTCGTTTAACATTTTATAAAATGTCTTTAAAAAAAAAAAAAACACTATTGTTAAAAAGAACTCTCTGTGCAATAGACTACTATGATTTAAATTTTTTAAACGATATGATGAAATAGGAATTGAAAGGCTGTATTGTCAATATGCTGAAGCACTCTTACTGAACAGAGAATCCATTTACTTTAACACACACATATGTGCTGGTAGCTATATATATATATAGCAATAGTTGCTGTAATACACTTACATAAATATAACTGCATGGAAGAGTCTAAAAGTATAAGTTTTTATTTTATATAAAAAAACTATGCATTAATAGTTTTACTATAAAGTTGCTTAAATTGTATACAGTAAAAATACTCACAGAAAAAAAACTAGAAACATTATACTTCCGGGAGCAATGTTTAATTTGTTATACTGTATATAGTGCTAGCAGCTTATCAGTGTATCAGAAATAGCCCATGCTACGCTTCAACTCAATGTGAGAAGCTCTTTCATTACATGTTTTATTTGCATTCGAGCTTTCTGGAGTCTATCAGCAGGAAAAAAAAAAAAAAAAAAAAAAACATTATAAAGTTTAGTTAGTTTGTCTATTGACATGAAATACACTAAAGTTGATTTACTCCAGCTTCTATATCAGATTCTGTTTTTTTACAATTACTTAATTTTAAAAGGAATGAAAAAAATATAATCTTTTTTGCAAAAAAACAAACTGAACAATACAGTATATATACATAGTCAATTTCGTGCAATAGGGAAATAAATTAATCTTTTGATACCTATACATAAAACAATTACTACACAAAAAAAGCAATATTTTAATAAGGGTTTTGTATGGCAAATTGTATAACTATGTATTTTTTTTTCTTTTTTTCATAATTATATTATATTTCATTATATAATATTGTATTTAATACGAGTTCTTTATAAAACACCGTTTTATTATCAAATTTAATAAAAAAGAAAATATAAAATTTCATGATGCTATTAATTAGTAAAAAAAAAACAAAAAAAAACAAACAAACTATATTTATACGTTAGTTTGTTCTATTGGAAAACTTTTGGGTTAAATTGATTTATACTTCATTAAATATTTATTTGTTTTTTTTTTTATATACTAACTTGTATTATTAAATTAAGATAAAATAACTTGAGCTTATTTACATCTCAATAAAATAGCGGTTTAGGTACAGTAGCCGTCACGTTTAACTGGCTCATGGTCTAGTTTTGTAACGCTCTCAGTGATTGGCAGCCGGTTTGTAACGAAGGACATCACTGGCCGAGCCGAGCCGAATGACTTCCGAGTGCTTCCGACCATGAGCCAGTTAAATGTGACGGCTACTGTTGTAGTAATAAGGTGGTAACATCAGTGATTAAACACCAATATCATTACCAGCTATAATATAGTACTAAATCCCGCTATAATAGGAGTACACTATATTATATCATAAATACATATAATACAATATATTATAAATATATACTTATATAATATACCCTTTCTTGAGCCACTCAACTCTCTCTCCCTCCTTCTCTACTGCCTGCCTGCCTGCCTGTTCTATGCACACAAACTCAAATAAACTGATGCAAGCATCCAAGCAACCAACCCTCGCGGATGATGATAATAATAATAATAACTACCCCCGCGTCGTGTAGAGATAGGAATGTCACATCTTTTTTATATCTCCTTGTGTACGCCATGACAACCATAGCAGTAGCATAAGAGAAGCTGCTGTTACTAATCCCATACACTTTTTACAAAGTCTTAGCTTCGAATCTCTTATATTATTTTTTTTAAGTAAATTTACATGTTATGTTTAAGGTTCAATGGAAAAAATCAATGTGATTTAAAATGAATTTTGGTGTAACTATAGATAAAGAAGAAAAAAAAAAAAAAAAAGAAAAAAAAAAAGAAATAACGTTTGAGAAAATACGATATATATTATATATTTTTTTTTCTGTTTCGCAATCTAAATCAAGATATTTTAAAACAGAATTTTATGATTTTTTTTCAGAGAATCCTCATTAAACGACTTTCGTTGAAAATTTTAATTTGTTTTCTTTTTTTTTCTGTAATAACGCACGACATCATTTTCAACTGTCATGATTTTTGTAATATTTACTGTAGGTTTAAATTTAACCTTTTAAAATACTAAAAAAAAAAGTTTTGTTTTTGGATGTTTGTAGCAATAAATCTTTATCTGTTAGCTGGGCTAGTGGCTTGTAAATTGGCAAGCTTCTGTGATTTTTAAATTTATGGCAATCCAAAAGTGAACGGTTGGGTAAAATTTATATTCTTTGATTATGGATGTTTTAATCAATTAAAATAACTAGGTACGTTCATGAAAAATACTGAAAGAAATACAATTTTTTATTGCATTGCAGAAAATATTATTCAAATCCAACAAAATGTATTCAAATTAAACATTTCTACTTAAGGAAAAAGGTAATGTATTGCATCGAAATATATTTTAACTACACAAAAACCTAATGTGATATACAGTGGAATATAGATATAATCACAATAAGTGCTGTTAATAAGGTACCTAACAAAATTATGTCAATAATTAAAATTAGTGCATGGCAAATCTATTACATAGTAAGGATGATTTTTAAGCTGGAAAGAATTTGATATTTTCAGTATTTAGAATTAAAAATAATAAATTTGTGTAGAATTTTTAAATATCTTTTCGATCAAGTTAATTCTTGCAATATCAATTAATCCCACTGCTTTGCATCTATGTGACAATTTTCACGTGACTCATTTTAAAGTATCAAATATAATGTTGATCACAGATCATGCAGAGAGGCACGTAGAGTTTGGCTGGCCTTGAGATGCGTCGACTTATCTTGAATTACAACGTTCATATTTGTGACAAGCTTATTTTGGTATCCCTTTCATTGTATGTGCACATAACTGTGCACCATTTTTGCTCTTTTTCGTAACTCAATTAATTAAGTGCTTCATTAATTTCTTAAAAAATGTGTTTCACTTAATTCTAACGCACCAGAAAATATTTAAGAAACAAAAAAATAAAAAATTAAGATATATTAAGGGGCATTCACAAAGCCTTAAGGCCACATTTAAGGCTCAATTATTTAAGACCAGAAATTTTGGGTCTAAAAAACACGTCTAAAATCAAGCTTTAAATTATCGAGCCTTAAATGTGGCCTTAAGACTTTGTGAACGCCCCTTGCAATGTCTTCAAATGTAATAAAATGTAATAAAATATGAACATTTTAAGTAAAGAACAGTTTAAACAAATTAAATTCAATATAGTTGCAGTTTACATATAAAAATAGTTATGTCAAGCTAATTTATTATTTAACAGCCAACTGAAGGTAAACTGGGATATAAAAATGGAAATTGTTGACACCATAGAGAGAAGATTATGATCTTTTACAGAATGAAAAATGTTGAGTATTGTGAAAGAAAATTTGTGACTTTTATATAAACTTTTCAGCCTAAAGCTAATTAATTATTTAATTAATATCATGCCAACTACATTTTTCCTTGTGCATCACATTATTTATTTATGTGTATTTATTATTAAATGCAATATTCTGACCACGACAGTTTAAAATAATGCCGCGGCTCTCCATTTCATCTTCTCATTTTATTTATCTTGACATTTTTTTTTTCCATTTTAATCTTCAAATCTCACATTTTTTACGTAAATAGAAGGTTTGTATTAATAATACAATTTAGCCAAACAGAAAAGTCAGATCGTAGCATATTAGCAACTGGATCTCCTTCTCTTCTCTTCCATGTATACTAATATAAAACTTATACTAAAAGCATAAGACCTTTTTAACCATTCACATATTTTCTAAAGTACAATACCAAGCAAAAGAATATTTTTTAGCTGATGTTTTTCATGTGTTTTTTTTATGTTAACGCTATTCAAATACAATATAACCGTTATTAAAAATATTTAGGATTTGACCTTTATTTGTCTATTTAAAAAGAGTAAAAATATATTTTTTTTTATAACTATATAAAATATATATTTTTTAAAAGATTATATATTTTTATAATTACGTTTAATGAACCATTTCTTTTTCATCAGTTTATATTGTTTAACGAGATATGTTATAAATTTAATCATATTTTTAACCATTGAGTAACAAAATAAATACAACGTTTATCACATCATTACACTCTACAGTATACAAAATAAATATTAATGTATAATGATATGCAAAAACAATACAATAATTTTATAATCTGAAATTAGAATATGTTATCTGTGAATTTAATTGTTGATACACACGTCCGGTTTTCCAATCAGCTGACTTTCCAAACGTTACTTAAAGCTTGAGTTCACATGCGTGTGATTGTACTTGATAGATGCCATATGTAAGGAAGAGGTCTGATCCCTTGACACTACTAAACTCTAACCCTATACTGTACATACAAGTACTCTATAGCTAATGCACATATACATAGCTAGGATGCTTGCTTGCACACCTATCCCCTTGTTTATCGTTACAAGCACTGGCTATCCTAATTTTACTATGTACGTGCTTTGCAAAGATTTTTCTTATAAAATATACTATGCATTTTATTTTATATATATATATATATATATATATATATATTTTTAAAATGTTAGTTACTATGTTATCATGGGAAACATTTAAAACTTAAAAAAAAAAAAAAAAAATACTAAAATAACATTAAATCTTATTTTATAATATAAGAAAAAGAGAGAATTTTTAAAAACAAAAACAAACTATAGATGATCAAATTTTTAGATACATTTTTAATATTATATTTTGTATCCCTGAAGCTTACATTTTTTGCATTTAAGAGTCGATAATATATATAATATATTATTTAAAAAAATAATCTAAAGTCAAGCACGATTTTATTTTAATTTTATTTTTTATTTTGAGAAGTTAATTTTTTAAAGTTTACAGAAGAAGATAACGTTTTTTTTATACCTGTCTTGAATATAAATTACAAGTAAAATGTTCAATATTATTCTTTTATCAGAAGATTAGGTAGACTTTAATGTCTTTAAAAAAAGGAAAGAGAGGCATGTTTTTTTATTCGTATGATGCTATATCTCCAACATGCACACAACGGCAAGCTTGGATATTATACAAAGATGCACAAACTTTTTTTATACAGAATTAATTGTACGAGTCATTTATGCTGGTATTATGAGAACAATAATACAATCTTTCCATCGTCGTGGTGTTTTAATCTAACTGCATTACTTTTTAATAAAGCTAAATGTAAAAAAAGAACATAAAGGAGATAAAGCCCATAACTATGTTTGCTAATTTAACTTCAGCTAGGTGAAGCTTGAAAAAAAAAGCAGTGGAAAAAAAAAATCTCATATTCTACTTTTGCAAAAAAATAATAAATAAAGCGTATGTGACCCCTATATTATATACTAACTAACTAGTAAAAATAAATTCAACGCAATTTGTCCCTCCTGCTCCTCCTCCCACCCACCAACCCACCCCTTACACCATCTAGTGCTCACAGTGAGCCCATTAAAAGCTAATTCCCTCGACAACAAAAGTACTTGGAACACTATGCATTAAATCTAAAAAATATATATCCTTGCGTTAAAAAACATTTGCAATTTATATAATATATCTATGTAACATGAACCCTAAAGGCTAGTTAAATTTAAAAATAATTGGACTAAAACATTTTTTTTATATTTATATTTGAATAAGAGATTTTTTTTATTATTATTTACTTCATTGATAACTTAATTAAGTTAAAATTTCACAAATGTTTTTTTCCCCCAAAATGTATTTGTATTATTTTTGTTTTTGTTAAACAAAACCTTTTTATTTTTTTATTTTAATGCATACTAAAATAATGAAATAATTAACTAACATTCAAGGGCTTACAGGTATATATAATATTTATACGATGAATCTATATATTTATCTTTCTTTACTATAAAACAATATTCCAATATTAATATAATATTATATAATATATATAATACATCTTTATAGTCTTTAAAAGCCTAAAATACGAGCTTTTTGTTTTGCGCCTAAACACAAGTCGCAACTTTTAACCCTGTCTCTGAAAGTGGAGGGGATATGTGCTGTGACGCTGTGACGTCACGGCCAATCAGAGAGCCGTATTAAAAGTCTTACGCCGAAATGAAAAGCTCGTATTTTCACTCTTTAAAAAGAGAATATTTAGCTCATGATTATTTTATTCATTATGATACGAATGTAAAATGTTCGTTTTCAGTGAGGATTCAGACAATATGGATATCATTTCTACGAGGCAAAGCTTAACGAGGTAAATTGTACGGCTTCATATTGTGGTGAATTGAAATGATAAATCAAGTAATATAATATTCCGTCATAATGCACTAACTATATCACAATATGAATAAGTTTTTATTTATAATTTGATCATTAGCTACTAACTTAGTAATTACTTATCCTGGAGGGGGGGGATTATTTGAATTATATACAATGAGCAATATTGGAGAAACCTCACTCTTGAGAAATCGCGCCTGAGAAACAATCAAATAATCAGTCTGGTATAGAGTGTACTGTACGCATTGCATTGAAGCATTTATATTGTGTTGGCTAAAATTAGTAACAGAAGAATAGATGAACTTTTCAATAATTAGAATAAAACTTATAACTGTACACTAAAAACATTTAAACTGCTCTCCGACCAAATGTTTAAGTCTCCGTGTATGAGACTCGCTAGGGAGATGACATTTTTTTGTCAGTTTGAGTGTACTTTCCAGCAAATTCTACTAGCAACGAAGTGAAATGTTGACGAGGATTATGCAATAAATATGTAATAATACAATAAATATATAGGAGAGGAGAGATATAGTATTATTAAATATGAAAAAAAAAAAAAAATTGTAAGATTAACTTGGTCAAATTGAGCAAAACTAGCAAATCATTATACATTCTAAATGTATGTAAAAACTAACTGTAAAATATAGTTTGTTATGACGTAGCTCTCATCCTCGAAACACTAGAGCTAATACATTTTTCCTTGCGCATACTACGTTCACATGGAACTATATATAGTATAGTGTAAACTATACTTTATTGCATATATTTCGATAGCAACTCATATTATAGCTAATATCCTGTCGGCCTGAACATGTGGTATAAAAAAATAGAAGGAAAAAAAAAAAAAGTTGAGGGAGAAAAAGTTGGTTATACCAAAAAAGGATTTAGTGTCTAGTTGGCTAGGATCGATTTCTCGCTTCCAGTTACAAGGACAATACAACAGCCACATAGACATGAACTTAATAAAATTATAAAATTTTGTGTTTTTTTATTATAATTTTTACCAACTTTTTTTTTTGGTTTGTTTGTTTTTTGTTTTTTTTTGCTAAGTAGTGCAAATCTGTGCAACGTATTTCGTCATGGCTCATAGTTGGTTGGGGATTTGCGAGTGCTCGATGTTAGGCGTCCCATCTGTTAGTCGGCCCATCTAGCATCACCATGTAACTTGAGTGGCGTGCGTGCGTACGTGCTGGGCTGGTTGCGTGCTACTAGGAGTAGTACTACTGCACACTAACATGCCATGAGTTATGGAAGGTCCAGAATATCAAATTTCTATTTCGTTTTAGTAGTATAGTATAGCCAAAAATTTACATAATATCAACCTTCTCAAATTTTTATATTGAAATTTTATACTATTTTGTTTTTGTTTTTTTATTAAATAGAAGCTAGAGGTAATATAGTTTTTAGACACTACCTAATATTGAAATTTTAAAAGCACGTTGTTAAATTAAATATAATATGAGGAAACGTTGTAATTATTTTAATATTTTTTTTTAAAGGTTTACATAGTCATATTTTAATTCATATCATTTTTTTTTATAGCTCAAGGCGAATGTGCATAACATTAAGCAATTGTGTTAATTCATGATAGTAGATTATAAAATAATATCCTCTATTATAACATTATTAGAGTCACTCCGGGCAATATAAAAAAAAGACAATATTCTTTAACTGTTACAAAATTTGTTTTATTTAAAAACATTTTTTACATAAATCAAAGATCATGCAAGACTTTCGACTCCAATGAATATTGTTTTGTTCTGGCAACTATAGTACAAATCTCCATTGATGCTGATGACGGAAGCGTTTTTTTTTTTTCATTTAAATAACACGATCCGAACACCAGCGCCATCATTGTGTGACGTTTAAACTACTTAAATAGAAAATTTTCGTAAAACTTGATGTTTTGAATATTCTTTGTATACATAACTTAATTTACTGTGTGAAAGGTCAGGTCTCTTTGGATGAAGATAGATAACCATATCATTTGAATGAAATGTGCCAAGTAATGCTTAAGTTACAACTTTTATCCTTTTATCTACTTCCTTTAAATTTATCATCGTGAGAGAACAAAAACTGTCATGCAAAACTATAAAAAACTATAAAATTTTTAAACACTTCACTTTATATTTTTACAGCACTTAAACATAAAAATATGTAATGTAATATAATGTAATATATATATTAGTAAAAAAAAATAGTAGTTACGCAAATATTTCAAATAATAAAAATGATACCATAAGCTTATATAATAGAAAAAAAAATACAATTTAAATGTATATAAGAAATAGCTGGTTGGATACGGTGCAGCGATGTTGCCAGATTATCTGATATTGGCACTGGTCCAGATAGGTTTGAGAGACAGGGGGTCGGTTTGGAGGGGGGGGGAGGAGGACCATCGGTGCTATCTACTGTAGGTGGGGTGGCGGCTGGCTGGTGCTGCAGTCTTCTGACAGTGCGCTCCTCGCTTGACCTTGGCACCACGACGCGCCACCTTGTGCGCCACACCTCCTCCTTCATCATCGAGTATATAATATCGTATTGCAGAGATAGTAACGAGAGAGGGGCTGTCAGACATACACACACATTTATATTACTCTTTCTCTAAAGGCTAATCAAATTGGAAATGTTATTGACTGAAGGTTACTTAAGATAGTCTGATATCATCATGCAACGTAGCTTATTTTATTATAGTGTAAAAAACAAATTTTTTACTAAATACAACAAAAAAATTAATTTATATTTCTACTTTCAAATGTGAAAATGCTAATATAGAGTTCTTGAGAATTATACATTTGTTATATGTAAGTACTATAGTAAGCAAATAGAGAAAGTTATTCACATAAAACCTTTATAAATATAATATTCTAACTTAAGCGCCTGAACAATAGGCAACTTGTCCAGCAGACACGTTAAAAAAGTTGCCTATTTTAACTCCTGCCTCGTAAAAACTTGCACAAGTTTTTGTTTCTCAAACAATTTTTAGTTTTATATTTTGGGGCTGTCAAGTCAAAAGATCTTCTTTAAAAAAAAAAAAAAAAATTAATAAAAAAATAAAAAAAAAATAAAAAGAATTTAGTAACTTTATAAAATCATAGTAAACCAAATTGCAAACAAACCACCATAAAAGATACTAAAAGGAAAGTTTAAACAAAATTAAACTTTTTTTATATACATAATAAAGAAAGAAAAAAAATAGCAAATTATTTTATCAAGAGCTGAAGGAGTGTGGGCGAGTTTTGCGATGAGGAGCACACATTAGTGTGATGAAGGCCCTGTGCTGCTACGCTTGTGCCGCGGTGGTGCTGGTGGTTGGAATAGCGGTGGCAGTTCAGCTCAGACATCAAAGTGTTGGCGGGCGCAGCCGAGCAGAACGCCACTGCCGCACACTGACTGCATCGCATATACATCGCGGCCCGCGCCTCTATACGTACTGTAACTCTTCGCGTGTAGACCCACCAACCCTATATACTGCTTGCTGTTCGCCACCCCGAGTCAGTAGCACGTAACAGTGCCGAGCCTCAGTAGCAAGCACCCTCTCGCGAGCCGTCCTAGTAGTACAGTCTTCCTATATACTGTAAATGCTTTGATAACTGAAAAAGTCTTAGCCGGGCATCATCACAAAATATAAAAGAGAAAATTATAAAATTTTCTCAACATGCTTTCAACTTTTAATAATTGTTTTTAATTAACAATAACATTCTTTAATTAAAAAAAAAATCATTACTTTTTTACTTTTTTAAAGAAAATACCCAAATAATATTTAAATAAAATTATGTAGAATAAAAATATATAACAAAATATAATTATATATATATATTATAATTAATTGTTATTTAAATCTGATATATTACATAAACAAATTAAATCAAATCATGCTAAAATTACATTATAATAAGTTCTATATTATGATTCCGTACTGATTACTTGCTATAAAAAATTGTAAATATTGTTATTCCAAGAAACTTATTATAATTAAAAACATTGAAATATTTTATATACAATTAAGGTGTGTAAAATTAAAATGTTACCCACCTTGTGTAGCAAAAAATTATTAAATATAATTTTTTTTTAATTAAGCTAATATATAAATAATAAAAAAAAATCACATATTTTTTAATAAGCTTACACAGATAAGATCCATTTATATTCGTTGTAACGAGATAAAAGCAAGTTAAACATTGAAATTATGTTAAAGAGTGCGGGAGAAGAAGAGAGGGATAAAGTTTACCTCGGTATATATAGGGTTCCTCGCGCTTGTTACACAAATTTGCTTGCTGCTGCTGCTGCCTGCTTCCATCCCGCTTCACTGAACTTATTAAACTTTACAAGCTACTTGTCTATCATTAGGCAATTATGATCACACCACCCTATATACCCCCCACCCCCCACAGCCCGCCATATGCCTCCTTACTTATTATACATACATCTTAGAGTGAGAGCAATGCTTGCTGCTGCTACTGCTGCGGTTTCTTAACATGTTTCTCTACTTTACTAACTAATATTTAGACTCATTACCATACAAGCTGTTCTTATGTTTATATACCACGTCCAAATACTTAATGCAATAACAACCATCTTAAGAGTTGAAAGGTTATATTACACAACATTATAATTATTATTGATAATATTTTCATGTAAAATTATTTAAGTACTTAATAAATTTTTAATTATTCTTTTTCATATAGAGCTAATGAGCTTTAGAGTATAGTAAATGCTATTATTATTATTATTTTGTGAATCACTTTTGCTATGGTGCTAGCTCGATGAAGATACGTAACATTTGCAGATAATGTTATTATAAAATGTTTGTACTCTGTATACTAAAAAGCATGGAAAATATTTTAATTTGTTGTATAAACCAACATTTCACTTTGAGGGCTGCAATTAGAATGTACTGTACACATGAGTACAGTCACCATATTGGAAACTTTTCATGGCCAAATGATGACCATCACGCATTGTATATAGTTTTGAGTATACGAATAATGTGTAACTTAAAGCATTGCATTCTACTATGTCGTAGATAATTGCGTAAATATGTAAATACGGGCTTAAAAAAAAAAAAAAAAAAAACTTCAGACATGATTTATTTGTGAACTTTGGGAGTTAATTAGAGTTTGAAAAAAGTAGAGGAGAAGCAATCTAAAGATGCACGGAGAAGTATATATTGTTGCTAACGTTCGCGTGTGTGTTTGTTGCAGATGGAAGACGAGGGGAACCACGGCAATGATGACACGCGCTGCTTCATCCTGTCCGCCCTGGCTGCGGTGCACTCTGCCCGCGTGTCCTGCGTGCTGTGCCACGGCGCCATGCTGGTGTTCGACCGTTACCCTCTCGTGGACGGCACCTTCTTCCTCAGCCCTCGTCAACATACTAAGGGCTGTCTTGAGGTAAGTGTGCAGTTCAAACTTCTTACCTTCCTATAGCTAATAGAGGCTTCAAGTGTTCCCCGGCGGGAAAATTTTCTCCATAAACCACCACGTTAGAAAATTTGAATTTTTTTCTCCGTAACTATTCAAGCTATAAATTTGAAAACATCTCCTACCCCCCCTTCCATTTAGGGGTCTTTTGGTAATGAATTGAGAACTCATTTTCCTCTTAAACATTTCTTTAGTGCCAAAAAAGCAATTTCGATGTTTTTATATGTGGATTTGGATAGGACGGTGGGAACACCGCAAAATCAGCTGACTTGAAGCGCTGACTTGAAGCCTCCATAAAGCATTTATAATACAACGGGGAAAAAAGGGAAGGGATGATTTGGGAAATTTTATTCATTATTTGAAATACTGAAGCTATAAAATATTAAATTTTTCTTAGTCTACATTATTTCGTTTTTTTTGTAGACTGAACAAGCAAATAATTAATAGTATCAATTGAAAATGGCACATTGTACTGTATATTATCTATACGTATGAGTTATTAATTATTTTTATGAAAATATAAAATTTAACCGTCTCTACATTTTTAATATGTTGTAAAATATAAATATATAAAAATAATTTTTAAAATGAGTAACACACATGTATAGTAAACATCATAGCCAAGAGGATTTTTGTCACGTACTTTCGTAAGATTCGATTTAATGAGGAGAAACATTCAAGCGCGACGAAAGCCAATCAACTTCAACTTGCAGGCTTGTGATCCAGGTATGATGTAAAGGTGTGGCTGTCGTTGCAGGTGCGTGTTGAGGGACGTCCCCAGTTTCTCTCTGCCGTGTGCATGGGCTGTCTGGAAGGGTGGGGAGGCACCCTGCGCTGCCGCTCCTGCAACACCCCGTGGGATGGCTCTTCATTGGTGCTCGGTACTATGTACTCTTATGACATCTTCGCAGCCATGCCGTGCTGCCACGAGCGAATAAAGGTGAGCCTTCTACCAACTTGTCTAACGCCCTTTCTTTAACAATTTCAGTTAAGGTAATATTTTGACGCAGCACCCATTGTGTCATAAAAAAGGTTACTTAACTTTTATCTGATTTGTGAGCCGATACCTTGTACTTTTAAACATATAAATCTGATTGGATAATATTGAAAAAGGCTTGTAATTGTCTTAGCAACTTTTACTACTTCAAATTTCTAACCTACCCTTACATATATTCTAATATATTATATATTAGGGCTAAGAAAAATTATGGGTTATATACTTTTAATTTTGTAATTTAAATTTATTTTCAATGTCCTAATACTATACTGTAATTAATTTCATTAATATTTAATTTAGAACCCTTTTATATATTTCTTTCAATATACGGGTAGCTATTTAAAAAAACACCTATTTTTTAATATCCTTTGAAGCTTTCTATGCTCTTCCGTTCTAAGTTTTAATTCACACCTGTTGCCTGGTCGGGGACACAATTGAAATATAAAACGTCATCGCCCTACCCTAGAGCTGCTGCCTTCTTTGCTGCTTTCTATAGCACTCGATTTAACCTTAGCTTTAAGCAAGCTTTACTGAAGCTCATGGACACTCTAAAAGAAGATTATGCAAGACGTTTTATTTTAATGAACTACTAAAAAAAAAAGTAGACTCAACTCTGTGATATTATGAACTTTATCTTTGTCGTGTTTACTCAGGGCCGTCCCATGCAGACAAAAATACGTTTATTTTTGTCTGCTCTATTTTAAAGTTTTCCGTAAATTAGTAGCCATGGCTTAGAAAAGCTGCGCAGAAACGAGTTTTAAATGTTAACTGCGCATGACTCCGCATAGTGTGCTTGATAAGAAAGCTTGAATCCAAATGAAGCTGTGCAAACGCTAGGTGACTAATCTGCGCACAGCCAATAGCAGCTTTGTATGCTTTATGAACAAAGATACGAATTTCTACCCCAGATTGCTTGCGAAATGCAGTGTTTAAAAATTCTTTAAATACGTTACTGCAACCGGTGTGGCGTGTAGTATTGCAAATAAATATCAAATTTGAGATGAAATAAAAAGCAACGTTCTCGCTAATTTTGAACAAAAACTCTGCTCCGGTAAGAGCCCCTCGTGCAGCGGAACAGCTGTTTTGAGCTCACTACGTGACGTCACCTTGGATGTTTTTGGCCAAAATGCGCAGATCAGTCCAAATTCGTAGGGCTGATGGACCTATCTATTATAATTGTATCATGGTGTTTACTAGCGAACATTTCAGTAGCTGTATATACAAAGATATAATTCGAGTCTGTCAATCCCCCCCGATTGATTTTCTCCAAGATACTATAAGACTATATATAACTTTTGAATTTTTGAAGAGGTTAGAACACAATCTAACAAACCAATAGTTATAATTATAGGTTCTCCACTTTTACGCAGAGTGCTACGTAAAAAAAAGAACAGAAAATTATATGGGTTAACTCTCTCATCTATAAATTGTTCACCTTTCAGTGATTTAATCTCCTGAAATAATTTTATAATAATAATTATAACATATATATTATATATATATATATATATATATATATATATATATATATATATATATATATGCAACTTCCTGGTTACTAAAATAAACCTTCACGTCATTTTTTAGTATATAATTAACTAAAACGTTTTTTTCTTGGTGTGTTGCAGTGCAATGCTTGTCAACAGCCTCTGATGCATCCTCAACAACGTCTCAACTTCTTCTCGGATTATTCTCACCAGCTTGGTTGCCCCCATTGCGGCACTACGGACACTCACTTTGTCAAGAATCTGCCCCACATGTACTATCGTTCGCGGCCTGGAGCCTGTGGCCTAGGCTTCTCCGCTTGGCCCTAAATCCTTCTTCTCCTTTCACCGTTCCAAATTGCCCTTCCTTGTCCTTTGTCCTGCCTGCTTCGCCACCATGCCACCGCAGACGCCGCCATACCACGCCAAGGCAACAACACTCTACCAGACATGTGAGTCCCGTGCAAGCGGTGCTCGTTACCGCAACACCATGTACGTCCTAAAGTCTTCAGTGTGCATAAAAAAAAAACATTTTATCAGTTTTTTAAATGTAAAAAAAGAAAGGTATAAGGTAAAATAGTATTAATAATAACGATAAAAGTTGCCTTTGTGTATCTTCATTTTAAAAAAAAAAGAAGTAAAAATAAACAGAAATTAAAAATTATATTGTTGTAAATATTATATGAAAATTTAATTATTAAAAATTTTAACACAAAAACCTTCTAAATCCTATTCAAAATTACAAGTCAGATTTTAAAAGATGAAAATGATATACAACATTAAATAACTTAATTTGATACAGGAATTTTGTCCATTGAAAATTAATGTCGTAATTATAGACAAGTTTTTTTTTTTTTTGTGTAGTCAACCTCGGAGCAAGAATTGTATTGCAAGCAAAATCAATTATAACTGCACAACTTTAGTATTTTGTCCAAAGTTGACTACTAAAACTTGCATACATATTACATGACATATTATGTAATGAACATACTATTGCATTATTAGCAGTAAAGAATATCAAGTAGATTTTAAAATCATGCTCAAATCAAAACTGCTTTGGTAATTTTGAGTAGGATACAATATAAAATATTATAATATTATCCTATAAAATATGTATAAGAGTTACAAATTAAGCAATAATTTATTTCTCTTCTGCATTTCAGTAAATATTTACTGAGTTCCGTTTTATTAAAAAAAATTATAATAATAAACACTCACACAAATTATACCGTATAATGTTTGTTATATTGAATGCGTTTTTAAACAATATCCTAAATGTGCAAATATGATTACAAATATTTCATTGTTCATAAATTGATTAAAGGGTATACAAATTTAATATGAATAATTTATTCATATTATAACCTAGCCCTTTTTATTACTTACAAATGCAATATCAGGTTTATCTATCATAACAAACAAAACAAAAATCAGGTTGCTAATAAGTATATAATAAAATCAGGTCACCTAAATACAAATTTAATTGGGTTCACCTTAAAATACAAATTACAGAAATCGGGTCACATATTGGTACAATATGTATAAATCACAAAAAAAAATAAATAAATAAAAAATACAAAATATTTCATCTTTGCTTATCACATAGTGATGTAAAATGAAATATATCCGTACAAACAAAAACAAAAATAATCAGAATTTGCAATATATAATATTAATTATTATCCACAATTTATTTAAAAAATAATATAATAATTGGTGTTATCTCACAAAGTGAGCAGTATAATAATTATTATAAGATATTATGTTCTTTACAATGCTACAAAATATTGGACACCCTACTAAAAAATAAATAAATATAAAACTGTATAATTAATTAATAATATTCTCAATGGATTTCTAATGTGCTATAATATAAACAATGAAAATTTTAAAACTATCATTACTGCTTCTGTATGTAGATTATCTAAAATGTTGTTGCTGTAACTATATGATGACCTTTACTTAATAGGGACATAAAGTTAATATTTACAGCACAAAAATTAGTAATTTAAACGCATTTAATAATTTAGTTTTACACATAATAGGGTGTTTCAATTTTTGTTGTTATTAATGTTCACAAAATACTATGTTTAAAAACATACCTTCTGAACAATTTTTTAACAATCTATATGTGTATACTATTATTCTTAAAAAATAATTGCTCTAATATATCCCTTAAAAATAGTCAATATTAAATTATGGTAAAAAAGAAGAAAATGAATTAAATTGGCTCAAGTTATTGAAAGTAAATAAAAAAAAATTAATATTTTTAGTCTTGACAATACGTAAAAAAAAACTTTTCACTTAAAACATTTTTTCTGGCCTAGAATTAAGAAAAACAATTAAACTAAAATTAAAACGAGCTTCCTTTTGTATTGAGAGGCAGGTTTATAACTAAGTATAAATTTCGTAATTTGGTAATACATTTTTCTATACTATTTTGTAGCTAATATTAAATTTAGCAAGTAATCGCACTATTAGTTAAGTATCAATTTTTTATAAAATAATTGTAATATATATAATAGGTAATATTATATAATATTATGAAGATGAGAGTCACGCGGGTTTTTATAAAAATGCAAAATGGCTAATGAGTGATTTGTAAAGTAAGTGTAAACTGAATGCTGGTATTGAGGACCAACGGATTGTAAATTGAATTGAAATGATTGATACATTGATTGATAGCGGATTTTGATTTCCATACATATATGTGTTAAAAAAGCATAACGTTTAATTTAGCATAAGAATAAAATGCATTTAATTATATAACATATTTAACCTTAAGCTTATTTTTTTCTTTTATATTTTAATTACAATCTTATTGTGCCTTTCCTGCAAGAAAAAAAGAAGTAAAAATAGGAAAGCTAAAAAAAAAAAAAATACCTATAATTTTTCAATGTTTGTTGCACCTTTTTTTTAGTTATAAATTAACAGTATAGTTGCGTGTTCATATATATATTATAGTGTTTAATGCCTGATTTTTGTTTTCTTTTTGCTTATAATATTATGGAATAATGTGTAATGAATATAAGAGAGCTGATTTAATTATCGATTTGTCGTCAAAATATTTAACTACGTATTAATATTAATAAAAATTATATAAAAAAAAATAATAAAAATATGCTCTTCAACATAAAATCTGCTAAGAATTTTACTAATAGTTGTATTTAATTAAACATTTTTTGATAAAGTTATCAATGCAGTATACGTTTTTTTTATAGTGGTTATAATGAAGTTTTACTATGTTCATTCAAAGTTACCACTATAATATAATATAAATAAAGAAAATAAAAAAAAAGAAATTTATCAATGATTCTTTCGTTTTATTAGCTGCATTGAATAAAAATATATTCAATAGTTTTGGAGGTATTAATAGTGTTGTATAGTGATGATACATTTAATTTTTGTCACCTTTTTTTAACTTAAAGGGAAGTACAGAAAAAAGATTGTAAAATTGTATAAATAATAATAATATTAATAATAAAAATAAACTATTACAATCTTTTTTGAAGAGAGAATGTGAAGACTGAACTTCCTAAGGTGTTCCTATGCTGGAAAAAAAAAAAAAACTATTTAAGTAAGAAGTTTGATCGATTTTTCTTCTTAATAAACAAAAATAATCGACAGTGTATTACGTTCCAATTAAACTTGCATTCGTTGTTTTAAAAAAATGCTTCTAGAATAATATTAAGTCAATTTCATTTTTTTTAAGTTACATTTAATTAATAATTTTAAAATTCATTTCATTATATACTGTATATTTAAGTATTATGCTACTATATTATTATATATGCATAACGAGTTTTCGTATGGTAATAGTTGATAACTTATTATATTATATAGCAGACTATTCATGCATGCTTGCGTGCAACAATAAGTCGAATGCAAAATAAATTGATTGCAGCTGCTCAATTCTCAACAGTCTCATCACAGCACTGCATGATGAAAAAAAAAAACACGCAATCAAAATCATTAGTCATTAACTTACTAGAGTTATGGTGAGCGCTCTATAGAAACTGAAAGGAGGTCGATCGTATCACATAATGCATGTTATACAGATTATACAGTATTTCAGATCTGATGGAACGTTAGCACTGTCATTTTTAATAACACTTTCCCTCTCTTCTCACATTAAAAAAAAAAAATCTTTTCCTTTTCCCTTAATCAAACGAAACAGGGAAAAAATAAGCATGCATAATATAGTTGGTCAATAATATGTCACAAATATTTAAACATTGTTTCAAGTATATTCAAATTGTTTTCATACATACTACCACTCGAAAATTAATATTTAATTTGGCTTTGTTTTTCAAGCAAGAATGTTTTCAAAAGAGATCGAAAATAACTTACCCTTCTGTTAATAAAATGTAATTTGGTTCAAAATGTTAGAAATTAAACTTACGAAGATATTTAAAAGAAGCATTTGAACATAATATTAATAATAATAATACACTAAACGCAGTTTGAATTACATGATTCGGGGATATATTTTTGACCATCCACATGATTGTATTCTTTTTTTTTTTTTTTTTTTTTTTTTTTTTTCAAAATTTGAAGATATACAGTTGAAATTCCTTACAATACTTAGTAATTTAAAGATACAAACATTGTTTTATTAAATTGGTTTTAATTTGCTTGCAATATTTAATTCATTAATGAAGACTGAAAAAAATAACTGAACAACATTCTTCCCTAATTTTCACTTAAAAAGCAAATTTAATTTATTTTTACTAAAAATAAAACTATACTTTGCTTAGGATTTGAATTGGCTAACAAAAAATAAATAAAACTAATTAGATTTAAAAAAAGGTGACATATAATTAAAAGTATTATGAAATATCTCCTATATGTAAAAAATTATTTAAAAAGTTCCCGCCACAACACAACTCGTTTACTGAGGCCAAATGTAATTGTATTAATGTGAGCTCTCTTAACAGGCATTTTTCGAAATTACGAATCTCTAATAAATTAAATTAGTGATCAGGATCATATTATTTGTATTCGGCATTTTTTTTTCACTTTAGTTATACATATATATACATAATATATTATGTATGTATAATATATTAATAAAAATATAAATTTACTTTAAATCTGTATATTAATTTAATATTATTTCCACTTGAATATTTATTAGAAAAAATTAAATTGTGAATGTATTTCTGTAATTTCTTATCCTGGTAAGTTGAGCTCCTTAATGGCAAACGAGTTGGTACAAAGTCTTAAGACTGACACAGAGGAATCTCCTTACGAATTGATTTTTGTTTTTCTTTAAAGATTAGATAATTAATATTCACTAGTTTTTTTTTATTTTTTAACACCCAACAATTGATCGATTCCTCTCTAATAGTCTGCTGGGTATGGCCTACGAATTAAAAGAAAATTAATAAAGAAAAAAATACTGATAAAATAAATTCCCAGCATTAACTCAATTAATTCCTACCTTGTATTTGAAAATTTTATTCATTTACTTGGTATCAACTACGATTTGTCATAATGAAATGGCATATGCGTACATAAAAATATACGAATAATAAAAAATAAAATTAAATAAAACAGATTTTTTGTTTTAATACATTAACTCATCTTAAATGATTGATATACACCATACCATAAAAAATACTATACAACTTTCACTTTGTCCTATGAGTGCACCCATGTCTAAATTAAATGTATTATAATAATAATATTTAAAATTAAAAAAAAAAAAAAAAAAAAAAAGGAATGCGAATTATATAATAATATTAAACTATTCATTTTACACTAATCCTTTTGTAAATTAACTTCAAACAATTTTGAATTAAAAAGTTAGCTTATATCAAAATACTATTAGAATTTTAAGAAAATATATTCTGAATTGTGGAGTAATATTCAGTGTGATTTTACTGTTGTATTAAATGGTCTGTGTAAATAATATGTATACCATTCAGTGTACAATGTTTATGTTTATATAATAATATTTGTCAAACATAATTATAAACTTGAAATAAATTCTAACTAATATTGTCAGAATTTGTAATAATTACAGATTTTCTTGTTTCAACAATTTTATACGTTTTAAAAAAATCGCATTCCTTTAAAAAAAAAATATAGCATATTTTAATTTCTTTTTATTCTATATTTTTATTTTAAATTTTTTGAAAATGCCTCCTTAGAAGTGGCTGGGCCTCAAACCCCATAGAAATAATAATAATAGTAATAAGCAGTGACATATTTTCCAGCAGCTTACAAAATACTTGTCTCTTTATCTACAGTCCCGTGAGAGGGCAGTAGCGGCGACGCGATAATAATTGCGTCATCGAGTTAATTACGCTAGCTAACAATGGAACCACGGCTTCACACTTTTGATAATATTTAATAAAAGCGTAACAAAACAAAAACAAGTCTTATTATTATTCGTGAATAAAGATAAAGAGTTTTTTTTTTTTGAAAAAATCTCATTGTTGGAGCTTTATGTTTATCACATATCATAATTATTATAAAATATAATAACCGAAGAAAAAAAATACGTGGAAAAAATTAATTTATGTCACTGATATACTCATATTTCTTAAAAAATATATATATTAAAAATAAACTTTGTAATGAGGGAATGTTATTTATTTTGAAGCTTATTCCAGGTAATTATGTTATGGCTAAATCCAATAGATTCTCCAAGCTAAATCGCAGTACTTTTTCTGCTGTATGACACGAATATACACAGCTTTGCGTTTCTGCATTTATAGAATTTTGGTGTTTTATATGTAAATTGATGGTGTAGATTTAACATGATGAAAGGATATTATTTTATCCTGTTCTGCGTCAAATATTGCGCAGATATATAAGTGCTTTTTGTGTCTATTTTTGTGTCTTTTCACCATAAATAATAAGCTTCAAATTGAAGTTCGTGCTAAATTACCCTGATGGCTATAATAGTACTGAAATTTGTTTCATAATAAATATTTATTCCCTTTTTAAAAACTAATTCCTGCCAAACACATGTACGCAGTGTCCTAATATACTGTTTTAATAAAAGGTCGCTTTCAATGGAATATTTAACAAAACAAAAGCAAAACAAAAAAATATATATATAAATAATAGTTTCTAGGAGTTTCTTTTCTTCTTTTTTTTAATTTTTTTTTTATTTTTTTTATTTTATTATTTTTTTTTTTTATTTTTTGCAAAGCTGTATAGTAATGGTGTTTAGATGAAAATATTTGTTTTAAGCAAAACTCTTGAAATTTCTTGATATAAAAACATTATGAGCTTCACAAACAGCTGTTCTTATTCGATATATATTCTCCGCCTTGGGTAATTTCTTGTTTTTTTAGATAAATTTAATTTTTCCAATAAAATACGTTATTTCTTTTTAAATCCTGGTACTTTCTCTCCCCCCTTATATATATAAAAAGTACAAATTTTTTGTATAAAATTGTTTTGCTGTAGGCTTAATGTTCTTAATTAGGAAAGAAGCGAGATTGCAAAATAAGTATGTTTGCTGGGTTTGTGAACTTTTTTTTTTACATTTGTTTTATAATGTTTTTTTTTTTCTTTTCGTTCCCCGTAACTTTGATATTTCTCTTTCCAAATATAAAAATAAATAAATAAATATTAATAGAGTAGAATTAATACCTTATTTGTTTTTCTGAATGGTTGTTTGAAACTATTTATTGTTTAATAAGTAACTGTACTTTTTCATCATGCGTTTGAGATGACATTATGCAGAAAATTATAAATGCTCACCGATGTTAAAAAAGTTGAATATTAAGTTAGACCACCTTGTTAGTTGTTACAGATCTATGTCGTTTGTATCTTCAAATACAGTGAACACCCACTTTCATAATTTATAACACCTGCCAGCCAGCAATGTCACTTTTTTTTAATTGATTAATTGGTTATTATTTGAGAGAAGAGGGGGAGGGGGGAGGTTACTTGACAATTTTGTTCATGTATGCCCCCAGTATTGTAGGGGAAATATAAGATTCAACCATCAAATTTTAAAACTGGCATAATTATTGAAAAATTCGGGTTATATATTTGTGACCTTGGTGTGCATTAGTAATTTTTTGTTTAATAAACTAAACCACGATCTTCGGTTACGTTAATAAATAGAAATTAATTTTTCATGACAATGTTATGAAAAATTATAATCAAATGCTCACAAGAGAAAGTGAGTTGTTTTGTGGCTATCGCGTCCATGCTGTTGTTTGCTGGGATGCCGTGGTCCTTGATGATCGCGTCAGTGTCCCTCATGGCGTCCCTTTTGCGAGTTGTCAGCTGTATATTTATAACGTAATAAATGTACCAACTATAAATTCAATTGGTGTTTCCCCCCGTGTTTTTAATATAAATAAGTAAAAAAAAAAAAAGAAACTATATTATAAACGGTTTAAATAATAAAATCTGTTAATGAAAATGTATTTTATTTGTTTAAAATATGATAATATACATGTTAACAAAATTTCAATGTCATAAAAAAATATTTTCAAACAACCATTAATAACATAATAAAAATTACTATACAGAAAATAGATTTAATGATGATGTTGCTACGTTAAATGTGTGCAGCCGTTTTTTCTCAATATTGAATAACAATTAGAATTTAATCGCATCTTTAAAAAAAAATTATTAAGAATCGTAGTGTTGAGTTACAGTACATATATAATTATAATATATTAGACAAAACAATACATAGAAAAAAATACAAGTTATGAAGAAAATTTGACTTAGGCCTATTTGAGAATGTAAGATTTGAATAAAAAATACAAGTTATGAAGAAAATTTGACTTAGGCCTATTTGAGAATGTAAGATTTGAATATCTGAATTAATTATAATTAATTATTAATGATAATAATTAAAATGTAGAATTAATGAATTTAAAAATTATTGTTGGTTTTTTGTATTTATAAGGAAGATTTCACTTGAAATATTATATTAAAATAAAAGTGATATTTATTAAGGCCAGAAAAATACCAGAAGTAAAACAAAACAATATAAAATTGATCAAAAATTCACTGTAATTGATCAATTTATTATGATATGAATGTGTGATTAAAAGATAAACATGTATTTCGGTAAATATATATTACATGATTTTTGTAACAGAAATAATGTCAAGGAGCGTTTGGGATATCGCCGACTTTTTTGTAAGCTTGAGAGGCGGAATGCCAGGGTTGAAAGCCCGATGACGGGCAAAATGTGTGATGATGAATCCTTCTCTAATTGGTTGAAGGGTCCATATTGATTGGTATAGAAAAGCAAGCTCAAAAATATTTTGTCAACAAAAATAAATTTATAAATCTAAAATTTATTACTTTTATATAAGTAGCTCATGTCAAAAAAAGTATATATTTAGATATATTATGAGTTATATATGATCTACTTATTGAGTTTGGCTTACAATAAATATTGTAAAATTTATTACCTTTTATTTGCAAAGAGTAAATTTAATAACATTTTTTTATATTATACATAAAAAATATATATTATATTGTTGCTACAACAGCCATGAAATAACTTATTGGCTCTTAATTGTAGCAATAAACTACTAAATTTTGTATACACTTTTGAAAGCTGTATTTAGTTTTAAGACGCAATATAGATTCCAAATTTAAGATGTGCTTACAAATTTTAATTTAAAAAATATGCTGAAATCACTTATCATAAGAATTTGCTTGTAATAAGAATTTAAATTTCAAACTTATATTGTAATAATTATATATTCTCATTCAGACGGGTGTATTTTTTAATACTAAAAATAATTCTATTTTAGATATAGCAAAATCTGTTCATTTATTAGTTTGAAGAGAATAAAATTGTTTCAGCTGATTTCATGTAAGCACATTTTTTATAAAAGATATCAAATTGGGTGCTTGGATTGCAAATAATAAAATTTAATAATAGAATTTGGTAATAATAAAAATAATAATTAAGTTTTTTATACAATTTTTGTGAGCTTAAAACGAGCTTGTATTTGTGAATGGTTAATATGCTCATGATTGTAGAAATAAGGCGAAAGAAAAATGAAAGAAAAAATAATTTTCCTACGTCAATTTTTTTAAAGAAAAAAAGTCAAAGCTAAGAGTATGTAAAATGGTGAATTATAAAATATCAAAAATTAAAAAAAAAAAAAATAAAAATAAAAATAAAAAAAATTAAAATAAAAAAGTAATAATAATAATAATTAAGAGGGAATGCTAGAAACCAACTAGATAAACATGTGTGAATGATTTAACAGAATTTAAACTAGGAAAATATTGATTAACTGTGTCTGTCAAACTATTTGTGTATTATGAAGCGTTTTTACGCCACATTGTGAAACAAATAAAAAAAATAATAAAAAAATATTTAAAATTAAAAATTGATTTTATACTCAATTTTCAACATTCCCACATCCTCTCCTTGTTCCACTGAATTTATTTATGCATAGATTCATTAACTTTATAACTGAGACTGTCATAAGATTGCGCTGGCATTTTAGAAAGTATATAGTTTCAATTTCAAATTTTATTTCGATCATAGGCTGCACAGCATGGATCACGTCAATTTTTACATAAAATACATAACATATTTAATTCTGATTAAAATTAGCTATTCCATTAACTTAATTAATCACAAATCACACACAAAGGATAAAGGTATATGTAACTTAAGAAGTATGTAACGTATTTAATAGTATCAAAATTTAGGTTTACCTAAACCGTTTAACTAATTATGGAGTAAACACAAGTTCAATAATAGTTTATTAATTCAAAATCTGGGATAAATTTGTGCTGACTAAGAATTAAATATAATTTAGAGTTATAGATTTTTTAGTAGCATGATAGACTTCATTTTGGCTAACGTTTCTTCAATCATCGTCATGTATAAGAAATTGTATGAATTAAAAAGCTACGCTATTTTTTTTCACTATAATTTTAATATTATAATAAATTCTGAAGCAGCAAAAAAGGCATTGAAGAGCTGCATGACATTTTTTTTATTATAAGGCTGTTAGGGGAGGGGAAAAGGGTCTCTAGAAATTATACTGTATTAGATGAATTAAAAAAACATTGACAATTTAGTGATGAGTGCATGGGTAAAATAATTAAAAGCATAAAATTTTTATAACTACAATCAGTATAATTAATGTAAAATAGTTAGTTCAAAATTTATATTTAAAAAATACTTTAAAATAGTGTGATAAATAATAAATTTAAACTATATAGGACTGTGAACCACGAGACAGGCAGACCTGCTTTATTTGCTGGTATGTTTATCTTCAAGGGATGAAGAGACGTTAGGAGGAATTCAAGAATAGGACTTGATCTAGCCATATATTCTCCATAAACTGTGTGTCAACATTTATTAACATGTAAATTAGGGATAACGTTCTGGTTGTTCAGAGATGTGCATCTAGTTGCTTAAAAATTATAACCAGCTTCACCAACTTCAAACTTCATGGTTTTAATAACCTCATGAATTCTGAATTTTAAGCAAATGACCGTAAAATATTTTTTTTTATTTGCCACGCTAACCTCGTATATGATCGTAGATGTAAATTTTGCACACTTTATTTTGCAAATGACTGAACAATATTGAGAGTGTAACCACCACAGCAGTATTGAGCACCGTCTGGAGGTCAGCCTACTAGAGATTTCTTAAGAGGACATGACACCACGTACGTCACACTGCTTAGTTAGAACAGGTAAGTGATTGATCTCCAAATTGCTTTACAGAAAATCCATTAGTGTAATTATATTTTATTAATACACAACACACACTAACTAAAGGAAATGTATTGTAGTATTGATAATGTAAATGTAGTCACAAACCTATAGTGGTATCTGCTGGAACTACGTGCATGCATTGTAAAATCGTCGCTTCAGAATATAAGTGTTGTATAAACCACGAGGTTTTGATGCCATTATGGACCTTTTGCTTCATCTACATAAGGTCTATAATAACATGAAAACCTCGTGGTTTATACGACACATTCTGAGGCGACGACATTATAAAATCATGCATGTAAATGCTCTGATAGAAGCCATAGTATAATTCTACAGAATTTACATCACTATAAGTAGTTGTAACATACCTTCAGACAAGTATTAAAAAATATTTCAACTTCAAAGATTATGTTTTTCATAAAATTTTTGTCAGTTAATTTATGATTATACTAAAATGCTATATAATAGAGTATTGACCTCAATTTTTTTTATTGCAGAAATGGATAGAGCGTGCAAAGTTATGCTACCCTGATTTTTTTTCAGATTTTTTTTAGCCCGGGAACTATTTTTATAAAATTATTGAAAGTTCTTTTTGTGACGTCACGAGACGCCGCTCCTTAAGAAAAAAAGAAAAAGATAGGACTTGCCGCCGCGTGACGTCACAAAAAGGACTTTCAATAATTTTTTAAAAATACTTCCCGGGCTCAAAAAAATCTGAAAAAAATCAGGGTAGCATAACTTTGCACGCTCTATCCATTTCTGCAATAAAAAATTTTGAGGTCAATACTCCATTATTGCCGTATCCTCGATACAAACAGCCAAATTTTCTGCCCTCATAGCTCATCTATTTGGTCCTTTATGTATTCAATATCATAATACTAATTTTTCAATATCTCCTTATTAGTTAATATAAAGTATAGGTGTCACTTACATTTTCACTTCAGCCGCCATTACCCCTGCTGATAAACATATAGGCTAATCGCCATACAATCATTGTCACAGCAATACAACCGTAACCTCAAGCTGGACGGTTGGCCTAATATTCAGGGGCTAGGAACATACAGTTATGTACAAGGACAAGGGTGAATAAAAAATGAAAAAGTATGAATATTTAGTTGTTAATTGGTGAGGACACTGCTGACAAAACATAGTGAAAGGTATCTGCAATAATATTATGTGATAGTTCAAACTTTACTTGTTCCGTTGAAAAACTGTATAGTTCTCTGGAATTTTAAGAAACTTATGCAGGATAAGACTGGCAGAGAGAAAAAGGCTCGCCCTACGTTTAGAGTCTGACGTGGTCAGTATAAGAAGGGAGAGGATAACAACATTAAATTAAGTACTTTCTTTCCAAGAAAACATTAGGGACTAACCATAGGGGCTGGCTACAATCATGGAAAATTTCTTTCAGCAGGAATAAATTAAATAAATTTAAGAATGTCATAAAAATAACTATTTGAAAAAAAAAATCAGCGTATACATCATATTTTTTTTTAATAATATTATAAACAATTTCCTAGTCTATATAGTTTTGCAACTTAAAAGCACGATTTTAGCGGTAACATTTTGAATACTTTAAAATCTTTGGTGCTTATCCGCCGGGTATAAGAAAGAAATCTGTTGAAGAATCGAAAAATTTTCATCGAGGTGGGAACTCAAACCACATCTTTTGCATTTCATGTGCAGTTCCTAATATATTGTATACGACTATACAGTATAATATAATGTTAAAGTGATGCATAATTTACACTATATATAACATATCCATGCAAGTTTTAAGTTAAAGGAAGAGGCCCAGTTGAGACATCCCGAATGATTCAGGCTTAAATATTGATCATTGCTGTTTCTCCATAATCCGTATTCATAATTTAACAACATTTATGAAAGGTATACAGGTGGTACTGTAAAGGTGGAAAATTTCACATCATCAATTAAAATTAAACAGATAAAAAATGTAAAAAAATGACAGGGGGAAAAATAGGCAAAACACATAAGCTAAAAAAAAAAAAAAAACACTAATGGACTAGGGTGTAAGAAAAATATCGAATCTATGGAGTAAATAGGATATTTTTTGCCATATTCGTTTTTATACGCGAGGGAAGAAGAAAAAATAAACTAGATTAAATGTCAGAAACATGTCACAGCATGTCTACGTCGTCTAGCTAGCCTGCTGGGCTAAGGCAAGGTTAGAGTTCAACTCTAAAAAGAGAGAGAGAAAAAAAAAAGAGGCAATTTTCTCTTTCGCATTTTGTACATTACTTCTCTATTACTATATTTGTAGTTTGGATTTCATTTCTTAAACTTTATTAATATGTGTTTCAGCATCAATATTAGTATTTTTATAATACCGTGATGTATATATGAACAAATGTAAACATAATTAATGTTTGTTAAATACACTGTCGTTCTTCCATGAAACTGTTGAAATCGTTAAGGTAGAGATAATACGGATCAGCTGGACCAATGCTAAAAAAATCTCATTCATTAAAATTATGAAAAATATTTAAAATGTTCTCCTCTACATCCCCTATCAGTAGGTATACAAAATCGAGCTAGTTTTCGAGTTATTAATTTTTAAAGTTCTCTAATTTAACATGGAAAAATTGAACTTCCATGTTAAATTAGTCAACTTAAAATATTAATAACTCGAAAACTAGCTCGTTTTTGTAAACCTGATATTTTACCTACTGATAGGAGATGTAGAGGAGAACATTTTAATTTTTTTTCATTTATAACTTTTATGAATGGGAATTTTTTAGCATTGCGCCAGCTGATCCGTATTATCTCTACCTTAAGAAGATTTTTCCATTCATTTTTTAGTCTCCTCTCTGAAACGACGACCTCTTTATATAAAGCTCTCACTTCTCAACTACTCAACTTTTGTGAAGGCATTAAAAGTTTCAATACCTTTTCATTGACGCATATAAATTATCTCACTTTGTCAGTAAATAATTTTTGTAAACTTGATTCTTGGTAGATTGTATAATAATGCGTATTATTGGAATATATATATATATATATATATATATATATATATATATATATATATATATATATATATATATATATATTATATAATGAAAAAAATATTACCAAATAACCGTTGTGATGGCGGGGCACAATCGACTGGTTACATTTTCTTCTGAATCTTTGAAATGTCTCTTGATAATAAAGCATCACAATACTTTTTTTTCAATTAACAAAAGGTTTTAGGTTACCAATCGTCAGAACTTTATATCTAGAGACTTTTAAATATGAAAAAGTTATCAATCAACTTTAATCTACTTTATATATTGATTGGATATACACTATATACGATTATAAAATATTGCTAATCACAGCAAAAATTTATCAGCCTCACCCATAAGTTTCTAAATACCCTCTATTTTGCTGAGCTCATGCAGATATAGCCAATCAACATTACATTACGTCAAATCTACTTTTTTTTTCTATAATTTAGGGGCAAGTTCTCATGATTTATTGATTAATCACTGAATTTAATTGAATTTAACTATCAAGAAGGAGCGATAATGCTGAAAAAAAAAAACATTTTAGTTTGAAAAAATGCAGACAAAGTATTTTTATAAAATAGAAATAAAAGTTTAAAATTTAAAATATTTAACTAATTTATTCAGTAATGAATGCATAATTAAACATTTATTATAAAAAGTTGCTATATACAGTTAATCTTCAATACCCAAGTGTCACATGACGCAAACAGGCAGGCAATAATAAGAGGGGAGGTTTGTTGGAAGTTTGGCGGCTGCTGGAAAATCCAATGTGTAACTCATGATGAAATCGGTCAATAAAAGACGCCGGGGAGATTTGCTCCTCCCAAACACAATTTTATGCATTTTAACTTGATTTCTCTAATGAATGCTTTATATACTGTCATACTGTGTTTTCTGTTTTGTTTTGTTTCCCCTGGTATTAAAATTCTGAATTGACTACAAATGTATTGTTACTCTATAGTCAAAAGTTTAGCACTTGAAAAAAAAAAATATATATGTTGTGATTGTGTTTTTAATTTTTAATTAAAAAAAAAATATACTGTATATTGTACAATACAATCAGGCGCGGATCCAGAAAAAAATTTCGGAGGGGACTGCCTCCATAAGGCCAATGCTTAAAAAAAAATTACAGTGGGGGAAATGTCTATACTGCCCATGTTAAATACAAAATTTCGGGGGGAAGGGGGCTGCAGCCCCCCAGCTCCCCCCTTGGATCCGCGCCTGAATACAATTAAGCTACAACATTACTACCGGCCATTGTAGTTAGTTGCATTGTGCGGTTTTAATTTTTATAGTTTCTATTATATCACTTTAATTCCTTTTTATTTTAAATATTACATAAATTTAATGATAAGCAGGATCAAACCAAAATCTTAAAACTACAGCAGTAAGTCATTTATATAATATATTCACTTAACTGTACAATACATTATGTATTATTCATCTTTAAATCTTTATATATTTATGGTTTGTGGGTATGCACTAAAATACATCTATAATCAATCAGAATGTTGCCTGTGCCTGGTTATATAGCACTACATGCAGCTTCAGTATGTAAAAGAATATAATAAAAATTTTCTAAATATTTTATTTTATGTATTTATTTAATTATCTAATTAAATTTTTTATATTAAGCTAATTTACTATTACTAAGTTAAGTCAAAGAACTTTTAATATCCCCACATTTTTATATTATAGACAATGCCCATAAACTGAGAAGAAATAACGCATTGACAATTCAAATGTGTATAATATAATATAATTATGCATAATAATTTTTTCATAACGAAATTTTCATTGCAGTCATGACTCATGAGCAATACAAAGTCATATTTAAATATAATTTATAGACAACGCCTGCTATTGTTATGGCATTTAAGTTATAGAACAGGGCTATTTTTTATGTAAAATCTAATACTAGTGATTTTATAATTTTAGAATAAATGCAACCATAAACATTTGTATTAAGACTTTAATGATAACATCTGCAGTAAAATTACAACCTTCATTGCAAGATATATAGCCTTGCTCTTTAATAGAAATGTTAGCAAGTTTTTTGGGAAGTTTATCCTGCTTACATGCTAGAACTGATGTAGCACAAAATAGTTATTAAAAGTACTTTCAATTTATTATTGCAGTTTTAACAAGAACACTATGGTAGCTGTCTTATAAAATGTATTCCTCAGAACAGCTTGAACAACGTCATTTTTGCTCTAATTTGATAGATAATTATTAATTAGAATGAAGTATAAACTTCAATTTTTATTGCAGAAATGGATAAAGTGTGCAAAGTTATGCTACTATGATTTTTTTTAAGATTTTTTAGAGCCAACGAATTATTTTTTTAAAAAATTATTGAAATTAAAGAGAGAAAGAGAGGCGTAAAGAAAAGTCACTTCTTTAATAATAACTATAATAAGATGGGCCTATAAAGGGTGTGGGTTCAAACCCGATCTCTGTAAAACTTTTTAGCAATACTTAGTGGCTTCTAAAAAATCTGAAAAAAAAAAAAAAAATCAGAGTAACATAAATTTACACTCTCTATTCACTTCTGTAAAAACAAATTTTAAGGTAAATTTTGTAGTTTTAGGTTTGAGCAGTACCTATAGGCACATTTAATATTGGGTTTTGTAGTATTTGTTATTTGAATGTTTGCAACGAAGAATCTAACTGAACCAGCATGAACAAAAAGTAAATGAATATGACGGAGTCTTAATGATCCTAAAATATTTTAAGTTCATCAAGGCTGCGTGAAAGATAGAACAGAGGTATTTTAAATGCTCCGACTTGTATACACCTTTAGACAGTATCACCATGCACTTCATTCCTGTCTCACTTGCAGGAAGATGTATTTTTTTTTTTTTTTTTTTTTTTTTTTTTTTTTTTTCAATTTTAGGACAGGTAAGAAGAGCACTCATTGTCAGTCTATCAATATAAAAACACATTTTTGGTTCACCACGTCTCCCTTGACTGCGTGGTAACGCCTACAAACAAAGCAGAAGTGAAGTTCGTGTTGACCAAATGACCCAAAGGTGCACATTTTGGTACAGACGTGACGAACTTGAACTCCTCTTCTCACTTTCTACCTATCAAATCAACATCTCATTTATAGTTACGGTGACGACAAATTAGTCTGAACTCAGTTTCTCGATTTATACTCACATAACTGACAAACAACAATTTCTTCAAAGGTAAAATATTCAAATGATCAATAATGTATTCCACCCTACTCAAGTATAGTTTATACTATTGGAATAAGAAAAAAACTTGGAGTTAAATAACATTCAAATCCCAAAAGAAGAACGTTAAAGTTTTTTTGCACCATACGTTATTGAATTTATTGTCTATACTATATATCGCAGAGTTTTTCCGTCACGTTTTCAAATATTTATAATGTACTGGATCCATAGAGAAAGGTGAGACAAAGAAACGTTTATAGACACACAAACTAACAAAAAATTATATTTCTTGCTGCAGATATAAATTTCTACGTATTTTAAAGTGCACTTTCTTCGACATGGAAAATTTAGATGATAAATTTCTAATTGAGAAGTGTAAACCATTTTGAACAATATTTATATGTATTTTTTTAACTTTCCAATACTGTTAGCTTAAATAACTGAATATTTGGTAGCTAGAGAAATTAGATGATGGGGAAAATGGAAAGTATATAATATATGTGACATGTTAATATAATAATTATATATTAGCATGCATGACTATCTATACCATATCGACAGTCAGCGTTGTTGTATGTAGTTATTTTATCTTGTGAACATTATATTATGAGACGAATTACATGACAATTGCACGCAAAGAGGCTTGGAGAGATTTTAGTTGTGAGGGTAGAACTGAAGATCGGCGAGCCAACCGTCCCCGCCCTCTCGGCCGGCCGAGTCGCGGCGGGCGGCCAGGCGTTGGCGGACGCTCAACAAGTTGGCCGTGCGCCGCTCTGCTCGCTCTCTTCTCGTGCCCGCCCGCTGCAAGTTAAGCCCCCTACAGATTGACCCGGTATTGTGGCTTATGTCTAACGAAGCTATAGTTGAATGTTATAAGCTGTTCGTAAAATCTCACTTAAATACTACTATAATAACACTCAAGAAAAATTAATTCCAATGCTTTTTCAATTCGATAATAAGCTTATTTATTAATTAAATATTTAATTGAATTTATTGATGTATTAACGTAGAGTCTGTTAACCAAGCAATTATTTCCCATAAATTATTTTCAAATAGTTTATATGAGTTTTATTTTTATAAATAATTTCTAGAAGTTAAAACACCAACTTAAAATGGATTAGCTCAGCTCAGAAATTTTCATACTCAAATTTGATATCAAAATCCATGCAATACTAACAATTTAAGTTTACTTAGTTTAGTACTAGAATTGGCCGCGGTACTTAACAATAATTAACAATTTCTATAATAATAGAGGCTAAAATCTATGTTAAGTCCTGTGTGAATAACCCCTAACGTTATCACAAGAATTTACTGAATTTTATATCTGACTTAAATACCTTTGTGCTTAAGAGAATGCTAACTATTTGACAATCAACTTGTAAAAAATAATAATAGCATGATAAATATATTATTACAACATGTGTAAAATGAATAGTACATAAATCCCTTTAAGTAAATAACAACCTTTTCTCTATTTTTGTTATTTTTTATTATTACTATTTTCATTTTTTTTTTTTTTTTTTTCCGAAATCAAAGGCATTTGTTAAATTTTATTAAAACTGCAAATAATAGGTCTGTTCATAAATGCACAATCGATTCATGAACAAAAATCATACTGATGAACCATATAATAGATATAATTATTATGTAAATTTAAATGTAAAATAAGGAAAATATGATCTGTTGATTGTGTATTTTATGAACAAACCTTTTAACAACAAAGCTAATTTCTGGCATCATATATCAATCCTTTTACTTAGGTGACGCCTCTCAATAAGCATTTCAATTTATATTTTTGTCTCTTTTATAATGCTCTTAATTTTTTTATTTTTGAAAACAATACTTCAAAATGGAAGAATAAGTATCAAAAAGCACCAGTTCTAAGTATTCCATGCATATTAAATTACCATGACCGAATATAATATTACAATTATTTCGCACGACTGTAAAAAAGGTAAGAACTATTATAAAATTACAACGAAGAACAAAAAAAAAAAAAAAGTACGTACGTACGTACGTACGTACGTACGTACGTACGTACGTACGATTTAAAAGTATATCAAATGACTGACAATGTTGAAAGTGTCTGTGCCATATGAAGCAAGATGGAGAGTGAAAAAGAGAATATTATACGTTTCGTGTGGGGCATTTTAATTAAGTATGCAGGCTCATAGCTGCCACGCACATCAGCCAGCAACAGCACAGAGAGAATATGACTCTCTCCCTTCCTTTCGTAATACCACTCAGCAATCCGTCCTGCTACATCGGACGTCGCGAATTAGAATGGAGATCCATCGTGAGCGTTTCCGGTCCCGCGAGAAATTCCGAGGTGAGAATGGGGAAGAGCTACGTGATGATATGATGAACAAAGCTATATACAATAATTAGGTAATTTAAAATTGAATAATTTTAAGTATATAATAAAAATATATGTTTTAGTTGTTCATTTTTAAATATGTATAATTTATGAAACAGAAAATACAACATTTAAAAATTAAAATATGTATACTATTATTACCAATCAGTGAAATGTTAGTATTACGTCTTGTATATTTGTGCCTTGGCTTAGGAAGGAGAAAATTGATGAAGGGAAAAAGTTTTAGAAATATATCTACGTATGATGAGATATTCCCATAGAATACGTAATTTAAAGCTATATGTCTGATTTCTATTCTATAATTGACAGTCTGGATTTATTTTCTTTCAATGTGTCTGTATTAGTTTACAAAATTACAAAAATAATTTTGCGCTGAGGGAAAAGAAATTTTTTCCACTTTTCTTAATATATTTCTTATTTGATTTATATATTTTTAAGTTTTTCCTAACTTTTCTTTTTAGATCAATACAATAAAAATTGTTAATTTTTTAATAATAATAATAATAATAGTATATAATATATATATATATATATTATATTCATATATATTCATATATATATATATTCATATATATATATATATATATATATATATATATATATATATATATATATATATATATATATATATATATATATATATATAATTAATATTTTAGGTTTCAGGACAAAGTTTATTGATGTGAAAATAATGATGATGGAGTCGTCGATGTATTCGCTTCTATAGTTACTCGCGATAATTAGGCAGCACAATTTGTTTGCTATATAACTGTTACTATACCTTACTTGAACAGAACATTCAACAGAATCATCCTTGCCAAATTATATATAGAAATCTGTCTGCCTTTATTGAAACTAAATTTTATCTAACGTACAATTTGAGACAATAAAAACGTTGCCCTAGCCTTATTTGCTAGTGTTTTAGCTCCAACAGATAAAGAGAAGAAAATTTATAAATTAAGAGGAGGTTATATACTTCTTCTATTAACCATTACTAAATAATTGTTATATTTTTTCACGTTATTATATAATGTGTAGATATTGTACCCAAACAGAACTGACGATGAGATAACATTCTGCCTGTAGAGAGGTGTACATGCTTATTTGATTGTAAACTTTAATATAAAATTAAATCTGACTAAGCCTAGATGTAAAATGATTCTGACAAACAAGATGGCTGGTTGGCATAGCAACTCGATTTAAAATCTGTAATGATCACAAAAGAGTTGCTCTTCAATATCACAACAAGGAATAATTAGGGAAAAAAAAAACATTTTTTGGTAAATCTGTTGTATTTAGGTAAACTTAATAATATTATTAAATAAATAATATAATATATGTCTTGTAACTTATAAAAATAATAAAATATTAAATGAATATTGTGTGAACATTTTCTTTTTCTTCTCCTTCTTAGCTTTATAAACTTTTTAGCATAGGAACAATATAAATAAAAATAAATTGGTCTAAAAATAAAGTTTCACCACGACCCTCAGTTTATTTTTCTCATAATGGACCAATGTTACTGTCAACTCTCATGGTTTTAAAGGAAATGAGGGAGGATTTTTTTTTTTTTAACTTTTTTTTTCCAAGAGATCTTTTGCATACAAGTGTCTTTTGTGAAGGAGGGGAACAAAACTTGGAAAAGACACAACCTCAAAATAAAAATAATACTGAAAAAAAAAAAAAAAAAGAAAGGAAGGAAGGAAGAAAAAGCTACGCGAAGCTTCATGTAAGCTTTTTTAATTTTTTTCTTATATTATACAACACAAGGTATACAAGCTTACTGAAATTTCCCAAAGGATAAAAAAAAAGTTTTTACTTTCTTAATCGATAACTATAAACGTCTACATAAAAATTGCTTAAAGGCTTTACTTTAACGTAAGCCTTTGGAATATTATTTTGCGCTGATGGATTTATTTTTTTTTATTTTTTTCAATTCTGCTATTTTTGAGTATGGAACATAATAAATATTCTATAAGCCGTGTAGCTGTGTTAATACATTTAAGCTTTTACTTTATTTTCAATACTTTTTTTTTCTTTTTTCAATACTCGGTTTCAAAGAAAATACGATTGTATACACAGTACAATTAAAATAAATAATGTATTCTAACGTTCTAACTTTATATAATCTAATGGTAAACAGTACATAACTTCACTTTATATAAACCTTAAATTATAAATAATCATAATAATTAAAAACACATTAAACGAATGCTATAACAGTATAATATTATAGAAATGATTCTGTATAATTATATATTTTGTTTAATAAATTTACCTTAATTTCAATATTTTAACTTTATTTTCAAAGTAGACTCATATAATAAAAAATACTCTTTCATAGATAACGTTGATTCTTAATTAATTTAAAATAATTTGAACCAAGTACTTACACAATAATACGCAGACATTAGGTCTCTTCGTAAATACACAATCAGAAAGAATCGATTTTTATTAATGATCCTTATGTTCCATGTACAGAAGGTTCATCAATAAAAATCGATTCTTTCTGATTGTGTATTTACGAACAGACTTATTATATACATGTTTTATGATCTCAGAAAATCCGGAGTTATGAATAAACAAATGCATTTTAAACCCTTATAATATAACTTACAAATATTACGGGTGTGGCATGCAGAAAAGTTTATATGATATGCAATAAAGCGATACTTTTTTGTTTGTAAAAAAACAACAATATGTATACATATTGCATTTTATATTATGTTAAATTAATATAAAAAAGTTTTATATTCAATGTCAAAAATAATAGCAGGTGAGTGTCAAAGAAAATTACTTTATGTTGATTAACATAATAATATTATATTGGTGTTCCATGTTTATCATGTATACGATTTATTATGCGATGCATGCTTCCCATCTCTCCCATTTGTTCTGCTGTCTCCATGCAAGCGAATCCATAATATATATTATATAATAATATATATTGCTGGCTGTGCACACTACTTTATGTACTACCACCTCCCTTGCACGCATGCCACACCCACAATTTTTATTGCTTTAAAATATCAATGAGCCGTAAATTTTTGTCATAAGGATTAACCTATAAAATTTCAAAATAGTCCATTTTTATATCTTTTGCATGGTTTATGAATCTCTATGCATTTTAAATTTGCTTTCCTGACGATAGGATGTAGTTTATTGCCTATAAAACGAATAAATCGCAAATCTCATTTTATAAATTTTCATAAGCTATATTTTTGTTGTACCTAAAAATATATGAAATTTTTTTCCTAAACTTTTATGTAATATAAATATATTATTTGTTGAAATTGTATTTTAATCGTAATAATACATCAAGTCCTTTTTTACTACTGTATAAATAAAAAAATAAAAAAAAAAATGGAAGAATCCTATAATAATGTAATTATTATCGAGTTAAGCATGATTTTTACTTTTTTGCTGTAATATATTGTTTTTTTTATATATATAAATTACATCTAAATTCACAGCATAATTTCTTTGTTAGAGGCAAAGTAGACGCCATCAATGTATTGATAGGAAAATTTGCATTATTTAAGAACGATCAAATACACAAAAAAACAAGGAAATGACAAGCACTTAATTTTCCCCTCACTGGGCGTGCAAGCCGTCACAAGATAAGATATACAAGATGGGTAATCTACCTTTACCCACCTTGAAGATATACTGCACGTGACTCAAAGCTTTCCACAGCAAACGGTTTGTGACGCTCTGCTTAAGTTCTCTATTATAATATATATAAAAATAATTATATCAATACACTGACATGTGACATCGTTATCTTTTTCTAGGAATGTCGCTACTTTTCCGCTCTTCTCTTGACATTTAATCATATAATAAATTTCCTGTGTGTATTTTTATTTTTAAACTCTCTAACATTACAAAGAAAAGAAATAAGTATACATATATATATAATATTATATTTAATAATTCCCTGAACTTTGTTCATTTTCTAGGAACATGGCCATGTGTTCAGTACACAGAATTTATGCTTTTATGTGATATATTTAAATATAATATTATACATAATAATATAATCCTTAACTCACCGAAAGCCGAAAGCAAAATAAGAATGCTCACTTGAGCTTTGACAAGAATCTTATAGTAATAGTGGAAAATTGCAGATTTGCTTATGTGTATCGATATAATAAAAGGGAATAAGTAAAAATAAAATACTATTGGAAAGAAGCGAAAAGTGCAATTTGAAACGGCCAGGCCTTCCGATTAAGGCGGATTCAGATGGCGACAACGGCGATGCGAACCAATTTTGGTCACACAAGCTGTGAAATCCTATGCGGAAGCGAATTCGCCATTGCGGTGGCGAATATCGCGTTAAATTACGATGCTCTTTTTTTTAATCGCCAAATATGGCCGCCAATGGATGTTACAGCAAGTGCGCATTATTCATTTCGCACCGCAGACTGGAAATCGTCATGTGAATCCGCCTTTTAAATTGCAAAATTGTAAAAAAGTAATTGCATTTCATATTAATTGAATTTGTTATTTTTGCCGTTTTAAGATATTAATTTTCTTGTTTTCTTGACCTCAAAATTAAGCTTGCAAGTAACTGGAATGTTCTTCCCCTGAAAAAATGTCAATGCAAGGTAAAGAAAGATCTGATGATGAAAAATTACATGCTTTCCAAAATTTATAAAGTAAGATTTTTTTTTTCTTTTTCTCACTACATATTTTTTTTTTTTTTTTTTTTTTGCAATATGTATTAATAAAAACAGTAAAAAAAATGTTACGGAAAATGATAGAAGTGCCAAATGCCAAGAAACTTTATTATAAGAGGGTCATCAAAAGCAACCCTTTGCAAAGTTTATTCATTTTATAACGTAATCTTGAAATATTACCCCCTGTTTTTTTTTATTTATATAAGAAATTTAGTAAATTTACTAGAAACATGAACATGAGAGAGCAACACACCATAATATATATAATATATATTTATATAGCAACAAGAAATGACACTTATATATATACATATATTTTTTTTTACAATTTTGATAAAGATAATAAAATTTTATATTACTCAAGAGGTTTTAGATGGCTCATACCATGCACATAGAAGAAAGTGTCCTCTGGTCATCTTAGTGGGGGTTGGGGGGAAGGGGAGAGGGACCCGCTCGGGTCTTGATATCGCCCTGGTAACAGCTAAAGTGTCGCAGCTAGCGCACGAGTGCAGGAGAGGGGCCATACTATCAAGATACTTTGCCAACTGCAGGTACAATCTTAACACTATACGTAAATATATACACTCTATTAATAAATAACATCTTTTAAACATCATGTATCATGAAATTCATAATGTAATAAAAAAATTTATGTTGACACAGTTTTGTTAACATTTTTCACCACATAAAAATTATGAAATAAAATAAGAAATATCTAAAAAATAATTATATTTTATACTTATACTATTTATTACATTTTAATACATTATGTATAATTTTGAGTTTTACGTAACATAATTTTTAGCGTATGGCTTTCGTATTATTGTGCTCATATAAATTCATTCGTCAATCATATTTATAATGGTGAGAAAAAACAAATAAAAGTTTTTCTCGTAGTATGTTTTCTTCAATGCATGCATGCCTTCTACAGCATTGGTTAATTATTTTTTACAATTGAAAATAATCAATTAATTAAGTTGTTTGTAAAGATTAAGTGGCAACCACCGCCACCACCGCTCCTATTCAAACCACTTACGCTGCAAGAAAGTGGTAAGCTGATACTTTTAGCCAGCTATATAGAAAAGCCATGATGCGCACATAAAAGTTGCAACTTCATAATTCAGAAATAATGATAAGAACTATAATATAAGATATTCGTTTAATTCGTTATATCTGAGACTGAAAATGAACTTATACGTAAAGCTATATATTAACTAAAATGAGGTCCACTCATGGTTTAATGATAATAGACACATCCTTAACATATTATATATATTTAAAAGTTCTAAAAATGAATTTATACAATAATTTCACTCCTCTCGGCAAATTCCAACTCACAGTTATTTATTTCAACTTTGTAATGAAACAATCAAGAGAGCTGAATCCGTTAAATTTCTTGGTGTGCATTTTTGCATGCTAATGAGTGTTTAAATTGGAGTGTGTAAGTAAATTCAGTTTGTAAAAAAATTAGTTCAGCAAATTTTATGCTATACACTATCAGAAACCATGTATTAATCGAAACTCTTTTCGCTATACAGTATATTATGTATAGTTGCATATACATCTATTCTTTTCTCATTTAGCTTATGGTATTATACATTGGGGAGGTAGGGTAGTTCCATTGAATATATGCTTTGTTTTGCAGAAAGGAGCTCTCCGAGCTATATCAGTAGTAAGGGTGCCTAGAAGACACAACAGTCCTGTGTATATATTTCATTTTAGAAAACAATTTCTCACGTCCATTTCCGTCTTGAATTAAACTTCATTTAAAAAAATCTCATCCCAACTTACTTGCAGAATTATAATTTTCATAATTACAAAACCAGAAATAAGTCTAATGTTGTGACAGATAAGTTAAATTCAAATTTGTATAAATCTTGTGCGGCTTGTGCCGTGTATCAAACGACAAAGATGTACGAATTCTTGCCAAAAAGCCTAAAAGATATAAAATTTAATCATTGTAAATTGTTTCGTAAAAAGCTGAAAAATGTACTGATAAGTAAAGTTACTCGGTAAAAGCATTTGAAAGCAATAAATTACCTGAGAGTCTTATATCTTTATAATTTGTTAGCTCATATTAATATCTATTAATTGTATCATGGTTAATTGTTGATGCTATATACTTTTAGCTGTAGGTAAAATGCACGTGAAACTGTTGTCATGTGTAAATACAATTGTTATGTGTCATTGTTATTATTAAGTCTGACGTTAACTTATATTGTCTTGTACAATCGAAAAGATTCAAATAAATACATAAAAAAATATTTATAGTTATACGTATTATACCTTTGTGTTATAACTACTTTGGTGTACGATAGCATCGAGCATTGGGGAAGAAAAGTAGATAGGAGGGTAAGGGGAAGAGGAAAGAAGGAGGAGGTTAGGGGATAAAGTGGTTGAAAGGGATTTCACCGAGGGAATTAGGTGTAGAAGACACTTTATACGGCCAGCAGGCAGGCAGGCGGGAGGGCTGGCTGGTACGGGATATAGCTAGCGGACAGCACCCACCTCACCCCCATCCCTCTATCACCCACCCTCCTGCCGCCTGGATATCCCACGCCCAATACAACATTCTCTTCCCCTCAAATGTACGCTTAAGCACTTGTCCACTCGACTTTCAATTCCAATGGACTGGACACTATACTCTAGTATTACATTTAAAAAAAAAAAAAAAAAAAAAATGTCAGTGACTTCTTTTTGTTCAAACATCAAAAATAGTGTTTCTTACATGTATCTGAAAGTATCTATTGTACTGTATCTTGAAAGCTCTTTAGTGTATATATATTGTAGATTTGAAGGAGATGAAAATCATATGGTCGTCGAATCACTTGAGATATCATGTATTGTAAAATAATCGTGTGAATTTGCGACTTTGTGATGGTCATCAAATGAAACTGTGTCTTTATACTTGTAAGAAAGAAGAATTCAGAATAAGATATTTGCATCAAAATTACATGACCTACATAAAATATAACATTACCTTTGATGGCAAATTTACACGTTTATGAAATTTAATTATTTTTACTGCGAATATTGATCACGTTTCCCGAGATTCCTAAATGTATTGTCAATTTTTGTAACTTCTTTTTAATGATTTAACTTATATGTATCCAATAACTAAATTGCTTTAGTGTAGTATTTTTTATTTAAAGATGATTTTAAAAAAAAATGTTTTAGAGCCTTAGTTTTATTTAAAATGTATGTGATATTTCTTTTGGGCGCATGATAAAATATTATCTTTTTGTTAAATTTGAAGTTTAGGAACAAAAATCTGTCACTATATTATTTAATTTCTAGCTTTTTTTTTTTTTTTTTTAAGTAAAACAAAAATTATATAAATTAGAATTTCAATAGTAATTTTATCATATTACTGGATCTTGAAGGAAGATATTTATGTAATTCTATCAGCCATGCAATAAGGTTATATTTCTATATAACCTTGGTTGATCTGTTTAATAAAATGAAATTACCAATAAGAAAATAAATAAAAAAGGGTAGGAAAAAAATAGTGATGATACATTATTTGTATGCAGTATATTTGAAATAAAAAATGCATATTTTCATTAATATTAAAATTACGGATTTTAAAATCAATACATTATCAAACACAAGTAATGCCAATATTAAACTATGCATGCATGTTTATATCAACTCATATACAGTTTTAGTAGAATCAATAGAAGAATGCATTCATATGCCTTTTACTTTCGTGCTTGGCAAACGATGGCCACTTTATCGATTCAAAGACAACGACTTTAGTGCAGGCATGATCAATATATTGACGTTCACATAATAAGACAAATCACATATGTGTTGTGAAAGGGAACGATGTGCCAACATTATACAGTAAAGCAGAGTCTTCAAAAACTTGCATGATTGAATAATGTTCGACTAGCCGTTAATTATTGTAAAAGGCTAATGGAAGCTATAGTAGAGAAAAAAATTACTGGCAAGCTTGTTTGAATTCGTATACCAAATTTAATGCTATCATGCAGGTAAAGAGGTTAGTCAATGTATCGCTTAAATGATTAAAAATTTACCCAAACTAGAACTTGAAAAATCAATATAATATGCAAATTGGATTGAAAAGAAATTATAATATTAATTATAATATAGGAAAGGAACACATAATCAGATTCTATGTTATGTTGCCTATAATAGTCAGTCTCTATAAGGCATATTTTAAAAATTAATTTGTTTATATATATATATATATATATATATATATATATATATATATATTGTAATTGACGTGTAAAATGTTCATGACACGTAAATGATAAATCTTTTAAAAATATTACCAACATCTTGTCAATTTCAATTAATTTGCTCTTAATCTCTATATAGTGTCTTTTAGGCATGTAAAATCTAATTCATTATAAAAGCTATAAAAGAAAAGAAAATCGATAAATTTCATCAGCAAAATAGCCATGCTTCTTTTTTTATGTTAAGTCAACGATAGGGTATTACAAAAAATTCTAAGCAAATAATATACTTAACATTTCATAAAATAAAAAATAATTTATGTCCAAGTAGGTTTAAAATCAAGTAAAATCAAATTTAAAATATATTTAACTTAAATTAAAATAGCTCGTTGTTGTTATTATATAATTATGGTAAGGTTAATCTCTAAATTGTCTTTAACACTTTGAAAATTAATCCCAATTATAGAAGCTTAATTAATTAATTATAATTAAATAGCTTCTTACTTACCGTGTAATGCTGTAATGGTATATTAATGTATTTAAATTTAAATTAAGTCAAATTTTCAAGGATTCTTCTGCTAAAAATAAAATTATTATAATATTCATGTATTACATAATATTAAAAGAATTATGTCAATATTAAAATAGAAAATTACACATTTTTTATAAAACAAGTATCAGTTTTACTTCAAATTCAATATTCTACAAGTTTATAACAGTAAAGGTTAAATTTTGTTCTTCTTTTATATTAAAAATCATTATATTTATATGTTGTGCAACGCTTTTATTTTATTAGACCCTGATTTCGTCAGTCAAATCCTAAAGCCTTCAATGAGTATCAATGAACGCAAAATAACCATACAATAATTTAATGGATTGGAACGTAAGAAACATTGTGATATTTCTCTAAAATATAATAATTATTATCAGAAATAAATAAGATAATATAATTGATTTAACTTTAATTAAATTCAAGTTTTTGGTTTTATTGCTTTGTTTTGCTTTTTTCTCTCTGTCTTAATTTTGCTGTTTTGCATTATTAAATGGAATAACTTTATTTGCTTGAATTAAGTATAGGATTATATTTAAATTTGTGGTACTCATTGTACTTTAAGTTAAATTTCATATATAAAACATAATTCTGTTTTATTCTATTGTATTTTGCTTTGTGAAACCATGTACTAAAGTCCTTTTGTTTCAGATGGACCAAGAAGGGCTGTGGCTCTTTTATTTTTGTGTGTGTGTGAAAATGAACTGCATATTTTTCTTTATTTTATTATACAGTCATATAGTGTTTTGGTTTAAACTTAAAATTGTATATAGAAACTTAGGGCATACTACATTATAAAATATTATATTTTGTAAATTTTATTCTAACATTTGATGTGTTGCTACTAAATTAAGTAATTATTTTGAGTCATTATTATATATTAACTCTCATATTAAAGTTTCAAATTTTTTTTTCTCAAAAAATTTAACATGATTATATTTGTATAGTGAAAATTCAAACATTTTGTTAATTGTTCAAAAAAATTGCAAAACTATTAATGTAACAACTATGAAATAAATAATGTATTGCTAACCAGCCATTAGGTTTATCCTGGCTGGAAGCTACTGTAAATTTAAAGAAAAAAAAAAAAAAAAAAAAGTGTTGGAAGTAGATTTTTATGGTGCTTTTTTTACTCTTTCTCTCTCCTTTCCGTCTCTCTGTGCCTCACTCTCTCGTTATCTCTCTATCCCTCTCTTTGTCTCTCCCCCTCCTTCACCCCGTCTATCGCTCGCTCGTTAATTAAATCATTCAGTGGCACATGAGGGGATGAGTGACAAAGGTAGGTAGCTACCATACAACATGAGAAATTGTATTCAATGAACCGGAAACTTGTTGATATCATATGCTGCCTGCTATAATATACATCTGCTATTTCTGTAGATTCAAGCCTCATAAGGTATATTTTCTCACTCAATATTATACATTAACATTGAAAAATCACGGTCATTCTGTTATCATTTTCACCATACTTATAGGTTCTGCCGCTCATTAGTGGGAAAAACGATAGCTTAATAGGGTGATGAGGATGCTTGTTTTTTGTTTCACTATATGAAATTTGTGACATATTAATTTTATATATATACTGTATATAATGTATTTACTAGAAATAAAGCACGTACCAGAATTTGATAAGCTTTGTATAATTGTTGCTATCAAGTATGATGAGTGAATATCAGCAGACTACAAAATGTATAAATAATTGTATACGACAGCTATATAATATGTTATATATAATGTTAGCATCAAAACCTCAAATTGACAACATATATTTTATCTTTAATTGAAAATTTTCATCTCCAACTGATCCTTAGCACGTCTAAACCTCTAATTTATTACGTTGTCTTATATACCTAAAAAAAAACACATCTTATTTCTTCGTCGCTCAAAATGAGACAATATTTCCAACATTTCATGCTCAATATATGAGAGCAAAGAATATGCATCTTTCCCCCTCTTTTTCATCGGAAATTATACAAAATGGTAGCAAAAATGACGAAGAGAGATGTTAAAAGTTAAAAAATGTAAAAGAAAAATTAATTTGGAATATAAAAGCTATATAATTTAATAAATAAATGAAAATAATTTTATTAAATAAGAATAATGAATATTATGAACACTATTAAATTAATTTATTCAAAAAGGTAATAACTATTTTGTTGTTTATTATATAAAATTATAAAAGTCTTTTTAACGGCTAATTTATTTAAATTATATAATTATATGAATACCATTTTTATTTTTGTTATCTACAGCAGAAAGCATAATAGGAAACACATGAAATAAATAAATTATTTACGCCTTCAATTTAAATCTGGACAAAATAAATGTCTGATTATGCATCAATAGAGCGGCAACTTGTTAGTTCCACCGCCTTTTACTGCGTTCTAAATTTATGTATTATTATAATATAAATAAAATAAATATGAAGTGAACAATGTGCAATAGAAATACTCTTCAATCAGCCTTATTAAAATAATATAATTCCAATGATAAATTTATAATGCTATTAAGGTATTATAATTGAAAATATTGTTTTTAATTGTATCAATAATTCAACTAAAATTTATAAATGATTATTTCTATAATAGATTTACTTAATGATTTATACATTTTTTTTATTTGATAATGTTTTTTAACGGAACATCAGGCATTAAGTATTGAAGGAAATATTATTTAAATTCATATTACATATACTACAGAATTTAATAATGTATAAGAAATTTTTATTCATATTATTTCTTGTATTGGAGGCCGGTATACAATTATGACATTTTCTATTGTTTATTCGTTGAAGAGAGTTAGTAAGATGAAGTTTTTTAAAAAAAAAAAAAAAAGAAGTGTGTTGAATTTAAAATGCTCATTGTATTTAGTGGTAATGGGACTGGGTGGAGAGAGAGAGAGAGAGAGAGAGAGAGAGAGAGAGAGAGAGAGAGAGAGAGAGAGAGAGAGAGAGAGAGAGAGAGAGAGAGAGAGAGAGAGAGAGAGAGAGAGAGAGAGAGAGAGAGAGAGAGAGAGAGAGAGAGAGAGAGAGGAGAGAGAGATGTGGGCTTTAATAGAGGAGTGGTATGAGAGGAGTGACGGTGGGACAAGAAGAGGAAGGCAGCAGGCATTTAGGCGAGCGAGAGAACGAGCGAGCAAGCGTTTTACTATATACGCCATGTATATTATATAGCAAGCCAGCCAGCAAGCATCCAGCCAAGCAAGCAAGCAAACTCACACTACATTAAAAAGCTAGCTGGCACAAGATACAAGACAAGTATTATACTCACCTTGCTTCACCTTCAAACTCGAAGGAAATGCTATACTCTACCTAACCTTACACCTAACTTTATATAATTATATACATACATATAAATGTATAATATATGTACACTGTATAATATAATAATTTAGGGAGAGAGAAAGGCTTTATAATGGTATTAATACGATTTATTTAAATACCACAAGAATATTGTATATTATAATATACTAAATAAATTACATACGAATCATATTAAATTCGTTAATATTTATATACATAACTAATTGATATTTTATGTAAACCCAATTTATAATGTATAATATGTTGTATTGTGCATGCATAATTCCTATTATTTATGCACGTGTAGCTTAGGTCTAGACTCGCGGTATACGACGATGCATGTTATGTTATAGACAACAACCAACAGCAGTAGTGAGTTCACCTTCACCTTGGCAATGGCAGTCGCTGCAAAAGCATTAACTCTCGCTTTCGAAACTTTCTCACGAGCTCTCGACTTACTCGCACGGCCGACTGCAAGCAGGCAGACTGCTGCTGTTGCTGCTGCTTGGCTGTTCAATCGCCGTTGCAAGCTCGGCTTAAAGTTAAATGCCAACGCGCTACTCGCTAGTTGAGTGATGCCATGCGTGAGAACAACGTGCTTTCTGGAGTTCCTTCTTACCGATGTCTTCCAGTGCAGTATGACAATAAAATTAGATTTTACTTTTGATTTTCACTTATTTGCATTATTGCTTAATAGTTTTTATTTAATAATACTTTAATTTTTCTCACAGTATTGGACGATGGACACATAAAACAAAAAATGCATTAATTGAGCATAGAAAAATATGAATGATCGGATATATACAATTTCAGATGTTATTACAACAACTTGAAAAAAAAATCTTTTATTACCAAATTTTGGTTAATCACTCACTTCACTTTAAAAATGCTGTGTAATCAAAAGATTGAATAAATCTATTCTATTCTATGATCATGTTTTAACCTGATGACCTCTGATTTTTCAGATTTTTTCAAACTATTTTTAAAATAATCAAAGCATAATACAATGAATCGGTACAAGACCAGGACAGCACAGTTGGAAAAATATTCAATACTGCAGATTTTGTTATCCTGGAAAGTAGCTTAATTTAATTCATTCTTAACTTTGCATGGTGACTCAAGTATACATAAAGATTGTGTACGCCTATATCAGAGAAACGAGAGAGACTCTATTTTCTCTGTCTAGTTTTTTTATGTTTGAAGCCATAATCGTTGCACTTGCTTCTACTTCCGGTGACAGGGGCATGTTGTGAATTTTAATTGTTGATTTAATTGTAGCTCTTCCAGACAAAATATATTAGTAATGCTGTCAATTGAATTGATAAATTTAACAATAACACAAAACCAGGTTTGAATTACATTTTAAAATATTATTACATTTTTTTATTAACAAATAAAAATAAAATTAAAAAAAAATTTAGCTGTGAGCTTGATAATTAAAATTTTTGTTGAAACAAACCATTACAAAATGATGATTTCTTTTTTATTATTTGCTTCAATTTAAATGATGAACAAAATTTTAGAATAGAGAATATCATGTTTCAAACTATTTTTACAAAACATAGCAATAATATACAACACAGCTTTGTAAAAAAATTATACATAAAAAAATAGGACAGAATAAAACTATTTTGCTATGAAAAAAAGTAATTTATTTATTTCACTAACATGGTAACAAATTAAAAAAATAATAAAAAAAAAACGTGAAATTGTACATTTTTCATGGTACTATTGAGTATAAGTTAAAGTGGTAAAGAAACATTGCACTAAATAATATATATATAAAATGTATTAAAATCAAAAGATGTAATAAAAAAACTGACACAAAAACATTCTCAAATTTTTCATTTGCTGCAAAAACACATCAAATAAGATTTACTAATTAGGATGAAACTATTTCGTGTCAATTTAAACATTTAATGTTAAATAAATTATAACAAAAAACTGACAACTTTTTTAGTGCATGCATGCATGCTGTATACAGTCGTCGCTTCTAAAAAAATTCCGTTTGCAGTCTTGTTATATCACCATGCTTTGTGATTTATCATAATAATGGAAATTAACAAAGCTACAAAAGGGAACTTTTCAGAGGCGATGACTGTTCGGTGGAAAGAATCTCACGCATTGAGGCTAGGCAATTTGTTCAGCATTAAAATGGAGCAGGTTTAATGTGCAGCAGGGGTTTGGGGCTTGCTGAGTTTTTATGTTAAACAGTTCAATATGTCCTGGCAAGGCATCATTACTTTAATTAAGTGTTCACTTAAGGACAGAATTTATCCTCTATGTCTAATTCGATTCAACTCCATAATGTAATTTTTAATTATTTGTAATTTTGGGCGAAGTAAAAAAAAAAAATCTCTAGTTGTCCGAAAAAAATTCAAGACTACCACGTCTCTACAGACTGCATGCTAATGTTCACTCGCAGAAAAATTGTAATGTGCGATACCGATCGAAGTGTACAATAAAGGGCCTCATTTTCTTACAGATATTTTTTATAAACTTTTAATGTGTAATCCAAAAGAGATTAAACATACTATCCCATATTATAGCATTGCATGAACGTTAGAGGCACCGAAAAGCCAACTTAATGATTTAAAACTCAAAATCCTGTATCCTTATAATTTGCATTATCAAAATTATTCAAGTATGCATATTATTTGATTTTCAACTATATAATACACGGTTAGATCTACATGTCTTTTCAATTGACATTTAATGTAAAACTTACCACGCATCACTAAGGTACCACTCTTGTGCCATTTAAATTTTTAATATTTCTCTCATAAAAAGTGAGAAAAACAAACTGTAAAACTAATTTTTAAGCTCCATTAATTTTTTCATTGAAAAAATCAAACCTTTTAAATGTAGCTATTTAATAAGCTATGACCTGTTTACTTAAAAATAACATTAAAAATTAATTGGACACTTCTTCTTACTGATTATTTTTCTTAGGGAAAAAATACAAATTAAGTACCACAATTATTATGTTAGTTGTAATTTTATTATTTTGCTTATTAGTTTGCTTGCCTCAAGTTAAAGCATATTGCTCGATCCAAGCAAGTTCCCTTGTGGACGGGAGAAGAACATTGCAAGCTTCGCCACGACGTCCACATAGCAAACCGTTAAATGTCCATTTGCCGGCTTGTCACAAGCCACAGATTCTAATGAAACGTCTGTCCTATGGTAATTGTGTTGTAGGATAATCCCCAGCCATAACTATGAAACTTGTTATGTTCGCACTAAAGGTTAATTTTATGCAAAGCTGCTGCTGCTGCTTCTGCTGCCTGCAATGCAAGTAACTGCGACGTTATACTTTGTTAACTCCAAGTCTAACTTTCAAAACTAATTATTGTCTTAATAATATTTTAATTTATAATATAAAAAATATGAAAATACGAATAATTTTAAAGATAATTTTAAACATAGCCTTAATTGGTATTAAACTACTGACATTGAAGAAATTGTCTTTCTGAAGATTTACATTATAGAAAATCTCTTGCTGCAAATTTATATCATTAGGTGATAACTTGCACTGAATTTAATATTAATTATTGTTACATTTTATTATACATTGCAATTCGAATTTATAGACCTCTCTCATGTTTTAAAAGTCTGTAATAATTATTTGTAGACACGTTACAGTTCATGATCCCGTGAACCCAAAGTGAACAATCAACAACATACATGACGATAGTGTAATAGCTCTAATGACTAACAATTTAATTAATTAAGCTCCCAGTAAGCCCTCACATTTAATCGGGTATTTTTTTATACTCTGTTTACTTACTACACATTTTGGAAATATATAAAATATATACGAAAAGTTGAAATAAATTCAGTTAACTGAACGTGAGTTATTCAATTATTTGTTGATGTATTATTTACTAATAACAAATAATAAATCTGATTAATATAAATGTTATCAAACTTATCAAATAAAAATTAATTTAGTATGAAATAAATATAACGTGATATTTACTCTTTAATAAATAAAAATATATATATATATATATATATATATATATATATATATATATATATATATAATCGTAATCCTAAAAACGTGATTAATATACGTTTAGTATGCATTTAATGTTATGTGTGTATGGATGGTTTATAATATAGGAGGATGGTAAGTTTACTAGAGCTGGGAAAACAACATAAAGCCTTCAATAATGCTTACACATTTGCTCAGTACAGAGTAAATAACCAAGCAAACATGTATAATATGACGTATATGTAAACATTATATATCTATCTATATATGAGCTTAGGATCGCATCGCTGCACGTGCACTTAATATGTGCACTTAGTCACAGTAAAACATGGACAAACTAATGCTTAAATTTGAGTACACTCGTATTATATACATACTATGCAGAGATAAATGTATTTCATATTTTCTCTATTGGTGTGTGTATGTTTGTGTAAACATTTCAAGCTATGTCTATATATACATTATATAGATAAATATTATTTGTATGCAAAATAAAAACAGCAACTAGAAAATTATTTATTTAATTTATTATTGCTAACCATATTTACATTATTTTATATGTATAGGTTTTATTTAAATTTAAATTATTACATTAAATCAATGTATAAATTTACTCAGTCTAACAGAATTTTATCTGCATGCATTAAAATATTATATCATGTGTGCAGTATTATAACATTTATAACTTACAAAATTTTAAAAATTGTACATTAAAAGCTTTAATTAAAAATGATATTACAAAAAATATATTATGTGAAGATTTTTTTACTAAATATTGCTTAAGATGTATAATACACTCCTCGCCTCTGAAAAGTTCACTCTTACAGCTTTATTAATTATCATTTCCTGTAAGTATAACACAGGGCATGGTGATTAAGAAGACTGCAAGTGGGAACTTTTCCAAAGGGACAATGTGTACTTTCTTGATAGAAATATTTTTAAATTTTAATATTTCATACAGTAGAGTATAATTTAATTACAATGTTTGTTAATACCCATGTATTTTAAGATCGATTTCTTTGTATTTTTTAAAATATACTTAAATTAGTTAACCCCTGAGAATAAACTAAAAAATGAAAGTAAATAAGAAACATGCAGTCAAATATACAACAAAACTTGCGAGGAAAATACAGAAAACACAATATACACCTGCTTGATTTTTTGGATCTCCATACAACAAAGAAATGCAAATTTGTCTTTTTGGGATGGTAAGAAGAACACCCAGTCTACAACTAGCCATACTAGCCATTATACACATAATAATGATAATAAAGTCCTCATAATTCGACCACTGACAAATAGAAAAAACTTGTGCTGAGATTTAATATAAAACAATAGATTCAGAACAGGTTTTATTTAAAATTCACATAATATTCATCAGAATTATCTATACTTACGGAACAATAGCAGCTGCTCCATTTTTTTTTTTATAATTTGAAGAGTAATCTGCAACTTTGTTTGCTTTGAAGCTGAAAAAGTTGCATAACTATCAGGCGCTCAAACCATTTTATATATTTTTTTTCTATAATAAATACTCAACTAAGAAATACATATTAATATAATCACAGGTTATGAAATTAAGCTTTTGTAGATAAAATAATTAACATATAGACACGGTCGAGTAGTTAAATTAATTTAATTAACATACAATTATAACTTCTGCTTACTTGCTATATATACTTGTTAGTTTTACAGACTAACAAGCGCGTAAAAAAATATATGAAATAAAGTATAAAATAAAACATAACATTTTTTTTATGAAACAATTTTTATCATTATTATTATTATAGCAATGATATAGTACACAAGATTTCTGTATCAAATATCTTTAATATTTTTTCCATAGTAAGCTTGCAGTTTATGGGGCAATAACTAGCAAGAATTATGGCTACTTGTTTGATGGAGCTTAACGTGCAAAAAGAAAAGAAAGAGGAAAAAATAATAATAAAAAAGACGAAAGAAAAACATTGATTTTTGGTAATATTTTGTTGAGACATTATCTTGAATCTTAATGGTTCATTGAAGAAGAAAGCCATATATAGGGTGTATTATGGGAGAAAAGGGCCTGTGTTATATCGCTTGGATCTTGCTTGTACCATAGTATGAAGTAGATATGTACCCCCCTAGCTTCCTCCAGCCCACTCTCCTGTCCTTATATTACAAGCTAACTTATAGCTGCCAGACACATAATAAAGTCCAACCCTTTAAAGACATCAGCAGAAGCATATACTTTACTAATTAGTAGATTAACTAAAACCTTAATTTAGAGCTAATAAACTTCTCTTTTTTTTTTGTTTTTTTTAAGTATACATATTTTTTACGATATAATATTATGAGATATAACACAGTATAATATTATAAGGAAAGCTAACTCAAATTTATTCACCCGATATTGCTGTATACATGTATGTCTTTCAATTAAATTTCAAATTCATTATTGCTATTATTAGATTACATATTAAAATAAAATTTTATCACTATTTATTTTACATCCTTAAATATTATTCTTTACACCCTTGCAAACATTTGTATTACTGTTAAACTTTTTTTTTTTTTAAATATTTTAGTAAATGTAATAGCTCAAAAATCAAATCAATCAGAGAGATATTTGTTTTTAGTATTTAAGTACAAACATGCTTAAAATTTATTAATATAAATTAATATTATATTCTTAATATTATTAATTATTACACATAATTGCAACATATTTTTATAGAAATAATATGAATTAATTGATTACATATTTATAAAAATCTATTGCGTTTTTTGACTTCTATTTTTTATGTATGAGAAAAGAGTTAAAAGAAGTGAGGTTAGAATTATGAGACGCCACAGGTGGAAGGATATAAAAGTGGCACCTGCACGAGGGGAGCTCAACATTCATACCTTCCATGGCAGACTCGAAGTAACATCTTACAATCAAATATGTATAAACTATTCCTTATGGGACGTAACATTTTTAAAGTAGTTAATACATCACTCTTGCTTCAGTATAAAGTTAGAATGAACTCAAAGAATTCATATTCTATTATATATAAACGCTACGTGTAAGATTTTCCATTAAATATAAATTTTTTTACTATCGTAGCTATAGAATGGTAAAAATAATAAATTTGAAATAATAAAAGTTAATTATTATTAATACTTTAATACCATAATTATAACATTTGTAACTATAAAACCTAGCATAATAACAAACGTGTATGAAAATTAATTTATTAATTTTTTATATTTGAAATGAAATATATATTATATATTTATTTTATTAAGATCTAGTGATGACAACTTTATATATATATATATTCTTGCTCATTGTATTTATGGCAATATTATGTTCAATATTAGTATGCAATATTTTCAGTGTAATCATGATATTTGTTTTCAACTTTACAAGCAATATTATACATGCAAATATAATTTGATAATATAACGGTGGCTGTACGTATAGTTTTCATTTTATTTCCAAAGAAAAAAATTAGCGCATAAAACCTTTTAGTATCTAGCGATAAATTCCTTTTTTTTTCTACTTCCTTTTTGAACAGCAATCGATTTAGCTCATAATATATTCACAATCAGTTTCTCGTACAAGGACTTTTGTAAACAGATCTCACTACAGATTAGCGTGTTCGGAGTGTTAGGGGTGTCGATTTTTAAAACAGATATTTTTTTTAGATTAATTAAAAAATATAGTTTGTAATTTCATGCCCAAATTGTTATTATATACAAAATGTAATATAATCTGGTTTGAGTACACTCTCAACACGTATAATGTGTCCTCTTGCAGCTTTGTAGAGCCAGACAGTTCTATACATGCAAGAAATTTGTTATGGTTATACATTTTTTCATACACTCACATATCAGTAGATATTATTACTCACGTACAACGCGTGAAAATTAACAAGATTGCAAATAAACATTTTATAGTTTTTAAGTGTACATTCGAAATTAAATTTTTTATCCTTTTTTTGGAAAAGATTTCTCGACGATTTGCGTCATTACTCATTAAAATGTCTTAAAATGGTAAAAACTTTTACAGTATTGGGGAGTCTTCCATAATTTGGGATTAATTTAAACTATTTTAAGATAACTTGGAACTGAATTATACTGAGATAACTGTCGTTGGATGAATCACAAATTCATAATGTTTTCAAGCGTGCACAGCAGGTACAGTAACATTTCCAACATAAAACGTCAATTACCTTCACTTGAATAATATAACAACTATTTTCAAAATAGATTCCATTTCATCACCGCCATAATATTTTGTATTTATAAAGCATCATTGCTATAATTTTTAAGACTCAAATTTTTAAAATTCTCTTTACTTAATTTTATACAAATTAATGATATCAAATTTACAAGAAAAAATTTTGAGGGTTCATTATTTAGATTTGAAATCAAAGGTAAGATGAGCTTGACTTTCCCAGTTATTTCAGAATATACTTTGATTTTTTTTTTATTATTACTAGTATGGAGTGATGAGGCAATGAATTGAAACTTTTTTAAGATACATGCATATTTGTGATACCTATATATGTCTATTTTTTTTTAATCCAGTTTCATTGATTCCAAAAATCACTGCAGAAACCCATTTTTACAAAAAATTAGACTTTAATTCTGCAGCGATATTTTGTAATCAATGGAACTGGATTCAAAACAAAAATATCTAGACATAGATACATAGACACATGCATACCTTAATTAAGAAAGTTTCAAGTCAATGCCTCAAAAACTTAAGCCGAAAAAAAAAAAAATAAATAAATAAAATGTAAAATTTCAAATTTGAGCCGGCCTTTCACCCTGAACAGTTTAAAAAAAACTCCCTATGCTTTTTTAAATGTTGAAAAAGGCTTGTTTGAATGAAACTGAAATTATATTGAAATGAACAAAGATATAAATACATGAAAGAAAATTTTTATGATTATAATAAGGTATGAACTCCAAACATTACTGAACTTATATATAATTATAAGTTGAATGCGATACCAAAGTAGCTCATACACTGCTTTTCTAATTCTAAGAATAGAAATGAGAAGTCATTGAGCTGTTAAATTACTAATGAAAGTACACTTCTAGTCATCCAGAACGTTATCATGTTTTATTTGCTAGAAGTTTCAAAAGACAATTTTTTTCCATTTTTATGGACATTTAAAAAAAAAAAAAAAAAAAAAAAACGATTCCAGTCTTGCAATATCACATGGTTTTGTGTACACATACTACACATAGTCAGTTTATAAACGCTTCAACAAGAGTAGCAGCAATGTTTGGGCTGTCCTATGTTGTACAAAATTATATTATACTTATCTAATGAAATTATCTTCAACAAAAACGTCATTAATAGTTTGTAAATTTAATCTGTGGTCTGCACCATTTAAAGGGCTTTATTACAAAGGTTGCTCTTGTATATGAGAATGAGTTCTATACTATACATTATATATGGTTTATGTATCTGTCTATCTACCTAATTGGTCTGCTGTAGCATTACATCAAAATAATCTCTTACTGTCATGACAACACGAGGAAATACCAGGCATTCAATTTTCTCTCTTTTATCTCTTGAAATAAGTTGGGTTTTATTTTTATTTTTATTATTATTTTATTCAACATGCAAAGGTAGTAGAAATTTATATAAAACTACGTATTCATATATTCATATTAATAATGTCAAAATAATCCAACATACAGGATGAATTTGTCAATGTAGATAACTTGATTTTATTCATTGTATTAAATTTAATATATATATATTTATTATATATATATAATATATATATATATATATATTAAGTATAAGAATTGTATACACATAAAGCTCAATATCCCATGAGAGAAAGAATATAGATGACATACTATGTTGACATATAAATTTGAATTTGATAACAAGCTATATTAAATTGAAATACATTTATAGAATTTGAATTTAAAAAATAAGTATTCATATCACCACCACTCATGTTTTCACGTGTTATTTCCCTGGTTGATTTCGCTTGATATTGCTTTGTTTAGAGAGAAACTCTTTTTTTTTTTTTTTTTTTTTTTTACTAGATCATTATTCTTTCTTCGTTGTTGCTGACAAAATGAGATGGAAATTTGTCTTCTCCACGCAAATCTTCTGAAAGTGATCTGTTCTCCAGCGACAAGGAGGGGAGGGAGAAGAGAGAGGAAAGGAGGGTGAAAAAAAAAAAAAATGGTATTCTGATGAAGACTAAGAAAAACAGAGGGTAAAATCTTCTATCTATATAGGTCTATTCGTAAAACCTGACCAGTGTACACTTTCTGAACTCGATCGACCTTAATAATTATGTTCATGCAAGTGCATAAAGGTAATATCGAATGTACAATAGAAAATGTATAATATAGTACACAAGGAAAGATTTTCAAATAGATCTAAATATAACTTTAAGTTTTAACGATGATGTCGATGATCAAATAGAATTTTTTTATTATTGTTATTATAGATTGTTATTGTTGAATAGAATAAGTTTATATTATGAACAATAGAATCTAGAATATTAAAAAATATAATTAGCCTATTAAATTTTGTTTATAATTATGTATTTTCTCTGGCTTTCATAATTTTTTTTACAGTTAATAAAAAATTATAGATGCTAAAAGGTGGATTTTGTAGAATTTAAATCATGCCTGGATAACATCTTCAGATTAAATTTGTACTAGCAAACATAATTAATACAAGGCTAATACAGTATAATATATTATATATATAAATATATTTAATAAATTTATTTTCAGAACTTTAATAAACACGTATCAATATATAAAACAAAAAGTATTTTTACTGTAAAAACACTAATAAAATTGCTATTTAAAATGACAAAAAAATTAAATAAATACAAGATATAATTTTAAAAAGTATACATAACAAGTTCGCTATATAGTTCAAAGACTTTTTTTAAATGTTTATTTTGCTTTTATTTTTTACTTTATGCTACATTAATACAGTATATTGTATTATCTATACCATATTACAGTTAGAATATTTACATAGTGATATCAGCTAGTATGTAGCCTCAGGGTTTATTCTCCGAACAGTTGCTAGCCAGGCGGACCCGCAATTATACTGATATAACTATATCCAGTGACAGGAACTAAACAACTCACAATATAGAAGCTAAACCCCTAAAAAAAATCAGATGACTTTTTTTTTTTACGATTCTCTTGACTTTTTATATATATATTTATATATATCCGTCTCTTTTTCAGTGCGTTTTCCTAACGATGCTTTTTTTATGTACTTTGCTTTTTCTTCCCTTCTTACTTTTTCGTGTCTATCATTCACACGTTTTTTATATATCGACTATGTTGATTCCTCTCTTTTACACACACACACACACACACATACATACAAAAAAAAAAAAAAAAAAAGAAAAAAAAAGTTTTGCTATAAGAAAATATCATTACTAACATTTACCCTCAAAACTTATATAATATCAGTGATGTTTTTTTTATTCTGAGATGATTTCTTATATAAGATTATTCTCATACATAATCTTCTGGCATTGCCGATGTAAAATTCTGTTAGTGAGGGTGGAAATGTGTGAAAGGTGAGAAATATATTCTATTAACATGATAAAATATCTGAAGTGTTTTTTTGTATGTGTTTTTATTCTACTTCTTTCATGCATTTGAAAAAAAAAAAAAAAAAAAATCACGCTTACATTCATGTTTTATAAAATAAATTTTATAAAATGAATTTTCATTTTGTGATTTTAGATATTTTATCATTCATACTAAAATTTATATAAATATTACACAGTAAAATCAGATTAAATAATATATTATACACTAGTAAAATTTATTTATTACTCACATGTTATTATAATATATTTTGACTACAATTTTGATAATAAATAAAAAAAAAAAATCCGCGATTCATTAAGGAAAGATGGATATCTAAACTTCTCACTAACCACACAGTTAGCGTCAAAAATCAATGACTGAATGACACACCAACCGTGGTTAGTAATAATCCTGGTTTGTCTATTCATTTATTTATTTCAATGTTAACTTACTACAGCATATTCTGCTATTGGTGTAAGCATTCAAAGTTAACAACAGTATTAATAACAACAGTATAGGAAGGATTGATAGGAAAGGAGATGGCTGTGGCTTTGTGTTAGGCACTGCCCCGGCATTTGCCTGGGAGTGACGATGGGAAACCTTAGAAAACCACCGTCGAAGGCAGACGGCACCAAAGGAAACGACCTTCAGCACCTCCCGAATACAGACAGTATAAATTATAGTCATGCATGCCATCTCTCGGGAACTTACCAGAACTCGCTGCCATACCTCAGCTCGAAGTGACGAAAAGTCACCTGAGCCAAGGCAGGAAGCGATCCTGGGTCTTCCGAGCGATAGGCAGAGATCAAACCACTACGCTACGCTAGCCTACACTGTTCAGTCTTGTTGCCTTCCTAAATAAATAACTCATTCGGAAATCGCGCTCAGTATAATATAAGTATACTTTCATTTTATAATTGTTTATAATAATTGATAATTTTATTATGTATAATACAGAATATTATATTATAAAACTGATATTTAAAAAAAAAATAGTAGTATGAATAATTTAATATATTTCTTCACTATATACCGCATGGTAGATAATATAATTAAAATAAATCAAATATACATGAATTTTGTACTAAATTTTGTATTTATGTTATAACATAATATCTAAATTATGTGGAGGTGGGAGGTGGGAGGTGTGGCGCAGTGCGCTTGACCGGGTCTCGTCAGATCACCGAAGTCAAGCAACGCCGCGCGTGGTTAGTAGTTGGATGGGTGACCATTTTCAACAAAAACCACGTTTCCCACCCAGGGGTAAAACGTTGCGCTTTTCCACTATGTGGTTCCCCTGGCTTTGGACCATTGCACTTCCGGTTCATTGACAAAAGCTGTAGCGTCCATCCTGGCTGAGGTTTCCACGTTTCCCTCAGCCGCAGGCAAATGCCGGGATGGATTTGCAAGGCCGTGGCCGCCCTCGTTCCAGAAGAGCCCGCGAAACGCTCAAGTTAGGGTTTCTGAAAGTTCGGGGTTTCAAAGTAGTATGTAATTAGTAAATAGAAGTACCCAATAGGGTTTGATTAAAAACTAAAAAAAAAAAAATATCTAAATTATTATATTCTTTAAAACATGATACTGCAATACATTTTAAGCATTTTTTTTCCATTGAGTTTTATATTGCAATCAGAATTTTGCATATTTAATTCTAATTAATTAATTTCCTAGACAATACTGTGGCGTTGTAAAATCCTTTTCAGTTAACAAATACAAAACAAAATCTTCCGCGACAATTGAACGCAAAAAAAAAAGTAATTTATTTTTTCCTATATATTTTTTATTTCCCCTATTTTCCGTTTTGAAATCAGTGTTTTTTTTTTTTTTTTTGGCGGTGTAAAGCATTCATCCAGGCTACAACAGTAGTTCGCGCGCTTTGTTGTCGTTAGATTAGCGCTCTGGATAAGAACGGAGCCTGCCTGCCTGCAGAGTGTAAATAACGGATAAACTCGAGACGGGGTGTGAAAAACAGGGAGACAAAGAAAAGGATTTTACAGTAAAAAATAAAAATAAAAGTAGGGAAAAAAGAGTAAAGGTTTTTATTACTTCCTTTTTCTTAAGAATGTCCTGGAAATCGAAGATTTTAGTTGATTTTAAGCTTTGATAATGTACACTTCTCATTTTACGACCAACTCATTGTGCTGCTTGAAATGCCTATACAATACGCAGTAAGAACATTGAATGCAACCGGCTTTACATTCATGCACGAAAAGTCATTTAAATTGTTATCGATTTTAAATTAATAAAGTTTGGCATTACATTACACTGAAAAAAATAATCTATAAATTAATTTGGAGTTAATACATTCTTGTAAATTTGTCCATAAAGTACATAGAACAAAATATTTGACATTGAATTCATCGAAGAAACACATGGTTAAAACCACGTCAGTTCAATAAGGAAATGTACTAGGGTGTCAATACATTTTGATGAATTACACATCTGACCTATGTTGATGGGGTTTGATTTTTTTTTTTTTTTTTTTCAAATTTGAAAAAAAGGAGACAGAAAAAAAAATAGGCCATGCTGAGGTATTAAAAATTCTGCTCCATATTAAATTATAATTTAATTTTTGTTTTTAGTAGAACATGCACTTAACTTTTTTGCATTAACGATGTTGGACTTGAAATTTTATTAAGGTCACAGGTCAGAGGTCAAACTACAAAAATCGTATATCTTCATAGCAGAGCCCCTATAGTTAAAAAATTCAAGATTTTTGAAAAGTTTTCATCCTTTTGTAATATACCATTTTCAAATTTATGGGGAAATTCAAAATTTTGAAGTTTCAATTTTTTTAATAAATTATTCCGATTTTTTTTTAATTTTTTTTTTTTTTTTGCAAAACTTGTTTTTTTTTTTTTTTTTTTATTTAAAAAAATAATATCCAAATCCAAATCTCATCAACATGGGTCAGCTGTGTGATATATTATAATATATATGTGGAAACTCATCAAAATCTATTGACCTTCTCCATTTCTTCATTGAAACCACATCAGAAAACACATGCAGCATTATTCCAGATACAGAACTCTTTTGTGTTGAGTCACTTGTATAATATCTTCACAAAATTTATAACGAAGGGTTTCATTGGTCAAACACAAGCCACGCTGAACACTCACGAAACTTCTTAATTTTTAATTAATAATAATGGGTTTATCCTTTTTACTATAATATAAATATAAAAATTCGTTAAAAAAAACTTTATTTTGTCATCAGCTCTTCTAGTTTTCAATTTATTTAAATAGCTTCATTTCGTGTGCATGTATGATAAACTTTGCAAAATTAAACAATTTTTTTTAATTGGCTTAATCACAAATTACATTGTACGTATTTTTTTTTTCTTTTAGTGTACACAAGGTTAAGTTTTAACGCCGCGGGCTCATAGTCTCCACACCTTGTAAATATGCAATCAGTACTACATTATTTGCTGTACTTTTAAATTTGTACTCCTTATGGGCATTATACCATGTATTTTTCGATGCACCCCAAGTATGAATATGAGAGTGTTAACCTAGTTACATACTAAAAACAAGGCATGGAAATTAACAGGACTGTAAAAGGACAATTTTACAATTTGGTGTATAATTCAAAGTTTATATTAATATAAAAAATAAATAAATATCAAGAAAAAATATTCAAAGACTTTTATAAAATGGAAAATTAATTAAAATTTTCAATGCCTTTTTGTATGATGAATAAAATTATTTTCAAGTAAATATTTTACATCTATATAATTTATATATATTTGAAGTTAATTCTATATTTGGTCACTTGCCGCTTAATGATAGAAACTGAGGAAGCAGGAGAGAGAGAGAGAGAGAGAGAGAGAGAGAGAGAGAGAGAGAGAGAGAGAGAGAGAGAGAGAGAGAGAGAGAGAGAGAGAGAGAGAGAGAGAGAGAGAGAGAGAGAGAGAGAGAGAGAGAAAGGTACGGGCGGGCTGGTGTGAGGGGGAGACAGTGATTAAATCCTCTCTCCCCCGGCCCTACTCCAAACACTCTATCAAGTCTCTGCAGTTGACATCCGCCACACAAGAGTTTGCTGATGTGGCCACCCTTAAGATACACACGAGCACTTAATTGGTCAACTTAACTACCTTATTTTCACATAGCTATAACAAGGAGAGAGTTGTGTTGATTCAAGATCTTCATTAACTTTATATAGTAAAAAAAAATATATATAAATATCTAACAATGTAAATTATAATTTAAATAAAAAAATAGACTGTAATTAAAATAATTATAACTAATTTTTAATTGTTCTTAATTTATTTTAACTTGTAAAATTATTACTAGAAGAAAAAGAACACGAGAACGTTTAGTGGAAGTGATTAAATTTGACATGAAGATTTCAGCTGGAAACACATTTCTCTTGCAGAGAGAGAAGAGGGGGTGAGGACTCATTACTGAGGCAGGCTACTAGCGTGGTCCAGTGGCCAGCGGGATTTCAAGCCGGCTGTCAACTGTAATACAATGGCCAAGAGGAGGTGCGGACAGTTTGACGCGGAAGACGCGAGGGCGGCAAGCGGAACCTCATGAGAAAACCCCGAACGTCCGAGCAAACCACTGCAGTGGCAAAACAATGGAAAGTATGGACTCTGCTGTGTTTATCAATTATTTCCTCTTGTATCTACAAATAACTCGTTCTGTTATCATTACAAAATATAATAAACATTATAAATTATGATATTAAACTATATTATATTTATATTATATTTTATAATGAAGATATATAATAAATAATGTACTTTTTATAACTAACATATTTTTTTTTTAATTTTATCTTTTAAATTTTGAATTATATTTTTTATGTACATAGTATTTAATGGCTTTATAAATTTAGTGTATTAAATTTCAATTATATTAGTCACTTGAATACTGTTCTATTGTTTTATATAAACATGAGATTATTAAAAGTTAATTATAAAAACATTTATATGCACACATTTTTTGTGTATGTGTGTGTGTGTGTACGTAATGTAATGTGTGTGTCACATTCTAAACCAAATATTTTAAATTAGATTCCTTTTATTTTATTATATATTTTATTATATATGAACTAGTGAAATTTCCCGCCTACAGGTGTCATAAGAGGAACAGATGGCTATGACACGTGAAATCGTTTGAGGACGAAAATTCTGCTTTTGATGTCCAATGCAAAAGGCTTTCTATATAGTAGGCAGTCAGCCACCGCCACCATCGAGCCGTATGTGCATCAACTCTGTATAGTGTATACTGTACGCGTTGGTTCAAACTATTTACCTTTATTCTCAACCCGTTAGGGGTTTAATATTGCTTTGACATTACCTAGAACTACAGTAATGATTTACAGTACTATATATATATACATTGGTTCTATGAAAGTAGTGTATAAACTAGATGTTTAAAGTAAATTACAATATATATATATATATATATATATATATATATATATATATTTCTGAGACTTTCATTTTAAATGTAAATGTTTGTTTTTTATTGTTTTTTTTTTCTTTTTAAACTATATTGTTATTTGTTATATTGTAATATAAAATCTAAGGAATAAAAAAAATATTCTTTAGATGCAAATCAAATAAATTTAATTAAAAAATTATTATTATTATTAGTATAACAATTTTTTTATATCGAATACCAAAATTAAGTAATGCGGTTGGCAATAATGTAATTTCCATATTAATTTAATAAGTTTATTTATATTTTTGTCACATTCAAATTGCAATGATGTAAGAAATAAGAAAATTATATTACTGTGTTGTAGTTTTTTAACCTAGTTACACATTGATTTGTGTGACGTCGATTCTAACTCGTATATGCAGAGAGATATCAACTTGCAGTTTAGACTCTCCCTCTCTCCCAGATGTGTGCACGTTACGCAATCCTTTGTATCGGCCTGCCTGGTCCGACTCAATTCCGCCTGGACGCATACTGAGTAATCTAGGAGGTTCCATAACCACTGCCACGCCCCCTTCCACCCACCCTCTCTTCTGCCCTCCCCCCCCCCCCCCGGCCCTTTTACTGTGGCTTGCTGGTAGCGTGCCCCAACTGCCCTAGCAATTGCCCTACTGTAAACCAACCCTTACGCAAATTTCTATTTGAACTTTACAAATTAATGTGAGAAATATATTTTATAACAAAAAAAATATTATAAAGTTCTTTCTATTGATGTTTTTTTTTTTTTTTTTAAAAAAAGGGAAACCTGGAAACCTCTAATGCATGTTTAATTTCTATTGTAAATATGTATAAACACTACATGATCTTTTATGTAGCTTTTTCTTTGTAAAAAAGTTGGAATCAACGAAGGAGATAACCAGCTTTCTGCTAATTTTCTTCGTGAATTTCACAAATGTTATTAAATTAACTATATTATAGTAATATAAAACATGATATCTATTTTCAATTAAATTTTGCTGTAACATAATTTTTTTGTTATAAATTATCTTATTTTTATTGAACTATATTATTTGTGTTATTTATTTATATTTATTTTTGCAAAGAAGTTAGAAGTGTAATGCACTATTAGCAACGATATTTCTATATATGTATACAGCTTACTGAGGACTTTAGGGGAATCTGCCAAAAGTCTTAAGAGGTTTAGTGTATGATGCTTTGGTTTAATGAATACTGAGAAACTTTAAGCTTTGTTACAAAATCTCATTTTATATCCCAAAATATTACTGCAATCACTTGAAGGCATCAGATCATCGTATAGTGTTTTTTTTTCTCTTGTGTTTTAACATTACTTTTTTTCTTTGCAAATTTAAATTACCATTATATTATGTACAGCTCTAGATAATTAAAACAGTACTAAATTGCTAGAGTTGCAGCTAATATAAAAAATAAAAATATAGAAGTTTCGGTGAGGAACCATTCCAAATATCACACCTAACGTGACATCGACCAGATTTTGCTGTGAAGTAACGTTGTAACTACCCAGAGCTATACATGTATTCACGTCAGTTTTACGATTGTGTTATATGTGCTTATTGCAGGAACATGAAGTAATAACCTTCATGGCTCTGATATTGCAGTACAAACACTATACACCATAAACCACATCTTATAGGGTTGTTTGGCCAGCCACCTTCATAACATTGCAGCTATAGCAATTCAAATGATTGATCTAGTCAAATATTTGAAAACGTGACCGTATGAAATGTAATTTATTTTTTATATTTTTTTTTAAAAAAGAAAAGAAAAGAAATCAAGGTACACGTACAACATATATATATATTTTTTGATGAAGTCATAATCAAGACTTTTCAGTGACATTTACAACACAGTAACTGAATTTTATTGTATTTTTTGTGTGTATACAAAATATTATTTTCTTTTTTTTTTCTCTTTTTTTTTATAACAAAATAGGAATAAAAATATAAAGTAAGGTGCATGGGGAAAAAAGTAAAGTAAAGAGTATTTTCATCTAATAAATCATTACCAGATGTGTTTTGTCGTGACAAATAAAACTACCACCTACCACCACCCCTTCTTATAGCCTTTCTCTACCTTTTTCTCCTAAAGTTTACTATAGCCACAGCCATAAAACAAAACTACACTCACTATTTTATATCTACCCCCTTCCCCCTCCTCCTCTTCCTCCTCCTACCCCCTACCCCCACTACCACCACTTCGCACCCCTTTGCATTTAATGGCTAACTCAGCGCTCGACGCTTGCCTACACCACCAGGACTGCCGCCAACCCAACAGACGGCTATGGAAGGTTTTACTTTCATTGCCTATATACTATGCGTTTTATACGATCTCTAAGCTAGAAATGCTTTTGGCTGCCCTTACAAACTATTGGTTAAAAGCTGTGTGCGTGCGGTGCGCAAGAGCCGTTCTAGTGCCGCCTGATGAGCCCCTGCGTGCTCCGATCCTCCTCCACTGCCGCCTTCTGTCCGCCACCGCCCGCGTGCGTATTTCTATTCCTTGTTGCTAAGGCAAGAGACACGCGTATTGCTGTAATTCTGTCATTCTCCACTAGAGGCGCGACTATAGCCCACGTGCTTCCCTCGTGCGTAGCCCCTCGAGATATAGGCAACTTCTTTGACACGTCTGTATAACAAGTTGCAGACATTCAATCTTGCAGGATGAACTTTTTCTAGAATAATTATTTTCTCGCTTTAAATAAAAAGTTAACTGTTTCTAATTAAGATAACAGTGGCTAATAAAAAAAATATAATTACATTTCTCATTAAAATATAAGCTAATCGTAACATATTTACCAATTAAAAAAGAAATTCTATATAATATATTTGTTCCCATGCATTAAAGATTATCAGTATAAAACGTAACGTCATGCAGAAATGCAGAGGAAAAAAAATCAATAAAATGCAATTTCTCCCTCCCTTATATGCATTGTAAATCCTAATCAGAAATCTTTTTTTATGTAAAAATTGTAGAATAGATTCATACTCAATCTCCATTGTTTAATTAAAAATAAAATTAAAATATCAGTATTATATGATTGTTATAATTTTTTACTTTTATGATAATATCTACATTTTACATAAGTCTGTCTTCTCACTGATTTTAAAGAATTGGTCGATAGTGAAGCTCCTTCTGAGAAAATAACATTCCCCTAAGATGCTGATGCTCCTGTGCGTTATATTTTTGGTATTTACTCTTGAATCAACTCGCTCCCTACAAGTTTAACTTGCTTGGAATGAATATTTCGAAGAAAAAAGAATAAAATGGAATGTTGAAATGCTATAAGGATGCTGGTATATCATAGAATACAGAATAATACACCGTAAAAATAAAACTTTTTAATATTCCAAAGTGATAAAATTATTTTAAAATTAGCAACTATTTTAGACAGTCATTCACAAGACATGTTTGTGTAATAATGAATAGCACTTACAATTAGTTTTTCAAGTAAGAAGAGAAAAAAATAGTTCTGGCAGTTACTATACAATGATTTTGGTTTGTTTGATTTGCATAAATAATTATATTATTATGTGGCAAAGTTTACTATTGATTATTATATTATTTTTTTTTAAGAGAATATTTTATCATTTCCAGATTAACTTGATTGCTAATAATTTATAAAACAAATACTGATGTAGAATATATATATATATATATATATATATATATATATATATATATATATATATATATATATGATAAGCTTAGTATATATTGATCAGATTAATAATACTTAATTGTCCATTTTATTTTCAGTGCTTATAATTTATTTTACTACATAACGTTTTCTAGCTTCTTCAGAATTATGGGCATTTGCTTTTTACAGTCCACCAATTGGATTAATATAATTTTGTCTCCCTCCAATGTTACTGTATTTTTTAGTCCAATAAACAATTATTATTATTATTATCATCATTGTTATTAAATTATGCTTATAATTTAATTATATAACTACAGTATAATGTTGTTGTCTTTTTAAGTTTTTAACTATCTTTATTAAAACTTATGAATATCTATAAGGTATGCACTTGGAAAAATAGAAATAAACAAAATATGTATTAAGTTTTTAACATTTATTTGTTTATTAAATAATTTACATAATTATATTGTTTCTACAGAAACAGGAAAAACTTTAACTTCACTGAAATTTATAACATAATCATAATAATACAATATGAACACATCAACAAATATCAGCGTAGCAAAGATATATATTTTTTTTACATTATTTTATATTTTATATTATATATTATTAATTATGTAGGTTTCTTGTTTCATGGTTAAATTTTGAAACTCACTGTAGCCTATTAATTGTATTTTTATACAGTTTACATAAATATCATGAATTGTAATAAAAAAAAATGTAAATACAACAGTATATTTTGTGACACGTCAAAAAAAAATGCTTTGTTACCTTCTTGAATGTCAAGAAAATTATTTTGACTAAAATGAATTTTTCATTATTATTATTATTATTATTATTTTTTAATAAAACATCAAAGTATAGGAAACCATTTTCAAATTTACAATAGAATACAAGCATTGCATGACTACTTATAATGAGGTACAATTTATTTGAACAGTAATAAAGCGAAGTGATAAATTAATATTAAAAATTTTGAAAGTAAAAATGTGACAATATATCCTTTTTTTTTTTTTTGTCTTCTTTGTTTACAAGAAAAGAAATATAAAAATTGTATCTACAAGAAAAGAAATATAAAAATTGTATCACGCAGAACACGCACATGCGACCTTGAAATTCATAACGTCACATTCAATCGAAAAAGAGAGAAAAATTAGGGGGAAAGTTAAATTATATAGATAAAAGAGATAAATTATCAGTCGCTGCATTTTGTTGATGTTGTCATTACCAGTAGTCGATCTGTCCAGAAGTGAAGCTTGCTCCTCCGAATCCGCGAGCTGTAACACATAATGCATTCCGTATAATAATAAAATTAAAAATTAATATGTGCAATAGTATATGTTCAGTAGATAACCCAATTCAAATGTAAGAAGTGATGCTAGGTGAACTTTGCATATTGTTCTATATAATAATACAGATATGTCTAATATTGATGTAGAAATAAATAATTATTTTGTAACAAAATATAATTATATAATCTAACAAATTTAACTTTCATTTATTTTTTAATTATCTCTTAAAGTATTTTACGTAAAGTTTATTGAGAAACAGAAACAAATTTTTACTAGAAAACAAATAAAAATAAAGTCATCTTAAATTTCTAAATAATATATTATGATTATTAAAAGTATTTGTTCTTTTTTTTTAAACTGAAATAAGAGTAGTAATTTTACTGTGAACATAAAAAATAAATTACTATATTTATATTTTTCTTATTATCTATATTTTTAGTGTAATGTGTTATAAAATATTTAAAAAAAAACTACTTATATTTTTATATGCATATTAATATAATATATCAAACTAATAAATATTTTTTGTATGATAAAAAAAAACAATTTATAAATATTTAAACTTGCAAGCAATGATTCACATATGGAGGGTCTCTATGAACATTATAATCGGTCATCAAATTGCCATTTACTCCACATGGTTCACGCAATGCCAAAAAAAAAAAGTATGATGCATGCCATGATAGCCACAGAGCAACGGCTATATAGGGGTGCGGTGGACAGACCAATGTTATATAATATATATGTGTTTGTGTGTGTTCTATCCCCTTATCAGCATACGTGAATATACGCAGCATTGTGGGTAGTCAGAGAGTAATAATTTACAACACCAAGTACAATTAAGTTTATCTTCTCTCTTTTGAGTTATTGTAAATAAAGCCTAAAAGGAAGTAACAAAATTTAATGTCATTTTAATAATTTTTTTATATGTTTAATTCCTTATACTATTAATCATTATTATTATTATATGTTAAGAATTGACGTTTTGACAGTAAATATATAAAATGACTTATCTAATTTTGTTAAATTTTGACTTAAATAAACTTCAATATTTTACAATTTCATTTATATTGTATATTAAATTGCACTGTCATGAGGTAATTATTGACATTTTAAAAATATATGAAGATAAATTAAATATTAATACAAAAATATATATATACATATATGTATATATATATGTTTAATCATAAAATGATTTTATATATATTACATATTATATATAATATACAATTTTATAACTGCAATTGAATTATACTTTATAAGATAATAAATTAAAACCATTTGCAAGATGTATTAAAAGATTATAATGCATGCAATGTCAAAACATTTCGCATGATAGTGCATTACTTAATATTATACAATTCTCGTTGGTCTATACAGCATACATGCAGTATATTCCTTTATAAACATGCTCGTGACATGAATGTTGTACCATAGATTATCTATAAAACAACAACAACATGTATTATTAGGACTATATCAACGATTATTCTTTGTTGTTGATTTTTTTTTTTTTTTTTTTTTTTATTTACGTATTGTTATTATTTTTTTTTGTTTTATTTAATATCATGTATGATATAATACAATAAAGCTGGTATGTATTACTACATGTTCTTATTATTTCTATCATTGTATATATATATTATAGAACATATATTATGTTTCATAATATAGCGTAATATAGGATCTACTTTCACGCGCGTTCTGCACCGATAAACACTCCGTCTATGCAGGCAGTTAGGGAGGGAAGGAGGGGGTTATAGGAAGGCTATACCGCCTTCCTCTGTGGCTTCGACGTTGATGGTGCCACCACCGTTGTTGTGGGTGTGGGTGAATATGTTAGCAGGAGAATCACAAATGTTCTCCATTACGTCATATAATAAATGTTAACAATTATTATTGCAAAATTTATAATTATTCATCTTACATTAAAATGTAAATTAAGGAATGTTTTATATACCTGATATATGAATAATTTTGTACTTATATGTATTTTTGTGAAGTGATAATAATTTAGTATAATGGAACGTCATAGTAACATACATTGATACTATACTGTTAAGTTTTACAGTCTTTGATTCTTTTGTCATTTAGTTTTATATACACGTTTTTTTCCCCCTAGTTTATAACGATAAACACAAAAAAATATATATATATATATATATAATATATATTCAGCATTATGAAAAAAGCATTAGTAAATATATCTGTTGCTATGAGAGTGAATATTTTTTTTATATATCATCTTATTTACATAAGAATAGAAATAGGGAGGGAGAAAAATGGACTCAGCTAGAAATCATTTTCTATGTATTGTCATTTGTTTTTATAAGGAGAAAAAAAAGGGAAGATTTTAAAATATTATCTTCTATTCAAGAAAGATATGACTTGTAAACATGCATATTGACCGATTGTGAAATATCCATAACGTCTGTCACGCTATTTATTTGTAGTATATAAAAAATTATATTTTTTCCAATGGGTTTCTTATCAAAAGAATGATATTTTTTATGTTATTAAGTGTACTTGTCACACAAGAATAAAGTATAAATTTAGTACATAAAGAACACAATCGATCTACTGTATATGACCACAATGAAGTGCGTCAATAATTTGAATCATTTTAATATAAAGCTATGTATAAAAAATAACACGGTGACTTGAATTCCAAAGTATTACTTTCTCAATACACTATAGAGTGTGATGTATTACGTACTAAACTTTGTCACTAAAAAAAAAAAAAAAATCAAATAATGTGTTTCATTAAGACTTGTACACATTGTTTTGTATTTCTCAATAAAGCCAATCACAATGCCTTAAAAGTAACAGATTAGTATCCCCTCTTAACACGAGTGTTACAATGCAACTGCAACAAACTGCAGCACAATTCAAGGATCTCAACAAAAGATCGGGATACTGCTATAGTACTTTTTAGCTAGCGCTATAAAATAAAATTGTAATGTCTTTTTTTTTCTTTTTTTTTTACTGTAAAAAACATTGAAGCGTAAAATTTTATTCATTAAAATTTTGTCTCTAAAATAGTATACATTAAATTCCAGTTGCCATGCGACGCGTAGAAATTGTGTGTGTGTGTGTTCTCTTTTCTCCCCTGACGGAGGACGAGTGGGAATCTGTGGTGCTCATACATGGACCTGACTGCTAGCCCCTGACCGGCGCCCTTAACCATTCTTCCCAACCGCTTGTGTAAAGTAAAACGTGTAAAATTCATTTCACCGTAAAGTAATGAAATATTAATGCCACCAACGTTTTATGTCTATAAATATTACTTTGATATTTTTTAATATATTTATATTTTATTTGAAAGGCATTTTTTTTTTAAATATTGTTCTGTAAAGGCAAAAAATAATGGTAATTTAAAAATAAAAATCTTTGTTCTTTGATAAAAGGAATACGAGAAAATGTATAGTGGATTTTATCAATAAAAAAAAAGTGGTGGCATATTTAATAAGCATACATTAAACTAAAAGCTTCGTATTTAAAAAAAAAAAATAATAATAATAATAAAATCATTGAAAGGAAAGGAATTTTAGAATAGTGAAATTATTCATTGTATAGATAATTTTATATTGTTCTCGTGAATTTATTAACTTTAATTAAAAGAAATTAAATAATTTCTAGGGCGTAATAATATTTTTATGGCTGATAACCTCTCACAAGAACAAATTTTTAACTCTTAAATCTCTAAAAGAGAATATTAAATTACCTTTCTAGTTATAAAGAAAGAAAAATCATTATTAATATATATTACAGATTAATTTAAATGCGTCCTCTGTCTGTGCTTGATGGAAATATTACGACTAAATGGTGCAAACTGTAACTAAGTTCAATTAATTGAGGTTCTCACCAGAAATGCACTTTCCTCTTCTTACTTGTATAACTAAATTGTTTAATTACAGTAAAAATGCAAGTTTTCTGTAAAAAAAAAAAAAAAAAAAAAAAAAAAAAAAATCAAATAATAAAGACAGGAAAAAATTTGCATTTCCAGCAAACTTTAAATTGTATTCATTGTATCGACGAGAGTGTGTCTTGTGACTCACCCTGAGGCTGCACGAAGCCGTAGCCTGATGCACCAGGAACAACTCCACTTGTTTCAGAACTCAGGGGAGCACTGGGGAACTGGATAGGTCCTGAAACAAACAATATAACATATATTTTAATACTGATGAATAATATATGTAAATTTCATAAATAGTTTAAATATAAAATATCAATTGGAACATTTTATCTAATAAGATAATAATTATCGAAACTCATCAGTTTAACTATGTGATCTTTAGTTTTATACTTCACATAAGCTGATCTTAAGTTCCGATAAACATGACGTGTTATAGAGCTAACCCATATAAAAATCCTATAACAACGTCATATCTAACTAATAATTGCGTACGTGTCTATACAGTTATTTATGATAGCTATGTCAAAATCATGCAATTAATGATGAAACAAAATCTATCATAATTTTCTATGTTAAAACTAAAATTATAATTAATTTTACACACGCATTTGTTATGCTATTGAGTTAAGTTTTACTTTTTATGTCGTAGCTCTTATATAATAGATCGGAACTTATTGTTAAATTTAACTTCATATTATACGTTAGAATATTACAAATGCCCACTATTATTATTTATTCATATTATAAGAAAGTTATAAATAGAGAAATTAATATTCTTGTAAATCATTGTCGACTGTTATTATTTTTATTTGCCCTAATTTATTTAAATCAATTTTTATAATAATAATAAAAAAAAAATAACTTCCTGTTTGGATTAACAAACACATTGGTTAATTTTTGTTAGATAGTAGTACTTTCGTGATCACACAATTACTATAGAGGTTAAACCGTGTTGCACGTCGCTTATTATGTTGCTCTTATTTCATACTCATTTTATTGTCAAACAACATCTTATGTTACTTATTAGTTCCGCTTGTTCTTATTAACTCAACTGAAGGTTAGTTTCGCACGCATTTACGTATCTTTTTTTATGACTTTCCAATTTTTAATAACAATCTCCAAAAATAACCGAATATATTGAGTAAAAATGTGTACATAAAATAATTGCTCCGTTTGCTTAAAATTACAAAGATTTTATTTTAAATTAAGTGTATTTTTTAAAAATTTTAAATTAAGAAAGGTAAAAAAAGGTAATTTGACATTCGAGCATTCGAGTGACATCACAATTATATTGTATGACATCTCTTATACTGCAGAAATTATATAGTGATAAATTTTGTTTCTTATCTTAAAAAAATAAATAAATAAATAATATTATAAATAAAATAAACATTTGAATTGAAAATGTTGTAGTTAAAAATGGTAGAAAATTACACGAAATGATGTAAGTAAACGTTTTCATTGATCTTTTTTTGTTTTTGTTTTTTAGCAAATACTTTTGTTATGTAATTTAGCAGACACGGCCATTTCACTTCATTTGTTTTGCAATAGGTCACGCTCTCTCTCTCTCTCTTTCTCTGGTCTCATCAAAATGAACTAATCCGTATCCTCTGCTATAACCTCTTCTATTTAAGTAATCGTTACTTTACTCTGCATGCCTCTTTTTCAAGTCGATGATTTTTATAATCAAATTTATCAAAGAGTTTGCAGTGTGCTAAAAAAGAAAAAGCTTTAACGTGTCAAATAAGCATCAATTTTATTTTCTCCAAAAACAGGAGGAAAGGGGGAAGGGATCGAAAAATAAGAAAAGAGGGTGAAGACGAAATTAATGACGAAAAACTTTATATATATACATTTTTAATAACTTGTTAAAGTTTAAAGAAAGAATGTTCAGAGATTGCTTCTTATTTTGTATAATATAGTGGTTATGAAACCACTAAAAGTAATTTTATTTTTTTTTAATTAGATTTATAAGAAACTTCATTAAATGTGTAATTTTCTTCGCTTAAAATTATATTGAAAAAATTTTAATTGAATGTCAAAATAAAATATTAAAATTTATTTAATCAATAAAATGACAAGTAAAAAGAAAATATAAATTTTATAATGAAATTTACAAATTTATTACAAAATATTTTTTTCTTAATACTATATCTTATTTTATTTCTATAGACATGTGTGGGGGTAGAGAAGGGGATGTGATTTTATTGGTGACACTGTTGTGAACTGTAAAAGCACCTCTAATGATGACCATGCTCTTTACTTTGTTATAGCCTTACAAAGCCAATCTGATTTTCTCTGTCGTATTTATCAGAAGAATAAAAAAAGAAGGTAAAAGGTGACTAAAGGTCCACATGGTGGAAAATTGTATTGGCGGACAGTTAACAAGGGTCCCGTCAGTGTCAGTTTGATCTCGCTCAAAGTCAAGAAGGAGCAACGCGCCAAATTAGCACCATGTCAGAATTCCCGCCTCAAAACCAAGACCACCCAAATGCCATTTTTTTTTTCTTACAAATTTGAAAAAAAAAATACCAAAAGCCGAAGAATAAAAAAAAAAAGCTCCCCTCTCGTAATATATGCCATTCTGGACATATTGCTGACTTTCAGTTTTGAAAATTAATAAGAGTATTTGTTAGCTTAAATTAAGGTAATAATGCGGGGGGAGAGTTTATAGTGAAAATGATAAGTTTCACAAAAATTTATTTTTGATTATTTCTCTATCTTTCTTTCACGTCGTATCCCAATTTTAAAATATTCCATAAGACAGTTGCCACGGAGGTTGAAGGTATAACTCACCGACATCGCTGCTACCTCCAGAGAGTCCCGAGAGCGCAGTACCAGGGTAGAAGAAGCTTTGAGCACCATAGTAACCAGCCTGCACGGAGGAGGCGGCCACGAGCACGCACAAGCAAACTGCCAGCTGCAACAGAGAGCACCGCATCTTCGTTACCAACACGTACCGAAAGCCGACAAAGCCGATGCGTGAAGGAGCCCATCTTTGAGGACTTATCACCTTACAGGAAACATTATCTAGATAACAATTTTGACATAATATGTAAAAATCATAATATTTCAATCATATGAATGAGATTGCTAAAATATTAAAATTCAGTAATAATTTTATTAAATTTATTAATAATCTTCTCACACCCCATACTATCACTATAATACGATAAATTTAAGTCCTCTCATATTACGTGTAATATATTTTCAACAAGTCATATTTGACAAGTACATTAAAAAAATATCTAGATATAAAAAAAAATAAATAATCAACAATGGTTATTGTTAAGAATTGTAAGAAAACACGAAGCTATCATTTAAAAATCATCAAAGTAATCTGCAGTGGAACGAAGCACACAATTGAATTGTTACTGATAAGTGTTATATTATAGTGGCGGTAGTCGGCACTTCTGATTGCCTGCTAAACACTTTCACTCACATTTCGCATCTTATTTGCAAGATTGGTTTTTAGCCATGTTAAACTATATGGATAACACCTTTAACTAATTCACGAGCGAGCATTCAGTAAAATAATAATAATAATAATAATAATAATAATAATAATAATAATAATAATAATAAATATCGACAAAATAATGTTTCAACATCGTTATACTATTATGATATATATATATATATATATATATATATATATATATATATATATATATATATATATATATATATATATATATATATATATATATATATATATATTATATTTCCATCCATGAAATTCAAACGCTGATATAGTTTCAGTAACATTTTATTTTCTATCCATGTTCTTTGATTATGGAAAAAAATTACTGATTATCATATTTAAAGAAAATACGCAATACGCATATATTAATTTATATTAAAATAATTCCTATAAATTTCTCTTAATAAATTTTAATTACCAGTGTGCAGAAATTGTAAATTCATTCAAGCAATTTAATATTAAATTTAATTGAAAGGATTTTGAATGAAATAACTTTAGTGTAAAGTAATTGAACTAAAAGATCCTTGTAACATCAAAGCTTTGAATGTAATATATTATGACTCATCAATGTTCTGGTGTCGGCTATTATAATTTAGCTGTGGAGAACATGACTGTAATCTTGCAAATCATGAAGCATTGAAGAAAAAAAAATATATATATATTTCCTGTCTCTTCTTGAGTTAATAAAATTTATTTACAAAAGAAGATATTTATTTACTTAAAGACCTTTATATTCGTGTGAAGGTCAAAGTCAACATATTTCCTTGTTAAAAAAAAATATTATAATTATTTGACCTACTTTTTATTTCTATTAGGAAGTTAATCAACCTTGAAAATAAGTTTTCTCTTATTTATAATAAACAGTTTATGTAATGTACATACAACATACATATTATACAAATGATATAGATAACATATTTGTGTAATCATTAAAAAACTGGAATTTTATTATATATTTATTAATAATATTATATATAATAATATACAGTATTTTTTAACTATAAAATAGTTAAGAAATAAAGGTAGAATTATTCAAGTTTGAAATTCATTGATGTGGAACCAACGATCTCTCACATGCAAGGATGAGAGGATAAAAATGAAAGTAAAGTTGGAATAGTGAAAGAGAACTTCAGAATGGTCATAATAATAATAACTACCTACATCAGTGCTCACTCACTCGATATTATAAACAAATGACATTTTTTATTGCAATATATACTTTTTATCGAGATATTGCAAAAAAAAGAAAATTGCACGCATGATGATCTTCAAAAAAAAAAAAAAAAAAGGCTTACGTATTTTATAAATACTTGAAACATTATGTAATAATTTATGTTGTACTTTATAATGAGATTTTATAATTACATTATATCTAATTAAAGCTAAATATTTAGCAAATATTTCTTTAAACATAAAGCATGTTTATTAAGTTACAGCATATTATATATAATTTAAGAATTTTTAATTATAATTATAAGAAACATGTACCGTGCAAAGAAAAAAAAATAGTACATAATCCAATAATTAATTGATAGTATAAACTAATTAATAAATTACAATAAAATAGATCATGAATATAAACGTGAGAATATTGCATTAAGGATTTATTTATGAAGTACTTAAGCTAATGTTATATTAAATAATAAATATAATACAAACATTTTTTTTGTACTAATATAAGTCATAAATTTTACAGTAAGTAGCAAGTCATTTTATTTGATGACTTTCATGAATAACCGAATGGAATGTGAGATACTTTTTTGTTTTCTTTAAGGACCTATAATGTAATTGATCCGCTTCGTGTAATATGAATGTTTTGTAATACGAGTTACAAGCAATTCTAATTTTAAAATGAGAAAATTTACATGTTTAAAATTAATTCATCAAATGAAAAAAATATAAATTAATTTTAAATATGTTATATTTATATCATAAAAATATACATTTTAAGATCTAGGAATTTCATTGATATCTATAGGTGAAAATATATTGCATAAAAAATAATTATAAATTATTATAATTATATATTATCAAATTTATACCGTATAGTCTATTCAGTTTTACAATATTTTTTTGTAAAAAACAAAGAACTTTCCACTTAATTCACACGGCGGCTCTCCCTTAAAAATTTTACTATTCCTTTTTTTTTTTTTTTTTTTTTTTTTTTTCTAATCGTGTTTTCACTTTCACTGAGAAAAAAGACTCGTTCACAACAAAGGCGTTTAACTGTTTTCTGATCAACCATAATACTGGCTATACAGCTAGGAATATAGACTTCCTACTTTAAAAAGTTGACAACTTAATTGAATAAAAAATTTAATCATAACAATGACGTTTTAAAAAAGAATTGCATCAATTTTCACAGAGAGCAAAAAAAAAAAGATACTTACATTAGATAATAATATTTGTTATATAATCCGTAACAAGCTGTATTATAAATAAATTTTATAACAATACATATTTTTTTTAACATTTATTTGCTTCATTATGATTGATATGGTTTCAACGCCCTCTGGGTTTATATAATAAAAATGATAAAAACTAAAAAGTATCACTAGATTATAAATGAATTGAAAATCGATCTCTTAATCTCTTAATAGATTTTGTTTAATCAATTTTATATTTAAAAAAAAATTATATTATATTAAAGCTAATTTATATAAAGGGGCATTCACAAAGTCTTAAGGCCACATTTAAGGCTCGATAATTTAAAGCTTGATTTTAGACGTGTTTTTTAGACCCAAAATTTCTGGTCTTAAATTATTGAGCCTTAAATGTGGCCTTAATGCTTTGTGAATGCCCCTTATAATAATGCTATATTAAAAAGTAAAGTAATTGTATAAATGTTATCGAATAAGATTCTATGTTACTATTACGAATTACGAGATTAACCCTTCCTTGTAATATGGAATGTGGTTTCCCACAAATAGGATCAAAACTTCTGTTGTTTATTACAATCAAACCGTGCGATTCATAAATGAGTTTATATTGACTGGACTACTCAATTTATAACATTTAGAATCCGTACCAGAAATTCACTGGATTAGATATAAAGGTACTTGTTGAGCTATAAAAACTTGATTGTCAGCAACAAGGTAAACTGGATATTTACTTTGAATGGATCAAATGATTGTCACAAGCAGAGAAGATAAATATATATAGAGTGAAGTAAAGTGATGCGACAAAATAGATGTCATCTTAAGCTTCAAAAGGCTACAGTGTTACACCTTGACTGTTAGTCTGAGAGCAAGTATAAGCAAGGGAGCAAACACTCCTGACCTAGACAACATTTGTTTAAAAAAAATCAATAACTACAGACGAGACGAGCACCACAGCACAGCACGCTTGCTGTGTAGAATACAAAATGGGATGAATAAAAACTATTACAACATGTTTAAAATTTAAACTAAAAAAGTGAATTATGGCCTAAAGCTAAATATACAAATAAAAAAAAATCCTATCCAAAATAAAATAAATAAATAATTTAAAAAAATATTATATAATATATTTTTTACTTACCATTTTCATCATTGTAGGGTAGGTAAATTAGGTAAGAAGGTGTAGACACCAGTAGCGATGCAAGGAACAGATTGAGAGTGAAGCCTAAGTGACAGAGAGTGACTTTATATGTGCCACTTAGTTGAGTGGGGATTAGTACAGGTAAGGAAGGAAGGAGGGAGGGAGAGAGGAGAAGTACAGGGCTATCAAAGCTTGGTTCCGTAGGGAAGTAGAGAGGGAGAGGGGAGGGAGGTAACGTTAATCGGACGCCAAACATTATACCTTTATATTTTACATTTTTTTTATATATATATCAATAATCACATTGACCTTTTTCTTATATTGTAAAAGGATGATGTAGTGAGAGAAAGAAATATTGTACCTTGAATGTTTTAGAGGTGAATGGCAGTCGAGTTGCCGTCGCCGCCACCACTACCTACCTATAATAGCAGTATGGTATATAGAAACCGGTAGTTAAATCTTGTGTAGACTAGAGGTCATCAAGCAATTCACGGTCATTTTATACAAAAAAAAATTGCAAAGTAATTCTTTTATTCTTTACCTGTCACGTACACCATTATAGATATAAATTTATAATAAAAATTAATAATAATAAATTCTTCAAATCATAAAAATAATTGTATACTATATTTAAATCAAATATGCGTGATGTTTTTGTCATCCGTAATATAATGTGTAATGAGAGATAGTAGCTTTTGGTGATTAAATCACCAAAGTGTATATTAAGCTTTCTGACTGTATGACTATCAGTAAAGTATAATTATATAGCTTTAAATAGTATAACAAGCTTTATGTCGGGGGATGTTATATATATATATATATAATGTACATATATATATATAGTATATGTCTATGAGTGCAGTGTTGATGAGACTAGGTAGTGCAAACTCATTAGGGGAGACTGACGATTTAATGCATATTGATTATTGCTCAGTTACTACATAAACAAACTAAAGCTCATTTGATGAGAATTAATTATCATAATACGTATAAATAGCATGTAGCTTCTATGTGAAGGGAGAAACTGCCAAGCTTGTATTATGTCTCACTGGATTTACAACTCTTTTGTTTAATGGCACTATAACTGTATTAGTAAAATTTTATTTTTTATTTAAACAAATATTTATTTTTATTTTAAGAAAAATATTAACAAAAAACATTAAATTAATACCATATATTATCGTAAAGTGCATGAAAAATGCAAAGATTATTGATAATTGCTTTGATCTATATATTATATTCGCTTTATATTGTATAATATTAAATTTATATAAAAATATTAAAAATTAATATAACTTAGTTTTTATAATTACTTTAATTCCTAGAAAACCAGCAACAACAAATTATATATAGGGGCTTTACAATTTCAACTTTGTACTAAATAATAATATATATATCAAGGTTATTATATACATATACTAAAATTAACTGGATTATTATATACAGTATATAAACATTGGCATGCAATATGTGTCATAAGTATTGGTAACATGAAATAATATACTACTATGAAATGATTATAAACTATTGCTTGAGAGAACAAGAAAATTAACATTCTTGTGGTACCATTCATACGTTTGTTCACCCAACTATAGCTATAGGTAGGTTGCCCTTGTTCAACAATTAGCACTACTATCTAAACCTACTATATCCTGTTACTTGTTATTTTTAATTCTCTATAGCTAAATTTATTTTGAATTTAATTCATTTATTCAATCAACTGGCTGTACATGTACAACATGGATTACTTCAGTTCTAATAATAAAATTAAAATTACATAACAAAAAACAATATCAAAATGAAACAATAATTCATAAAATTATCAAATTCAATTACGACTTATAAATACAATCAATTAAAAAATAACATTAGACAGTATATCTTCTGGCAACTATTTATTAAAATACATTTTTACAGAATACAGTTCCTTATTTGTAAGAATATTGTTTAATTTTTCCTTGCATAGTTTTTTATTTTCCACTTCTCTAAGACATGCTGGTAAAAAGTCATAAATTATGACAGTCTAGTAAGCAGAACTTTTTTCTAATAAACTTGAGTTATGCATAACTTAAACTGTTTTATTTCGATTTCTAGTATTATAATAGTGCAATTCATTATTTTGAATAAATAACTCTGGATTGCACATTGAACATTGCACAATTTAAAATGTACATGCTTGGCAGTGTTAGTATTTTTCAGTCTCTTAAAATGACCAACACATGAGTTATGCTTTTTAAAACGCAAAATTGTTCTAATTGCTCGCTTTTGTAATACAAAAATAGTCTGTTTAAATGGTTTGAGTACCTACCCCAAAAAATAATGCCATATGCCAAGTGAGAATAGACATATGCATAATAAATGGAGAGTAGTGTATCCTGTGATACATAATCTCTAAGTAAATAAAGTGCAAAATTAGCATGATTAATCTTTTTGCAAACTTTGTCAATATGGATGCTCCAATCCAACGATTCGTGTATATATTGAGCCCAAAGAATTTAATATGTTGTACCCTATTTATTAATAATTATTTATTTTCAAAATAGATTATATAATATATCAAAGGTGCATGCAATCAAATTTGGATATAATTTGGATAACAAAGGAATAAACAGATTTTCTCAATACACATAACATGGTTAACCGTCGGTCTAAATCAATACCGCGTGCGGTTAGTATATGCATGGGAAATTTGGTTATCTTCCTGAATATTGCTCCTTAAGTAGTGAGAATATATTTTTCAAGATTATAATTAGAAACTTTTTATTTGTTATCTTACGTCTGCATAGAAATGGGTACCCCTAACATTCTTTTAAAATAAAAACAAAAATATTATTATACTTCAATTCGGGCTATAAATTTGAAGATTTGGATCAAGACTGAAGTAAACTGACAAAAAATAGCTTGGTAATTAATAAATTTGGTCTGTTACATTTTTTTTTTTTTAATTTGTCAGAATGAAAACTGTTTTATATATGTGTATGTGTCGTAAAATAAAAGTATTGCGATTATTTTACAAAAAATATAAAAATAAAATAAAAAAGCTTTGTAATTTTATCAATATATTGTTAAATTGCGATGAAATAAATTATTTTCTTAAATTGATTGCTTCTGTAAGTTGATGAAATAATATTTAACCTACGTGATTTGACTCACGTTCCATTGAAAAGTCTAGTAACAAAGTGTTTATTTAGTTCACTTTCAATGTCTTTGAAGCGTCACATTTTTACGCTAGGTTAGCTTTTGTTGCAGGCAGGCGGCACCAACGGTATATGAGCCATGCCAGGTAAGCATGCAGGCAGGCAGGTAAGTAAAACTTGCAAGCGTGGCACGTGACGTCACGTGGAGGTGTTATGTCACCAGCAGCAAGCGAGCTGCATCTGATGTAACACGTACGCATTCCTGCTGCACGCACAAGGCCAAGGAAAGAAAGAAACCATCAGTCCCTCTCGTACTTATTCTACACAATGCACAGTTAAATCCTTGGGATTTGAAAGAAGAAGAAAAACCAAGGATTTGAGGAAATACATTTTTTTTTGTATTTTTATATATAATTAAGTTTTATTTATATCTATTCTCATGTGTATATTTTTTTCTAAAATTTAATCTTTTGTTTTGTTTTAATTTACTAAAATGTCACCAAACATGAATTTAAAACAATATAAAACTAATCCTTGACGATTTTTTTTTTAATCAAGGTTTGAGGAAGTTGTTTTTTGTTTTTGTTTTTTTTTTTTGTTTTGTTAATATTAATGTGAGAATTTGTATAAAACGAGTTTTTAAAATCTTTAGTTATTTTTTTTTTTTGTCTTATAAGTTTATCAAATTTATGCTATTTGTGCATTGCATACATAATCAATTATACAACAGGAAACGAGTAATTACTTTGCTAACATAAAACAATTTTGATTGTTATCTGGTTTAATTGTTTTTGTCAAGTTAACATTAAATGACAAATCTTCTCTGGACATTGAATCGTAATTAATTTGATGCTAGGGGAAGAACATTTCAACCGAACATAAACTTCATAAGGGTTTCTCCAAATGTGTGCTGTCTTGCTTTATATTGCAAGTTATAGAGGAACAAAATGACGTATGGAAACAGACCAGTAAAGTCCGGTGATTCGAAATAGAACTTATAGGGATTCAGAAATGATCTTCTAAATCTTTAACTGTTACAATTTTTCATTTATTTCATTTTCTTTTCTCTCACTCTCTCTCTCTCTCTCTCTCTCTCTCTCTCTCTCTCTCTCTCTCTCTCTCTCTCTCTCTCTCTCTCTCTCTTTTTGTAAATTAAGAAAAAATTTCATTGCAAATAATAATAATATATCTATCTGAGTTATAAATAACTTTATGATTTGTAATTGGTGTGGATGCATCCAAAAATATGCTTTTTAATTTATTTATGTATAGCAATTTGTTGTTCATCTTTAAAATATTACTTGTTTTAATTTTAATACAATGCTGTGTGATTTTTTTAATGTCTTTGTTGAAAAATAAAAATGAATTGACATCGAATTATTAGTGTTCACAGTTTTAATTTTTTTTTTTTTTTTTTTTTTTTTTTTTGTTTCATGGTTTTAATAACAGTAAGAGTATACTTTCTAGCCAAAACCTTGTCATATATAAACACGAACGACGTTCGAATTTTATTAAAAGTATAAAATGATCTTGTAACGATATAAATAAGGTCATGACATGCTAACCGTTTGCTATAGCATTTCATTCTCGTGCACTTTAAATGGCTTGATAATTTAATTTATATATTATTGTTTTATATATTGTTATTTATTTTTATAAACAATTGCTGGGTACCATACACAGGTACATTAAAAACTTCAACACTGCATGAGTTAGCAAAGACATGTTCATGTTACAAGTATACTGTCATGCTGGAACATTATTTTGTTGAGACATACGTCATATTTTATATGTTTGCTTATTTTTTTAACTATACCGAGTTGTACAGGGTGAAACTTAAAATCTCGTGAAAACCTTCAAAACCAGAGTATATGAGTGTATCCCAGCATTTACCTTGCTGTGAATAAGGAAGGATAAATTAGAATGATCGATAACATGCATCAAAGTAGTGTCTTTTGTATCAAATCTGGCTTATAATCAAAGAGCCTTTGACCCGGCAAGCAATAAGCATCATATTATAATTATAGCACTCGATAAAATTTGTAAGAGACTGAAGTGCAAATAGATGAAAAAGGTTACACGAAAGATCACGATCATAAAATTCATGAACATTAAAGGGTGTGATTTGGATGTGGCTAAAAAACAGTCCTTTTCCATTATATTGATATATAAAGACAGGTACAAATATTTAATGAAAAGGAAATTAAATAGTAAAAATAATATTTAAAAATAAGATGTTAGGTCATACATTGGTTACCTTTCAAATTCAATCCACGTATACGAATATGAATATATGAATTTCTTTAATTCTGATGTTTTTGTGACCTTATAACATGCATATATTTGTACTTGTGTAATTTCATTGAAATACGGTAAAGACTAATGTAAATATTATATAAAGCTTTATAGACATTTCTGTTTATCCTCTATGAAATCATTTCGAATTCAATATTACCTATTTTATTCAATTCTTTGCGCAAATAATATATCTATCAGACATACAGTAACAAACACAAGATAGAAAAAAAAAACTTCGTATTAATTGAAATGTTTTTGCGTTTTTGAGATGTAGGTTTCCATGCATGGAATAAAGTAAAATGGACGAGCAAAGTGTCAAAATTCGATTTCCGCTAGAAAACAGAGGGCTTTGTCATAAATATGGTAGTGGATATAATTTGTCTATTTGAAGAGGGTTCTAACCCCTCCAAAACATCACATGCTTACATCGCCGTATGATTTTATTTTAAAACTATGTTAGACCAATTATCACTGTCAGACAATCATTAGTATCATTACTATTAAAGTTGCATTCCTTTGCAAGGTGTGTGGCTATAATACAAATTTGGCGGCTGCCGTTTCAATATGATCAATAGAGTACCAATACAAGCAATAAATGAATAAACAGTATTTTGTCATGTTGCTTTGCTATAATAGCTATGCTTGATATCGCTTTATATGCAAAACTATAACAATTTTATCATGTAAACATTTTAATTAATCAATTTAATCATGAAAGTGTTGATTCTTTACATTTACGTCGAGAGTGTGGTTACTTCATATGGCCTAGACCGAGAGACACGAAGAGAGCTCTATATGTAAGTACTACAGTATATATTATACTCCGTATTTGTATATATGGACCAGTGTGTAGAAGTGCAGTAGCTCAAGTGCGCACGCAGCTGGTCAAAGACGCAAGTTTTATATCTAACGTACACACGTGATAGTCATGACTACCTATTATAGGCAATGAAACTACGTTCCATTCACGGTGTTGACAATGAGACACTTTTCATTTGAACTACAACTTTTATATGTCAATTACTATAAATCACACATAAATACATTCGTCATGTGCCAATAAACTTCCTTAACCAAGAGATGACAATATTGTTCATCTATAGACATGAAAAGGTTTTTTAAGGCAAGGAGTGTACAGTTAAATAAGAAGACGTAGAGTAATAAAAATTTAAGTTTTAAAATTTTAATATTTATAAAATTATTTTATTACTTTTTTATTTTTTTTAAATCAAACCCTTTTTGGTACTTCTATTTATTATTTACTTTAATATATATGCTGTACTCTAATAAACAGTGCATAGTTTGAATTGCACTCATATACAATATTATATATAATATACATATATTAATTTGTATAATTTTATTACTGAGCTGGTTATATAAAAAATATCATAAAATAAATTGACAAAAATCATAGAAATTGACCATTAAAAATAAAAACAAGTAAAATAAATATAAATTTTACAACATTTTATAATGCAAACAAACAACTCTTATGTAAAGAGTTCAATTATTGCTACTTAAAATGTATAGTCAAACATTTTATCAAAACTGAATATAGACTGCTATATTATTATTTCAAAGGAAATACCCTTTGAAGTGAAATAGCTTTATAATTATCATTAGTTTTCAAAGTGCAATGTTAAAATAATATTTATTACATATCTCTGCAAATATGTACTAAATATAAGTTACATAATGATGCAAAAAAATTGGTTGGTGTGAAATTAAGGTACCTTACCTCAAGGTTGCGGTTCGCGGTTCGCCATGCAATCCCTCCCGCATGCACAGGCACGTTCACAAAGCATGCAGTCACATTGCGCACTAACAATAAAAGAGTCATACCACACTTGCTTACTGTGTGTGTGTGTGGTATTATCAGTCGCTGTTTCTTCAAGATATGAATGTCAGACGAGAGATTCAAAACCGGATAACTGACATTGGAACATAATCGTGTCTAAAATACCTCATTAAAAATTATATTTACGATAGTAAAATTCTTAAAAAATGGAAAAAATACAGTAGACTTTCTTTCAGATGACTTGAAAAGAATTAAATATGGCTCTTATTTAAATTTAAATGTCCTGTTTTGAAGCAGATAATCTCATAGCAATAAATATAGTACGACAAACATACCGTCTTGGAAAATTGCTTTATTTCTCTTCAATTACTATTAAGTGAAAAATATATATGTTGATATACAATTTTCAAAACGGCGTGCCTTAAAAAAAGGGTGTGGGATCTCCGATCTATTTTATATCAATTTAAAAATCAATACTTTCATATTGTAACATCGATGATCGATGACAGCTAATATTTATTTTATGAACTACAATTAAAATTTCTTTCATTTTCATTGTCAAAACAACATAAAACTTTATGATAATTGAAGCAATTATATGTACGCTCATTTTTAACACTGTAAAATTAGGAAACCTATTTATAAACCCTTTATGCTACATTTTTTTTTTTTATTATTATTATTTAAATTTGTTTTTAACTCAGTGGGTATTAGACAAATTCTTTCTGGGAAGAGTGCCCAGTGAACTAACGCATAATATACTTTAATAATAAGTAGCAAGTTTGTATGTGATTTTTCCTGCTCCTATGAGGGAATTACTTACGATTTCATAGATAGCATGTCCTATTTTTATGGTACGAGAATTCCTCGTAACTTATAACATGGTAATAAGCAAAATTACAATTACAATAGCAACGGCAAAATGTTAACTTTGCAAACAATATACCATCCCTTATAGTCACGGCACGTATCAGTTATGATTTTTATATGACTTTAAAATACAAAGTGGACATTTTTTTTACTATTAATTGTGTAATTGTGCCATGTGATTATGCTTATATTACAGTATTTCTTTTAACTAGAAAATATGAAGTCTAATGAAGATGTCAAAATAGTAAACTCTAAATTAATATTTTATCCACTTGGATTGTCATTTAAAATGATGGAGAAAAAAAATGTCATTATTATATTGTATAATAATATATTCTATTCTACAGTATTTTCAAGATGAGAAATATACCATATTATACATTTTACGTATTTTTTTATTACATAAAAACAATTTTGTGATAGTTATGATCGTAAATTAATAATTATTGTTTCAATTTTCCAAGCGCACGATACACAGTATGATATAGCTTGCCTTACTATAACTTTCATATTTTATAGCATACGTTTTTGCAAGCTTGAAAATTCACAGTTTGATGAACATTAACTGCTCCTTTGCTCCTCCTAAAGTAACGTTAAAATATGACAAGAGCTGATAATGTTAAGAAAAAGAAGGTGAATTTTCATGTTATTGTAATAAATTTAAACTTAATAGTCTTTTTTCGCGTAAAAAATACTATGCATAAAATTCACTGAATAAAAAAAAAAAAAAGTTAATAAAAATGAATAAATATAAGCTGTAAAAAAAAAGTAAAATAAATTTAACTGAAAATTTTTGCAAGTGAGAATATTAAATTTAATTTTGCTTGCTTGTACTTAAATTTTCACTTACATATATCTCTTAATATTAAACAAGCTTAATCATCAAGTTATTATATAACAAAAAAGTACACTTTAAATCAAGATTACGAATAATAAATTAATTACGAATTAAAAGTTTTAAATTTTTTTTTCAATAAAGCATAAATTTGTATTGCATATTATATATTATATATTACATACAAATGGCATTTGCCATTCTGCATGGTTCATTTTATACTGCATTGATAAGATCTATATATAAAGGCAGCTTGGTTTATACATGAAAATTGCGCTGTTTGCAATTTATTTTAATCTTTCGAAAACAAAAACTATCGCTGTTTGCAATTTATTTTAATCTTTCGAAAACAAAAACTATTTATTAAAACAAAAGATTTCATATGTAATATAGTGAGATAAAGTACTTATTAATTACTTTCTTCTTAAATAGCTTCATGTATAATGCTAATTACTATTATAATATTCATTCATGTGTTTCATGGCACGTTTCAAAGTAAACTATTGTTGATTAGTTTACGTTGACGTTCAAAATAATAAATATTATACGATTACCTTTGTTTATATTATCATTAATTTTAAAAAAAAAATAGCAATGATAAATGATGTCTTTATATGTTTTACGACAGTAATACAATTGAAATATAATATTTTTGACAGTTAATTTACCTCATGACAATTAGTGACAATCTAATAATAGACTACATAGCTGTAATATAACCTGTCTACTTGCGATCGATTTCTATAGTACAATGATGTGTCTACAAATTCTATACATATACTGTATATTTATATATGTAAAATAATACAATCCTATATATATTATATACAATTTATACTGTATGATTGCAGCTGGTGTACAATAATTCATCTTGTTTCGACTTATCTATGTGACTATACATTACATTGCAACTTATGCAAATTATACTGAATTATACGTGTATATAAGTGTGAGCTGAGAATATTATATCATGTCTAAGTTGAAATTTGATTGTCGTCTTTGTTTCCACAAGTTACACGCTTCAACAAATGCATGCATGCATTATAATATGATATAGTTTAGGGTACTTAATTAATCTCCCTTTATCAACATTTATAGTGGTTTAGATTACAATATTATATATATATATATATCATATAATATAATACCATATATTAAAAATTTGATTTCATTTGTGTATTAATTAAAAAATAAAAATAAAAGTTATAAATTTATAAAATTTAAATTGCTATATATTATTAACTAATTAATATAAAAAAAATTATTACAATTTTATTATATGAGGATTGTTGTGTTTTGATTTTATTAGTAATAAATAATAATAATAACAGTGTACCAGTCTTATAGTCAAAATGAATGAGATAGACTTACATATTGCAATTGCACGGATTGCACCTATCAGTCCAATCAATTGAATTGAGCTGTTCGTAATTTACGAGCAGCTCAATTGATTGGTAATCGTAATCTTTCTCACTAACTTTGTTCGTAAATAAAAAATAAGAATAAAAATTTATAAATCGATCAAACTAATTTTTGTATATATTATAGTGTATTGCGAGTGCTGATGTTGATGGAAGCACTTAATTAAACTTCTGTATAGAGGTGTTAGATTATGAAGCGGAAACTTGTAAGCTACTATTGCTGCTATGTACGCCGACACTATTATGTAAAGTCAATTAACTTGAATTTACTATTGAGATTGGGAGCTGACTTGATAAATGCACGCTGTCGACAAGACAACAGCAGCAGCAGCAGCAGACAAGACAATGTTATACGCTGCATCTCTTCAGTTCTCTGTAAATAGAGAGACTTGAGCGGTAATTGTTCTTAATGAAAATCTCCGAAGATGCTGCTAATAAATTAACATTCACACTACACATAAATGACGTCATTATGTTTAAATTCAATTTACTTTTAGTCTTGATTAAATTTCATTTCACCAAATACCTTGACATAATTTTAAAATAATATATATGCATAAAATCAATATGTGTATATATATATAAATATATATATATATATATATATATATATATATATATATATATATATATATATATATATATATATATATATATATATATAAAATATATGATATAAAAAATAATTTTATGTTATAAGATAAATAACTTGTATCTTATAAAATGAATATTATTTTATAATGTACCTATATTAAGCACTAATAGTTATCTTGAAAATAAGATCTCATTAAAATTTTTTTCTTAATTTAATTTACAACTGCGAACATTTTGTGGTTTTCTTTGCTACAATAAGAAAATTCTATTAACAATTTAATGAAAACTTATCTAATGAAAATACAATCAATGTAACAACTTACTGATAATGAGACTATTTTATATTAATTGAAGTCGCGGTGATGTATGTGACTGTCATCGTTCGTATATATAATATATATATATATATATATATATATATATATATATATATATATATAGGAGAGAAGCGAGCGTCATTCAACGTGTATAAGGTTTGGTATTATATATCAAACAGCAAATTACTTCCTATGTAATGCATTATTCATCAGTAGCAGCAAGCAGCAGAAGCGGCAGATTTGCTTATTCAAGTTAGCAAGGTTTCAACTTACTTCGCATGTATATACGCGTCCACGTATATACTGTTATTATATATATAATGTGTATGTATATTATAATATATAAACTTGATGATTCTGCAAATAAACAAATTAAGATACAATTCTCAAAGGTCGTTATCCAATATTATTATACATATATATAGAACAAGTCAAGTATATTAAGTGGAAAACTTGGAATACTATTAAATTGATGATGTATCCTTTTCTGGAATTTAAATTAATTTGAATTTTAAATTATATGAGAGAAATATCTTGTATATATAAATGTAAGTATAATATATACGTATATGAACTCAAGTTTTATATGTATAACAAAATATGTTGATATTATTATTATTTTTTTTTTTATGGATAGATGGAAAAACACGTCTCATCACTTACTATAAAAATTTATTTCTTTATTATATTATTAATTAAATCAACTAATCAAGCAAATTATGAAATAAAAAATGTAACAAAATTAAGAAATAAATGTTAATAAACATAACTATATAACACATAACAAACAAACTTATTTAAACCCATAAAAAATAATAAAACAATGAATTAATTTGTTTTAATTTTTTTTTACGTTTTGCAAATTTCTAAATTTTTTGGAAAAAAAATTTAATACATATTTTTTTACTGCAAGAAGGATTTTTTTTTTTTTTTTTTTTACTTTTTTTATGCTACTATTATATATTCGTATCTTTCCATTATATTACTTTTTCCGTATACATATTTTTTTTTATACATGCGCGATAAATATGATGCATTTATATGGTAGTACTTAAAATATTTATAATATTTCTTCAAAGCATCTATATATAGCATACAACTCACCTGAATGAAGAGCTTCATCGTGTCTCTGAAGTATGAATCGAACTGATGGATTACAATTGGAGAAAGGAAGATGAAAGTTAAGAAAAAAAAAGTATCATTTTGTCTGTGTTACAGCACGTGGCATCGCTTCCGGTGAGGCGGCGGCGTGGCAGCGTGGCGATGGCGATTATCCGCGAGTTTACCGGAGCGTAGCGAGAAAGTAATGCACACCGGCACGCCGCGTGCATAGCCGCCAATGCAGCAAACAGCAGGCAGGGCAGTCCGACCTACACAAATGCAACAAGCACGTAACTCTGTTCAACTGACCTAATATTCGTGATGTGTAATTTTATTGGAATTTTTAAATGTTATATATTTTTTTATCGTATAATCTAAATCTTTATTACGTATATGATGTTGTGTAATATAATAATTCATTATTGTACTATATAAATAATACTTTAGTTATTAAAAATTATTTATTTTATTAAATTAATTAATATAATTTTAAATTAAATATTAAAATGTTTTATTATAATATAAATATGTATATATACTGTTATATTTAAAAACATTAAAGAAAGTTAAAAATATTAAAATATTACTTTATAAAATGTATTTTTGTTGGTCCATGTTTGTCATATAAAGTTTTTGAAGTTATGAGAGAGCATAAGAAAGATATAATAATATATCATACCAAAGAAAGTAAAAGGTAGTCACTTATGACAACCCACACCACCCTTAGTCCGTCTGACTGCTAGTCCCCCCGTAAACTTGAGAAATGGAGCTAAAATTTATTCACCCCTCATGTTACACCTTGCCATGTTTTAATTGATGCAGCCACTTGTTGACTCTCATAATATCGACTTTCTTTTAATTGAAATAAAACAGGCCGAGTTTGGTTAGCTCTGTCAGTGAGGTGGCTGTAATATATCTCCCTATACGTGAGCCGTGCTAAGAGGGACAAGGACAGCCCTTAAAGGGTTAAGTTAAAAAAAAAAATAAAAATAAAAATAAAAATCCATTCCATGGGGTTTACAGGCATTTTTAATTTCATTTTCTATTTAACACCTTATAAACTATAAAAAACATTTTCAATTACTGGTATATATATATATATATATATATATATATATATATATATATATATATATATATATATATATATATATATATATATATATAAAACATATATATATACGAGTATAGTTCCTGGACATGCAATCTCCACTAAGCTACTACGTTCATTTTTATGGTATTTTACCGATAATTTGACTTTTATAGCAATATAAAGATTATAAGACAGTAAAGTTATACTACACTGCACTTTGCTGTGTTAATGTTACATTTAAATTTTAATTTCTCTTGATTTAACTATTCATATAATTTATAAACATATAAATATAGAAATTTTGTTAGTTATTTAAAATATATATTTTTTTACTATAATAGTGCTAGTTATAATAGTTAATAACATTTTTTTTTAATCTTACTTTCCACTTTAAGTAATCCATGATTAAGAAATAACACAATATAGAGAAGATTTTCTTTCTTTTAATTCAAAATATAATATAAATCAGCCATAAATAGTATAAAATTATACTATAAATTATATCATATAAACATTTATTAATTACAGTATTTATAACATGTTTTAAAAATACCAATATGTTGTTAAATATTATTATATATATCTATTTTTTTTTTTTTACTTGAAATCAATTTAAAAAGCATACATGAGATAAAATGCATATAAAAAATAATTAAATACCGTCATGTATAGAATAAGTAAGAGTGTATTACAGACGAGATTCTTTATAGCAAAAATTATGCAATACAACGTACGGTACTTAATCACAGCATGGTACTGATGCAGAAATATAGCAAAAAAAAAAAAAAAAAAAAAAAAAAGAATTTGCTTGTATAATCTTGTTCGTACCTGCCAGTACAAACCTTCTTTGTGTGACCAAAACGAGAGATAATTTTTGTATAAACTTCATCATCGCTCTTGATTGTAAAATATGGAGTAATAAGATGAGCAATGTTGAAATATATAAACATGATTTCCTTTACTAATAATTAACCATGATTGAATTTTATGAAGCTTTTGCAATTTTTTATCATCCGTGATGTAACCAAATAATATTTAGGGAAAGAGGGAAGAAGGTATAAGGACATGGGACCTAACAATCCACTGTCTATTTAATTTTGATCTACGATATGCTTGTATTAATTAATAAGATGATTTTTGTCTATTTCTTACTTCTCATAATCTTCACATTTGTTTAATAAATAAAACCAGATTTGAGTGAGTGTAACTAATTATTATATATAAAATATAATTAGCATTGTTTAAATAGTCGGAAATGCAGATTTTTTTTAACCTTCATGGTTTTATTTCCGGCTAAATTCCCGTATATATTTTTTATTTAACTTGAATTGTAAATGCAAGCATGAAGGCAGAAAACCTTGCACTTCCCGTACTTACAAGATGGTAACCTTACTGATCGTACTGTTAATACTTTGAAGGTCTCTCAAAATGAAAAGACATTGTAATGCAAAAATTAAAAATCTTAATCTTTTGATGAAGTTTTATACAATTTGTTACTTAATGAAATTCATAATTTACCTTCTGAAACATAAAAAACAAAAGCTGTGCCATGTCAGCTATTTAAATAATTATTACGTATTTTTTAAAACTATAGTAAATAATCATGTATTATAATGTACCCCCACAAAAAAAAAAATAATAATAAAATAAGACATTTTATGTGTTAAATATAATGATATTAGATTCCATTTTTTCACACATAAGTAATAAATTAAAAAAAATTACTAAATACAGGCAGAAATAATACATACTATATACGTACAGTATAAATATATTATATTTATATTATATTACCGTAGGATTTAAATTTTTTATGTTTCACAAAAGGGTGTAGTGTATAATTATCTTCGTACATTTTCAAAATATTTATTTTCTTTGACCTATTTTTCTTTCAAAACTTGCAATATGGAAATAAAAAAATAAAAAATGAAAAATTTAGTTTTCAATATATCCTCTAGATAAAACATAAAAGGTAGATAAAATAAAATGTGACGTCATATTTGATAATGTGATTTCCTCTGTACACAAATTTGAGGTAGCACGGCAAAGCATTTCCTCCTCATTACTCCGTGGGAGCTAGCTCGGGGGTGGATCGAGTGGGACGGAGAAAGGACATGGGTGGGGGGATCATGGGGTATGGGGAGCGTTGTCTCTCATATCACCGGTCGGAGGAAATGACGTGATAGTAGGCAGGACATAATATATGAAAAAATATAACAAGGCACTCGAGTTAAAAATGCGTCGCATCCTACCAGAAAATAAATGCTTTTAACAAAAAATTCTATATTTTGTGTGAAATTTAGAAAAAAAAAATACGTTTATGTATATTTATAATGTATACCTTGCTTCAATTTATTTGCAAGATTTTAAGCTTTTAGTTCAAGTAAGATATTTTTAAGTGCTTCTATACAATCCTTACAAGCTATGGTATATAGTATGCATGCCTTACCTTTTTACGTATAATATATACAATAGCTATATAATGGGCGCGATTCACGAAGGGAGTTATCCAAGTCATTCAGGTTTCTCATGCACTAACCATGTTTAGTGTCATTGAATTATAAGCTGGCGCTAACCGGGGTTGGTGAAAATCCTGGATAACTTTCTTGATAACTATGCTATTTCATGAATCGTTCCCAATATATTTATTTTCTAAATAATTAATATTATATACATGTATAAATTTAAAACATTATTCAATCAATAAATTTTACATCATGGATCACGTCAATATCCTTAGAGCTAATTAAATACAAATACATGGAATATTCAAAGTCATGAATTGTATCTTATAAACCAAAACGTACAATATCTAAAGTTTAAACTATTAAGCCGCTATTACACGATACAATTTTTCTAACTATTGCATACAATTTTTTCTTACAAGAAAAATTGAACCCCATTTATTTGTATGGAGATGAAATTTTCTTGCAAGGAAAACTTGTATGCAAAATTGTATGGTGTAATATAGGCTTTTGACAAAAACAAGTACAGAATCATACAATAAAAAATTGTATAGTAATACAAAATAGAAATATGGGGTGTACTTTTTTAGTTTCATTATTAGAATTATTACTAAAACAAAAATGAGTAACTGCACTTAAATTTTTACTGTTGCGTGCTTAACTAACAATTGCAATTAATTTCAGACGGTACACATTTATGTAGGAGTTCACTGCAATACATACCCTTGTTATATCATAGAAATGAGACGCACTATATTGTGTATTATCAATTAAAATTTACATTCTTTTCAAATAATTTTTATTTGGAAAAAAAATCATAAAATTTGTTGTTATAAGAATTTTGTTTATATTGCCCTAATCACCACCACCTAAAAAAAAAAATTAGTGCAGGCTTTATTATTTAGAGTATCACTGCGCATTAAATAGTATCCGTAATAATAGTTAAATGTCTTAATTATACAAAAAAATATCAGGGCAAGTAAATTTTAAGAGCACAACATTATGAGTTGCCACGAGTGTAAATAATTGTAGTTTTTAGACGGAAGAAATTGGAAACCTGAAGGAATACGGCTACACAATATTGAACTGGAGACAAATTTAATATGTAATATTGTAGCAAAAAATATCATTAATATTCGTCTGCTTTCTTCCATAATCTCGAATAACATTGTAATTTACAAGGATTCACTTGTATAAGACCTTTTTTTATTCAAGTCATAAATAGAATTCAATTTGAGATTTCAAAATGTGAAGGAAAATAAAAGAAATAACGATAAAAAAACACAAATATGAAGCCTTACTTATTCACTGTGATTATATATATAAATAACAAAAATAAAAAGGAGAGAGAAACTCGAATCACACTAACAAAATTGCTTTTAATAATTTAATAAAATCAATTGCTTTTGTTACTAAACTATAAATATCAAATAAATACCTTAATGACCTTTATGCATGAAATTAGATAATTTTATATATTTAATTTTTTAAGATTTTGTTTGAATAAAATAATTAATAATTTAATTGTGAGAAAAAAAAAACAGTGCAAAATGTATTTTTATTTCAATATTAAATTTGTTGTATATTTTTTAAATTAGTTTTAATATTTCTCATTAACTGTATTTTATGTGGTAATTAAACTATAGTTAAATAGCTGTGTTCTCTGCCTATCTGTAGCGTTAATTGCATGCAGTTTGCTGACCGTATCAGGCTATATACAAAGCTAATAAAGAGAAACATCAAATCTCTATAAACAGAATAAACCTCATGACTTTTTCATTATTTGAAAAAGCCTATAAAGTGAAGGCAATAAAATTTTTAATTAAAAAACTCAAATTTTTATTCATAATAATCCCTATAATATTACCAGTATTCTTAGGAGGTGTAGGGGGATGAATAATGGTGTGAATACGACATTAAATTTCATAAAATTGTTTCATTTATTTCAATTTATGGAAAGAAAAACTACTTAATTAAGCTACTTTTTTTACTACAGTAAAAAAGATGCTGCTTTATTTCATTTTCATTACTCTTATAAATTTACATTGTAAAATTTAATTGTTATTAGTTTTAAAAGTTTTCATTATTAAATTTAGCAGTAAAGATTAAAGTAATGTAATATTAAAGCAATAATATATTATGTTAACTTATACTATATTATTTATATAAATAATTTAATATATTTAATTAATAATGAATCATGACATTTTTATATTGATCCAAAACTTTTCCACTTAAAATTTTATACAATAATTATTTAATTTTTCGATTTAAAGATTGCATGAGATCGTTATTATCCATTATCCTTGATATAATTAAAATGCATAAGTATGGAATAATACTACAATCATTAATATTCATGCAATATAAGCTACACTGCACTTGCAATAAAATGTAATGGAAAATTATGCATAATAATCCATTTAGACAACATGATTTCAAATGCTTTAAATATAAAAAAGTCTGATAAAAATATCACAAATTTAATAAAACATTACTTTTTAAACTTGCATGTCTATAAATTTTATTATGCATGTAGATAAACAGGCAGATTATTTTAAAATAATAAAAAAATATAAACAAAACTTTTTTAAATTCATTGTGCATTCATTAGGCCTTCATATTATATAGTAAAATTTTTCAACATTTTATTCGATCAGTGGATGCATGCAATGCTGCAGTACTGGTGCACAGGAGACTAGGTGTGAACGACCATTATATATATATATATATAGTATATATATATCGTACAGGCTCAATGCGAACCAAATGTTTTTGTAAAACTGAAAGTATCAATCGTAATTTTCTGTAGTGTACTGGTGTATACGTTCGGTTAGTATATATACACAGTTCCTGCACTTTGTAATCAATTCTGATTAAATTGAAAAATTATACTCTTTCGAGAGCTAAAATATTGCACCATTTAGGGTTGTTTTTGAACTTTGAACGGACACTTGGGATAGCTTAGACCATACATGGAAATAAAGTTAAAAAATAATTTGCCTTGCTTTGTATTTTCTTATGACTGCATGTTTGTGTGTGAGCAAAGGCAAATTTATACCTAAATTAAAAATAAAAATCATAATATATATATATATATATATATATATATATATATATATATATATATAAATATATATATATATCATTTGTACCATCCTTTTTTTTTTAAGTTGGAAGTATTTTGGACATATAATTGACTCATGGATATTAAATAAATAGACAATCTGATTTGCAAATAATATTATTTAATTTGTTTAAAACAGTAAAAAGTATCATATTTTGAAATTGCAGTTTGCTTTTTAATTAATTTATTTATTTTATTTTATTTTATTATCTCTTTCATGGGCACAATACAATAATATAACACAATAATAACTATATACATGATATATATATTTATTTATTTATTTATTTATTTTAGCAATATATTCATACCGGCCAAGGTTAAACAATTAACCCTGTCAGCCGCTACAGAGATTCATATTATATATATATATACACAATAATAATTAATTATTATTTTTACTTAAAAATACAGTATACATTTACTGTTACTTATTTTGTATTCTACTAACTTAATTGTTAGAATTTTTCTAAACCAGTGTTGAAATATTAAATAAAAAAAAAATAAAAAATAACACAAACATTGCGTAGTGCACGATAATTTCCAGAAAACTGAATTTTGTACAATTAATAAAAATTTGACCTTCGCCAATTATTACAAAAAGGGGGATCCCCTAATGTACACTCATCGCCTTGGAAAATTTCCCACTTACAGCCTTGTTATTCACCATGCTCTGTGTTATTCTTAAGGAGCATCGTGATTAACAAGGCTGCAAAGGGAAATTTTCCAAGGCGACAACTGTACATTTTAGTAAAAACATAACGCTATAACTCTTATTATACTGTGAGTATTGTCACGCATTCTGTGGAGGTGTGGTTGACGTGAATTTTGTATGGGGATGGCTCTAGCAGGGCCAAATGCTCGTCATTTTTCTGGAGCTGAATCGTGATCGTAAAAATGTTTCTAGCTGCATGTAAATTAGGTTAAAAAATAGCAAATTAATGATTGATTAGTGATAGATATGAGGGATGAGTTTTGAATCTAATGTTACAACATATGGCTACAATAGAGTATCGACCTAAAAATATATATATATATATATATATATATATATATATATATATATATATATATATATATATATATATATATATTGTTTAAATAAATAGAGGGTACAAGTTTGGCCACTCTTACTTTTTTCAGATTTTTTAAAGACCAGCAAATATTACTATAGTACGTATTACTAAAAATTTATTTGAATTTCAAGTTTGAACCTTGTCCCTTTTTTGTCCTATTCTTTTTATTAAGAAGTGATGCCTCTCTATGTGCTTTCATTAATTTTTATAAAAATTAAAACTTTTAATTTTTTAAAATTAGTTTTCGGGCTGTAAAAAATCTAAAAGAAATCAGAGTAGCATAAATAATTCCTCGGTCGATACTCCATACATTTTTTAGGTTCCATAAAGCACAATAATAATTTACAACGTAGAAGAAAAAAAAAAGCTTTTGGTAAAATACAACGATAAGCTTTTGTACCATTACTGTAGAGTTAAGACGAAAACATTATTTGCCTAGTGACTCGATCGGTGTGAACCCCGAGGCTTTTGCAGATCTTGCTGCCAGTCTATCTATTACACCCGTCGTCAGAGTAGGAAGGGCCGCGGGCCGACGTGTCCTGAGAGTGACTCGCGCCTTCTGACCTTGCCCCAGGATACTTCAAGTCTTACCAATGTCACGCTACTTCATATAAAAATGATAATAAAAAATATATAATATATATAAGAGTGAGTAAAGAAGGCCAGAAGCCCGGCGGGTAGGTCTAACATTCACCGCCAACTGCACCCGCACTTTACGGTCGTGCCGCGATCTAGGGCATCGGACTTTAATATAGTTTCTATTTATAGTAAAATTAATTAACATTACATTTTTTATTAAAATGTAGCTATAATTAAATTATTTTAAATTATAAATCTATGGAATTTCAATTATTTTAACAAAAAAATTATATTTTTAAATTTAACTTAATTTTTATATAAATATAATTACATGGATTTCGTGAGTATGTATTATACAGGGCATTATATAATTATATATAATTTTTATAATAAATTAAAAAGTTACGAAAAAGCCATTTACAATTTTTTTTTTCAGTTGTTTTGTTTTTGCCTTTGAAAAAAAACTAGGTCATTTATGCTGAGCAGCATTATTGCTATTACTTTGCAAGAGCAATATATATTTTATTAATAAGGGAAAGTAATACCCGCACATCCACACATCATGTGTTAAGTAATGGTAGAAAGTTTAAAAAAATATATATTGTTCTAATTTTGTTTATGTAATACAAATAGTTATTCTCAGCACTGTAATATAAATTGTAGTCTTCATTAAAAATTAATGGCCTTGATTCTTTATGTGTAATGAAAGTTCAAGGTGAGAATTTACACATTATTTAATGCTTATATATATATAATATATATCATACACGACTCTCTCATTTTTATTATTTTATTATACGATACGAATTTTATACATGAAATAAATATCATAAAAATTTAAATTTGATTTAAAAATTCCTCAACAAAAAGATACGAAAAGTTAATAGCTGCAAGTAATTGATTGATCGTTGTATTAAAAGCTGCGTTTTGATGTTGTATATCAATGTTTTTGCTCGTGATAGAAAGCAACAAGAAATATAAAATATGTTTAAAGTCAAATCTTAAATAATATCTCAAATATCGTATGAAAATCGAAACTTAATTCATAAGAGCAACCTAAGTATTTATTTTGTAATTTACAAGCTGCAGTCTCTACACGCAGAATTCAAACAAGAATAGCAGACTACAAAAAGATCACCAAAACGAAAATATTTATGAACATTTTGAGCATTAAATTCAATTCCAAACTGAAAAATTAACTAGCAAGCAATTGCATTCAGATTTACAATTTTTGTTCGAGGAAGTTGCTAGCAATCTCAATCCTCCAGACTAATATCCGAGGCGGTAAGTCGTGATGTAAAATGAAACGTCTTTCTCATGGCTGTATTGTAGATATTTCAGCAGAGCATAATATCTTGCAAATAGTGCGAATACAAGAACTGTTTTATGGCTGTCAGTGTAGAGATCATACCAAATTAGGTTTCTATAGGTTTCTAAGTAATGTATGTATGTACAGCTTATTAAACTTACAGGTTATGGCAATATGTTATTAAATATTGGCACCAATAATAAAGGTAGCCACATGTAGTTTCCATATTATAATTTTAGCAAATATAACAAAGGCGATATGGATGATTATATATATAGATAATGCATGGCTATATAGCTATATACCTGCATTATCTGAGTGTGTATATATATATATATACATCACCATTTATTTAATATAATAATATATGTGCAATTTTGAAGAGAATAAAAAAAAGAGTAAAGAGTATAGCCATCTAAATTTAAAGTTTGTGTTTTGATATTTCTCATAATGTAAACAGTAATAATGATTACGCTATTATTGCTATATGTTGAAAATTTAGAGAAGAAAGAAATTACCAACCTGAGATATAATTTATTATCATTATAATACGTTAATTTAGAACAATTATTTATTACAATCACATTTGGACTTGTTTATTTACATGTTTTTAAATTAATACAGCTTCATGTGATAACTGTACAGTATAACCGATTATAGATTTGCATAATATTTATTATAATTATATCATGCAAAGGTTTAGTATAAAACTGACAGTGATATGCTCATTGTAGGCGTAGTTATTAATACATAGTATGCAGAATATTAGAACAAATCTTTTAATATCATTTGATATTCGATAGATTTTAAATTTATTTTATAAAAATAAAATTTCAATGTTTACCACTCTTATGAGAAAAAAAAATAAATTAAAAAAAAAAAAAGCTTCAAATAATATACCATTCATGAGAGAGTAGGAATATTAATATATTTTGTTCCATACGTTATTAATTTTTTTTTCTGTTATGTCAAAAAGATTGCTTTGAACTTGCTGACAAACATATGTGAGTGAGGAAGGATGTGTGACCTCTCTCTTTTACTCCTGAGGTTCATGTACGACAGAGTGCCTCAAGCGGTGCTCACTCCACGGCTGTAATCCATCACGGTCGAGCATACGTCACTCGGGGCGACGTCTAGTTTCTGCACTGCCCACGTGACCCTGGACACATGTACATAAAACTCGGGATAGTTCAAACGTTATCCCCATCTTTTACATTATATTTGTTAGAGATGCAGCTTCAACAGGAATTATATATTCACATTTTGTGTATGCGTTGGGGGAGGTATAATATGGGTAAAACTATATATAGCCTCTAAGCCATTACATTTTTTGTTTTAAGTTCACAAACTGATAGCATGAAAATACCACAAAGACAGAAGGGCTAAATACAAATCGGAACAGTTAGAACGTTAAACTTTTCTCTCTTTGTCAATGTTTATACACCGTATGTTATTGAGAATGGATGTATTTTTATTTTCTATACTATATTATGAAAACGTGATGGTATACTATGCATTAATAGTAGTATACTTAGCATTTTGGAACTTGTACTGGCAAACTCAAAAAGTGTAAATCCATATAATTTTGTATAACGGAGAAATTTGAGCTAGTGATGATATTTAGTGTCTGCGTGGAAGTTACTAGATTATAGAGTATGTTAAGATCAGGATGTAACCTCTCATAGAAACGTAAAATGAAATTAATGATGCTTTATTGCTTTTTTTTTTTTTTTTTTTTTACTGTCTTAAATTTTTAAAAATATTTTTACAAAGAGCTTACAGACAACCTTAAAAATTTTTGTTTGTACCTGCATGGTTTCAATGTGAAAATCTTCTTCCACAAAATTTAAGGCTAAAATCTACGACAGGTCTTTTGTGGATAGCCCTTATGTATCACAAAATGCAAATGCATAAATATTTATTTATTAATAAAATTGTTCACTACAGCATTTTATACCATTATAATGTGAAACGTCAAACATAAAAATAAAACAAAAACAAGTTGTAAAAGTGTACGAGTGAGTACATAATAAAAGAAAATGTTACAGAACGAAAATAAGAAAAAAAAAATTTAACACTTATATAAACTGGAATGTTCCATATACGGTATACAAAATAATGCAAGAGAAATTAAAATATATACCTAATTAGACAGGTAGAACATTCTTTATAATTAATTTGCAATAAATATATGATTGTTATATACAAGGGTGTATAGTGTGAATATACATATAAAAAATTTTTTATATAATAAAAATAAATAAAAATAAAATGGGAGGTGTGGCGCAGTGCGCTTGACCGGGTCTCGTCAGATCACCGAAGTCAAGCAACGCCGCGCGTGGTTAGTAGTTGGATGGGTGACCATTTTCAACAAAAAACACGTTTCCCACCCAGGGGTAAAACGTTGCGCTTTTCCACTATGTGGTTCCCCTGGCTTTGGACCATTGCACTTCCGGTTCATTGACAAAAGCTGTAGCGTCCATCCTGGCTAAGGTTTCCACGTTTCCCTCAGCCGCAGGCAAATGCCGGGATGGATTTGCAAGGCCGTGGCCGCCCTCGTTCCAGAAGAGCCCGCGAAACGCTCAAGTTAGGGTTTCGGAAGGTTCGGGGTTTCAAATTAGTATGTAATTAGTAAATAGAAGTACCCAATAGGGTTTGATTAAAAACTAAAAAAAAAAAAAAAAAATTATTTTCTCAATTATTACAATTACAATTTTTATGTAGTATCGTCTAAAAACATTGAAAACAACATTGCTTATTAAAAAAAAAAAAATAATACTGTGTCCTACAGAAATTTTTGTTCCACTTTTTTAATGAAAATTTTAGTTTCAACTTAATATTAAAAATAGAAAATAACACATTTTTTATAAAACAAATATCAGTTTTACTTCAAATTCAGTGCTCTACAATTTCATGACATTAACGGTTAAATTTTGTTGTTGTTTTATTTTAAAAATCATTATGTATGTTGTACAACGCTTTTATTTTATTAGACCCTGATTTGATCAGTCAAATCCTAAAAATATCAGTATGTATCATGCAGAACTGCATATAATATTAATTAATGTGAATAATGTGGGAGTAATGGGACAGGTGAATCGAATACTAATATCTAGCAATTAATGTTACTAATATCTAGAATTAAACCCATCAGCGATTATGCCAAGGGAGACTTCATTTAGTCTATATATTTTGAATAGCAATTAAGCAATAAGTTTTTCATTCTATTTATTTTCTATGTTCTAATTTTTTTTATATATGTGCCTATATATATGATATATTATGATGTAACAGGCTGTTAATATCATCTGTTATTTTATTTTATATTCTTTTATTACCATTTTCTATTATTCTGTAACTATTATATATAGTTTGTATGTATGTTTTATGTGTTCTATTACAGTGTTATTTTATAATGTATATTTCTAATATTATTTTGTATGTACACTTTTTGTGTTTAATAAAAGACTAATAATATTCAACGGATAACATAAAATACACAATATTTCGTATTAAAACATTAAAATTAAAAATATTTAAAAAAAAAATTTAAAGTAGATACAAATCAGATGTTCGGGTAATTTGTAAATTATGCAACCTGCATAGCAGACAAATTTGTTAAAGTAGAGTGAGTGAAAAATTGACCGATGGTAAAGCTCATTCTCTTGCATGTAAAAAGTTACTTTGGAGCACCATAAATAAGCATCTGAAATCAGTTGAGACCGTCCTTCGTAAAAATTCTGAGCATTTGGGTCTAAAAGTCGATGACTTCGTCCATCTACTCCATGCTAACGCTCGAAAAACGTGGCTTCTTTTTTATTCGAACTTTAATTTCTTTCGCAATCTCCCGTAAAATGTGTTTAAAAAATATTCTAAGATAGAACATATTATGGTGAATCAGAAAGTGTCATAACCTTTATTAGCCCTTCATAAAAATTTTGAGAAAATTCCGATACAATACCAAAATCCGTGGCAAATTTTCATTTCAAATGATGCGGTCTACGGGTTAACAGCTGACTGGATCAACGGGATCAACAACACTATATAACTTCAGCAGATGCTCGTATTGCGCAACTTGCATAAATTTCTACTGCGCAGCTTTTGAGGAGCCGACGTAACTTTTTCGTATGCACATATATAGTGCGTGACGTCATTCCCGTCATGCACTGCGCACTCAACTCGCTGACTCCTCTTTAACTTCACCTTTCAAGCATTATAACTTATTAGAAAAATTAATGTTGATTTTTATTTTACAAATAAGAAAATTAAATTAACTGTCACCTCAGTTTTCTCATTTAATATTTTTCCATTGCGTAGTAATTTTTTTTTAAAATTTTGTACATTTTCAAGATGGATGCCATGAAGTCAAGTTTATCATGGGCTGCTCTCAGATTGACATCTTCAAAGTTGATTAACAACAAATAATATTGAGTTGGCCCTTTAGCGGTAGTTTGCAATACAAAGCTTAGAATTGTTATTAATACATTCCCAAAGAAAAAATATTAATCTTGAACAGGATTTCGAGCTATGAGTACTTTTCTGCAAAAATTCCACGGAAATATCAGTTTTACATGTTAAACAAATGGGGAACAAAAGCTTCAATATCTCAATATATTATTGCGGTAACCCCCATGGATTTTATTTGATAATTCTAATTGGCCCAAGCCAAGGGAGATATGTGGTAAAAATTTCAGGTGTAGTTATCGAAAGAATTTGTAATGGTCCATCTACTTTAAAATAATTAAAATATTAAAAATAAAAATAAAATATTTAATGTAAATATTTAATACATAATTTAATTATATATGTATATGTTGACACCAAAGCCCGAAAAACATGCGCACATCTAGGTGTGCCCCTAGCGATTTGAGCAAATCCCGAAATTAACAAATATGATGGGCTTCGCTCATTTAAATTTGATCCTTTCTAGAAGTGCTCAAATCGGAAAAAAGCAAACCCCGACGAGTTATTTTGGTTTGCTCATTTAAATTTGATCATTTCTAGAAGTGCTCAACTCGAAAAATGCAAACCCCGACGAAAAGTTTTATTTCGGGCTTTGCTCACTGTTTTTATCGTTTCTAGAAGTGCTCAAAGAAAAATGAAATATAATTAGAAATTGTGCCGTATTATAGTAATAATTTGTAATAAATAATAAAACAATAAAATATTGTGAATTTAATAATATATCAATTACATCACTTTTTTAATTAATTGACAAAAATACAAATTTAACATTTTAGCATAGCGTGTATATTATTTTTTTATTAAAACATTTCTTTCTGAATTATTCAAGTCATACTGAGAAAAACGATTTTGTCACACTTTTTATATTAATATTGTATATATGTTAGTTAATATAAATAATTTTTTACAGCTGATATATTATAAAATCATTTTAACTTAATTTATAGAATTTGCAAAGAGCTAAAGAGCTCTTCAAGACAGTAAATATAGTACCAAACCTATCAATTAAAAAATAAATAAAAAATAAGCATGCAAAATAAATAATTATTATACCTGATTTTTATATTATTACCTGAACTTGACTTATTTTTGCAAGGATTACTATCATGGTATTTTAATATTCATCTAATTTTTTTTCTTTGCACAACATGTTTTAGATTCACAACCTTTCTTGCAGTTGCAAAACACAAAACCTTGCTTTGAATTTGCTAATTAATGCTGCTGCTGATCTGAGAGACACTTTTCTTTGTCATGTGTGGTACGTCGTCTGAACTTAGAAATTGTTTATCTGCAACCTGGAATTCATAGTGTGACAAAATCGTATTTTTTCAATATGACTTGAATAATACAGAAAGAAATGTTTTAATAAAAAAATACTATACTGCAGTCTATACACGCTATTAATGTTAAATTTGTACTTTTATCAATTAATTAAAAAAGTTATATAATTAAAATATTATTAAATTTATATACATTATTTTATTGTTTTATTATATATTGCTATACTACGGCACAATTTCTAATTATTATTTTTCATTTTGCTATGAGCGCTTCTAGAAATGATCAAAACAGTGAATGAAGCCCGAAATAAAACTTCTCGTCGGGATTTGCTTTTTTCGAGTTGGACACTTCTAGAAATGATCGAATTTAAATGAGCAAAGCCCGAAATAACACTTCTCGTCGGGGTTTGCTTTTTCCGATTTGAACACTTCTAGAAATGATCAAATTTAAATGAGCAAAGCCTGAAATAAAACTTCCCGTAGGGGTTTGCTTTTTTCGATTTGAGCACTTTTAGAAATGAGCAAATTTAAATGAGCAAAGCCCGAAATATTTCTTAATTTCGGGCTTTGTTCAAATCGCTAGGGGCACATCTAGGTGTGCGCATTTTTTTCGAGCTTTGCCCGAATTCGGGCTTTGGTGCCAACATATATTTATACCGATCAACGCTCTAAAACTTGAAAAAAAAAAAAAAAAAGCATCGACTTATTTGAAATAGCCTTATAGCATATACAGCCATTGATGTATATTGATGTTTTCTTATAGGTTACATATTATATACGATTCAAGCTGAGCCGTACATGGCCACGGCGTACCGATTGCCTAGAAATGTAAATAAATAAACAATTATGTAATAAAGTAAATTATATGTTTTGAAATTATTTATTTGTATATATTGAAAAAAGGATAATACATTTTTCTATAAAATTTAAATAACCCTTCTGCCTCTTCTTTAAACAACAAATTTGTTGGTGTTTGATTTAGCCACTGTGGGATCCTCCTCCATGATGGCTTCCTCCAGAGTGGCTTCCTCCAGATCCAGAATGACTACCTCCAGAATGGCTTCCTCCACTGTGGGACCCAGAGCCGTGAGAACCTTGGTTGGATCCATAATTAGAGCCCTGGTGAGACCCCTGCTGAGATCCCTGGTGAGACCCCTGCTGAGATCCCTGGTGAGACCCCTGGTGAGATCCCTGCTGAGACCCCTGGTAAGACCCCTGCTGAGATCCCTGGTGAGATCCCTGGTGAGACCCCTGCTGAGATCCCTGGTGAGACCCTTGCTGAGATCCCTGGTGAGACCCCGAGGAACTACCGTATTGTCCTCCGGAGTGATGCGATGAGCCCCCGCTACTGCCCCCGTACTGGCCTCCACTGCTGCCACTACTCCTCACGTCTGAAATTCAACATAAATTTTTTAATATATCAGCACAAAGATTCGATTCTAGGAATGTTTTTTTTTTTTTTTTTTTTAATTTGAAGTCTTTAATATAAATTTACTTTGTGGAAATTTTAAAATAAGAGGGAAAGGAGGAATGTATGTATGTATGTACAGTATGTACATGAAGGTATCTTAAACAAGTAGATTAATGTTGGAAGTTACCGGGGAGGGAAAAAAATAAACATTTCAAATTTTGTAATTTTGAATCGTTGAATGCCGTTACTTTCAGAATGGTAATTATAATTCTCCTTTATGAAGAAAATCGATCTGATTTGATGTACTTTAACATCGAATAACATTTAACTTTTACATTTTTTACTTTTTAATGCACCAAATACCAAGAATACCCTATGATTAATTTAATTAATTATTATAGAGCTGTTATTCACTTGTAATAGAATTTAGACCGTATAATATCAATAATATGATGAATCATTGCAATTATAATAAAACAGCATTTCTTTATAAATGAAATGTTGGTCGCGATTTACGACTTAAGCTAGGAGTCATGGCATCTAGAACGATATTTGGTTTCTTATTAAACTGCAACTAGTGCCATTCATTTAGGCTGACACCATATAATAAATAATATGCTGACACTAAACATGACCGTGAATTGCAGCACAAAATTGTGTTCAAGATCATTTGAAAAATTAATACAATTTGAGTAGCAAAGGAAGTGCCTATACATAATTATAATATATATATCAATATAATTTGTAAATCAAATACAAAATTAAATGATAAAAATGTTTTTTTTTTTTTTTTTTTTTTTTACAAATTAACATTTTTCAAGAGAGTTTAAAACAGAAAGGGGGAAAAAAAAAAGTCTGTCTACTATTTTTACATAGAGCTGAGAAGTTGAAAGTACGAAACTTTGTGGAAAGTTTAACGAGTATATAGTCTTCTAACACTACAGAGCGAGTGTATTTGATTTTGAGGTTAAATTAGCATTTTTTATTGGATTGTATTATTTAAATCTGGCAATGAGTTTGTCTCGCAAGGTCCCTTGCCATGACTGCAAGACGCGGCACGACAATACAAGGTCCCTCTGTGCCACCGTGCGCCCAGCTGCTTTCGGCCAGACGGCTGGGCATGAGTCAGTCGCGGGGTTCTGCTGAGCGCTGTCAGACACTGTCCCATATAAAAACACTTGACGAATAAGCTGTGTAACATTTACAGTCAAATTAATGTGATACATTGCCACCATATATATATATATATACACACATATATATATATGGTGGCAATGTATCACATTAATTTGACTGTAAATGTTACACAGCTTATTCGTACGTGAGCGATTGATCATATTCCTATTAAGATTAACAGGTATAAATAAAAACACGATTACCACATGACCATGTAGATACAGTGAAAAAGGACTTAGATTAGAGGTCGAGCGTGACTCAGTGCATTGACCGGTTTTCGTTAGATCACCGAAGTCAAGCTAAATCTAGAGTGGTTAGTACTTGGATGGGTGACCGTTTCAAGTAAAAATTACGATGCTCCCTCCCTGGGGTAAATTCATCTCGCTTTCCACCCAGTGCAGTGATGCACTTGTGTGTGGTGCTCCAGGCTTTGAACATCGCTTTGGTCCTTTGATAAAAAGTAGAGGTGTCCGTCCTGACTGAGGTTTTCCACGGTTTTCTCAGTCTCACCTTATTAAATGCTTGGACGCATAACAGGCCGTGGCCACCAACTTTTCCCTACCTTAAGGCGGATTCAGATGGCGACAACGGCGATGCGACGCGATTTTGTTCCTATGCGGCGAGCGAATTCGCCAGGTTGCGGCAGCGAAATCGCGTTAATTGCGATGCTCTTTTTTTTTATCGCCAAATATGATGGCCGCCAATGGATGTCGTAGGGCGTATTCGAGAATAAATCTGTCTTCTCCGACAGATAAGTCACAGATAAAGGAAGTGACGTCACACACTCAGTCCGTCAGATATTTTAAAAAACACTTTTTCTAAACCGATAGACACGCCCATGATAGTTGGCTCCGCCCCCACAGATGTTTGGCGAATTATTTTGTTTAGTACCATAAAAATGGATGGATTAATTAAATTATTGTTGCTGCAGCGGTTTTAATTGCTTACGACAGTTTCTGTGCTCATTATTTGTGTGAAGAAGAATATAATCAGCTCCCAAACTCCCGCGATTACGCTTTTCGACTCTCACAATTAGTTGTATATTTCCTCGCCGTGGCGCTATTTCCACTCTTCTCGTTTATCGCTGCCGCCGCAGCGAGAAGCGGGAGGACTCTTGCTGATGGCGCGCTCTGGTGGTAGAAAGACGGGCGTGACGACTTCCGCCAGATCTGGACTCGCAGATTTTCTTTAAAAACACGGATAAGCTTCTCCGACATATCGGAGCGACTTCTCGAATACGCCCATAGCAAGTGCGCATAATTCGTGTTACGTCGCATGATAAAAATCGTCATGTGAATCCGCCTTTATGCACGTGTGAGAGTGTGATAAGGTGTATAACCCTAAACAGTATACAAGTCCCTTAAGGATAGGTACACCTTTTTTGTTTTGATAAAAGTTACTGGCAAATTGCAAGTCACGGGAACACAGTCAGGTGATATATGCGAATTATAGCACCTGAAGTGATACCCAACCTGTAATTCTTCAGATTATAGTGAATAGGACTACATTGCCTCATTTCCTTTTAGTGACTCACCGTAAAGCCACAGCTGTATCCAGTATAGCCTCTATATCTACGAGTTGCATGAATTACTTCAACTGATAAATTTTAATAATTCATTAATTACACTATGGCAGTATTTTTTTTATTGAATTTAGAATTTAAAATAAAACTTAACTAAAAATCTACTTCTCAAAAATCTTGTGGGTGCTCGCCTTGCGTGTTTTAGGTTCACACTTGCATATTCTATGGACAAAAAATTCAATTCCAGTGGGTGCCTGAGCAACCGAGCACCCGCGAAGTCGGCGCCTGTTTTTTTAATGAACTATAATGAAGTAATGTAATTTTATAATACTATTTAAATATTATAATTTTAAGTTCTGTGGTAGATGTGATAAATATTAAATTATATAATTTTGGTTAGTGTTATTCTAAATTGAGAATCGTGTGTATATTATACATGAATGCTGTACATACAATATTACAGAAATTGTAAAGGCGTGCTATATATATACAGATTTACATGTCTCATTACTTGATAGTTCAAAGCCAACTTAACTATATAAAGCCAACTAAAATTAGGTGTTTGTACGGTACTGCTATGTACAAATATGACGTAATAACTTTGCAGTGACTTTCCTTTTGCATTGTATAAAGACATGTACACCAAAGTACCGCATTTATATATATATATATATATATATATATAATATTATATATATTTACTCACGTAAAGTAAAGCACTTGAATGTTGTGTTGTTCGTTCTTACCAGAGGTTTGGGCTAGAGCCAATAGAGCCGCAAATCCAAGCAGTAGTAGTAGCAACGAGCGGGTGGGGTAGGAGGCAGTAGCAGCAGTGGCGGCGAATTGAGGAAGACGTGTCTGTGAAAAGGGAAGAAACAACGGACCGTTGAGGCTGTACAATTAACACGCAGTCAGTACGTTGCCAGCAAAAACTTTAACATCCTCTTTTCTCTTCTTCCCCCCCCCCCCCTCCCCTTCTTTTCCTCCTCCAAACCTCCACTCCATCGGCATCAACCCTTACAGTCTTCTCTCTCGTCGGTCTTTTGGTGTTTGTATATGGGGTGTCGTATTGCTAGCTATAGCACACACCCGCCTACCCATCGGAGCAAAGCCCACAGTATATATATATAGCACATGAGGAGACAAGCTACTGCAATAACGTCTAAATAAAATGCGCGAATTACAACAAAGTCTCTTCCCTCGCTCCTCTTGTTTAAGCCACCCTGAACGACCAGCGAGATGGTCTTGTAAATTTATACACGTGAGGACACACAAATTTACGACTTGCAGAAACATGTGGTGTTTTTTTTCTCGTTTTTTTTTTTAATTATAATTTTTTTACTTGTAAACTAAATAATTAAAACTAATTTTTAATAACATTGTGTAACACGTGTTTTATATGATGCTAATAGTGAAATAATTGTTAAATTTTATTTTCTTAAATGGAAGGATTTAAATATACCTGCTCTAACAGAATTTGAAATAATAACAACAAAATTAATTAATTAAAAAAAAAAGTTTCTTAATAACAAAAACTTAATTCTACATTTATTTAATTTATATCTTCAAAATTTAAAACGAATAAAATGTCATCAATACAAATTATGTAATGAATCATAAATATCATAATTTTTAATTAATGCTTGTGTAAATAATTATAGATCACCATAAAATATATAAAATATGGTTCACTTATTTTATCTGTGCGATTTAAGTGTTCAAAAGTGCAGATATAGAGGGGTTTCAATCGTTTTCAATTTAATTAGAAGCATTGATATTTTACTGTTTATGTTGTATTACATTACATTGAAAAGTAATGTAAATAATATACAAAACTTAATAATCATACCCTTATTATTTTCTTATTTTAATAAATATACAGGATAATTTTGACAAGATTTCAGTTCGTATATTACTGTACTGTATTATAAAACCAAGTATTGTATATATCAAATATCAATGGAAGAAATTTAACCAAAAATTTAGCATTATAATAAATTAATATAAAAGAAAGAAATGTGTTATATATAATTATAATAATATATTTTGAACATTGAAAGGTCTTATTATATGATAATATATTCAGACTCAATATATGACTGCTTACTTACCATGGTGATCAGAGAGTAATGTGCAGCGTCACTGAGCAACAAGCAACAAGCTCTAAATGCGTGCAATGGAATCGTAACTGCACTATTTATGCACATCAACTGCATTAGCCATTAACTTATGCATATTTTTTTATGTGTTAAAAACCAGTTTTTTATTGTAAATCATTATATCTTATAAGCAATTGTAATTGCTCAAGGGCAAACAACAATAATAAATTATAGTACATCCTATAGCAAAATTATTATAGCCATTAGAATTGCATACCTATAATATATAGAGAACTCTGTCTATGATATATATACTTAATTGCATCTGTGTAATTTGTTGTTGTTGTTTCAATTTGACTAAGTGGCAACTTCACGTGAACATAACTTGATGATGGAGAGGTTGTAAGAAAGCAGGAGGAGGGGGAGATATTTTTTTTTTGTTTAGCATTTTTAATTTAACTCTTCAATTTAATAAATTTGAATAATTAAAATGTAGATATGTTGGATTTTAGGGAAGAAAAAAAATATTAAACACACATTAGAATAGAATAATAATGATGTTTCTTGTGGAAGTTATTACAGAAATAATGTGACATCATTGTTTATCTTATTTATTAATTTTATTATCTTTTTTTCTTTGTTTATCAGTACAAATTTAAAATATAATTATAGATAGTATAAGGCAGGCTTATCACATTCTTTAATTATCTTTTTTTTTTTTTTTTAATTCTCAACTCAAAAAGTTAAATATTGTCAGTTTGACACTCTACTATGATACTCTACTTTGCTCAAATAAGGCTAACCCAACTAATTATCATATTACAAGGTTGAAAGAAGAAAATATTTTAGTTACCGTGTATAATGTATTTATTTTATTGCAGCTTTAATGTGTATACTATAACAGGTTTTAAAATTTAATTAAAAACAATTAAAGTTTATCATCATGTTATGTTCATCTATCAAAAGTTTCAAAACAATATTTTACATTAATTACTATATTAATACAGGGGAAAATCAATAAAATTAAGATTATATAGTCACTTTCTAAACTCAGTATGCTCTATTGCAGTAATTCTCCAGCATTTGCTGTATATTATAAATACTTGATAAGAAACGAAACGTCAAAAACGTTGACAATTTTACGAAGAATTTGGCGAAAGTCAATTATTAACATATATACAGTATACATTTTATTTTCAAGTAACAGAGTTAAAAAAAATTTGGTCCCAGTACTTCACAATTTTATTTTGTCTATAACGGCTTTAGAAAAAATGAAAAAAAAAAAAAAAAATAGGAACAAAAAATTTAGGAACAAAAGTTAGTACAATTTTGGCCATTAAATTGATATTTTGTAGGCTCAATATGAAACATTTAAAATAACTACAAAAAAGGGAACCCTATTCTCTGAGGTGGCGGTAACACGATTGCCAACAGTGAAACAATTAAAAAGTGTGGATAAGTTACAAATCGTGAAAACTCATAGATATTACAAAAATATTTGTTTACTTTGTATTTGTATTTATTTATTGCACATATAGAACCGTAAGGTACAAAATGCATGTTTACAATATTTTAGTATTGCAATACCTGTAAAAGAAACATAAAAATTAAAACATATTATCATCAGTTTTATATTATTATTATAATTACAATCATACATATTATAGTATTATCTAGTCAGTCCACAATACCTGTGAAATAAAAATTTTATATAAAAAAAACTAAAACATTTTTATCAATAGAAAACTATCTGAAACTAATTCTTTATTATATTACTATACTATTAAATCAATCTATTACAAGGAAAGCATTTACATTATTTAAAGCTGTTCTTTTTCTTGTTATGGCATAAAATTGTTCTGCAATAAAAATTCAATCAGTCTTGACCTAAACTGTTGATTACTAGGTAGATGTTTTAAGGTATCAGGAAGATTATTGTACAGCTTTGGGCCTAATAAATATAAGCTTCGCTTTTCTTGTTCAGATTTAGCAACATCTATATAGATTTTTTGAGAATTTCTGGTGTTATGCCCTGTTATTTTTTCATTTGTCGTAAATTTGTCAATATTTTTCCTTACAAACATTATTATGGAAAATATGCATAAACAAGGAAAATTTAGTAGGCCTAGTTTTTGCCACAAGCTATTACAACTTACTGGTAGATTTTGCTCTAACCATACAACGTACAATATTTTTTTGACATTTAAATATTGAATTGTTTTGGCACTGATCTGATGATCCCCAAAGAAGTATACCATATGTTAAATTGGACTCAACATATCCATGATATACAACTTTTAGGGTGTCTAAGTTACATACCTTTCTAAGCTGCTTCATTGCAAAATTTACAGAATGCAGCTTCTTTTTCAAATATTCAATTTGTAAATTCCAGCTGAGTTTATCATCAATTATTTAACCAAGATATTTACAACTTTTTACTAGTTTCACACCAGATTGTGCTTCAAATTGTGCTTTTGTGTCATCTGATCTATTAAACAACATAAAATTTGTTTTGCTATGGTTCATGATCAATTTATTTTGATTAAGATAAACTTGCAAGAGTTCCATAGCCTTTTTCTTATTTGCAATAAGTTTACTCAAGTTTTTGCCAGTTATTAATAATACTATATCATCTGCATATAGAATGATTTTACAGCATTATCCTAGTGCATATTCTAAGTCATTAATAAATAGTACAAAAAGCAGTGGTCCTAATACTGAACCCTGGGGCACACCATGATTACACCCTAGTGTCTCAGATATATATATTACTTTCTCTCCATTCTCATTTATATCACTTCTTTGTACATATTGAGTTCTATCTTTTAAATAAGATGTCAAAAATTCAAGACAATTCCCCCTAATACCAAGAAAATCAAGTTTTTTTAACAATATATCATGATTGACACTATCAAAAGCCTTTTTAATGTCTATAAATACAGCAAGGGTAAAGTTTTTTTAGCATGTTCTGCTCATTAATTGAATTTACAAGCTCAACAACAGCTGTTGTTGATCTACCAGGAGTAAAGCCATGTTGACATTTTGAAAAAAATGTTTTTTGAAATACAGAAATTTTGATTTTTTTTTTTTTTTTACACCGATTTCTATAATCTTAGATTTCCCCGAGAGTCCAGCAATAGGCCTTTGTTTGGTATAATCTGTGGTATTTTTAACTTTTTCAACAGCTGTAACTTTTGAAGTTTTTAATAATCGAGGGAATACGCCTTCACATAATAAATATGATATAATAACACTTAATGGCTTAGCAATATCTTCCCCTATACATTTTATTAGTTTATCAGATATTTCATCTGCACTACAGGAAGTTTTATTTTTTTTTATTAATTATTTTTAATATATCCATCTCGGAAAGAGGAAAGAAAAACATGTAGATTCACTTGTTCTAGGCCCATATATTTTAAATGGTGTATCATTAATATTTAGGAGTACATCCTCAACTGACGAGATAAAATATGTATTTAACATGTTGGAAATACGTTGAGGGTCTGTAAAATTTTCTCCTATAAGTGGGCATGTAATTATATTTTTTTTTTAAATGAGTTTTGTTCTCCTTTCCTATTTCCTGTTTCAGTTTTGACTACTGTCCATACAGCTTTGGACTTATTTTCAGATTCATTAACAAATTTATACAAATAATCCCTTCTATTATTTCGTATGCTTCTTTTATATTGTTTATTTAATTTTTTAACTTTATGTGAATTATATGCTACACCCTTATGTAGATAATTGTGTATTTGTTTTATATTATTTTTCAAACCAGGTGTGTACCATTTCTTTCTTAATGGCTTACAATTTATTTTCTTACGTTTATATGGAAAATGTGTATGAAAAGCACCTATCAAAAATTTATAGTATATTCATCAAACTATTTTCACCACACTCTTGTTGGTAAATATGCGTCCAGTCTGTTAACTGTTAATTGTTTCAACTTTTGAATATTGGTTTCGTTATATACTCTTCTAAAACAAACATAGGAATTGACAGGCTTATTTACATTTTTAATACAAAGGGTCTGAGCATAATGATCAGACAATTTTGCTTTTACAATTCGCGAACGCAACAAAATTCAGCCCTCTAGCGGCCAAAAGTGTGAACTACTAGAATGCGGCTAGCTGTTCATAACAGTATAGGAACAACATACTGAGTTAATTTACGTTTCGTGAATCGTGATTATATAGTATTTTCCACTTGCAAATTTTTAATTATCATAATAAAGTTAAATATTAGTCTTAATAAATAAAATAACAGATAAATGTGACCATACACCCTTACACCGTGTCATTTGCTTTAAATAGAGTCTTACGCGCGGCGCGTGGTATATGCATAATATGTATATATGTCGATCCATATGATATTAAATTATTGTTAATTTTTCATTCTGATTGGGATAAAATTATGAAATTAATTTTCAAGGTGTAAAACTCGGAAATAATTTTAGATTTTCTCCCCGACGCACCCCTGAGGGTAGAGAACTACCTCGAAAATCAATTTTCCTTAAAAATTGTGCTAAAATTATGAAATTAATTTTCAAGGAGTAATCGACCCTCTTAAACTCGAAAATAATTTTAGATTTTCTCCCCGACGCACCCCTGAGGGTGGAGAACTACCCCTAAAAACAATTTTTCTTAAAAATTCTGCTAAAATTATGAAATTAATTTTCAAGGTGTAATCGACCCTACTGAATTCGGAAATAATTTTAGATTTTCTCCCTGACGCACTCCTGAGGGTGGAGAACTACCCCGAAAAACAATTTTCCTTAAAAATTGTGCTAAAATTATGAAATTAATTTTCAAGGGGTAATCGAACTTCCTGAACTCAGAAATAATTTTAGATTTTCTACCCGACGCACCCCTGAGGGTGGAGAACTACCCCTAAAAACAATTTTCCTTAAAAATTGTGCTAAAATTATGAAATTAATTTTCAAGGTGTAATCGACCCTACTGAACTCGGAAATAATTTTAGATTTTCTTCCTGATGCACCCCTGAGGGTGGAGAACTACCCCGAAAAACAATTTTCCTTAAAAATTGTGCTAAAATTATGAAATTAATTTTCAAGGGGTAATCGACCTTCCTGAACTCGGAAATAATTTTAGATTTTCTCCCCGACGCACCCCTGAGGGTGGAGAACTACCCCGAAAATCAATTATAATTTTAAATTTTCTCCCTGACGCACCCCTGAGGGTGGAGACCTACCCCTAAAATCCACTTTCCTTAAAAATTGTGTTAAAATTATGAAATTAATTTTCAAGAGGTAATTAAGCCTCCTGAACTCGGAACTAATTTTAAATTTTCTTCCCGACGCACCCCTGAGGATGAAGAACTACCCCGAAAATCAATTTTCCTTAAAAATTGTGCTAAAATTATGAAATTAATTTTCAAGGGGTAATCGACCCTACTGAAGTCGGAAATAATTTTAGATTTTCTCCCCGACGCAACCCTGAGGGTAAACGGCTACCCACCATATCCTTTTTTTGAGTTGAAATTGTGAATTAAATTTTTGTTCGGAATTTATCGAAATTTTTTATTTTATTTTTATTTACTGTTGTACAGATTGATTCTAGCTTTAGTAGATTACCCTCTTGGCCTCTGATAGGGCCGCCCATAAAAGACCTCGTTATAATTGAAATCATACGGTGCAATCTGATTGACATTTTTTAAAGAAAAAGGAAGAATTTTTAAACGAAAAATTTGTGTATAGCAAGTAAATGTATCACAAAGATTATAATCATTTATAATAAGTCAATATTATGTTTTATTTTTATACCAATAATTGGTAACTATAAAATATATATTAAGATGGTTTTTTGTATCCTAAAAATGTTGTACTGTAGTCATAAAATTTTATGAACTATCATGGGTGCGATTCATGAAGCAGTTAGCTAGGATTCTTAACCACGTTTAACTTTACCTGTTTTACGTATAAAACGACCGTAGTTAAACGTGGTTAGAAACCTGGTTAACTGCTTCGTGAATCGCTCCCCATAAATTTTATGAACCAAATGTTTTATTTATATTGTTTAATTCAAACAATATATAAACAATATATTTGTACTGAATAGCGAAAACAAAATAAAGTTTATTTCATTTCAAAACAGTCTGCAACTTGGAAATAATATCATGGATGTAAAAAATGTTTTTTTTTTGTTTTTTTTTTACATTAGGTGTTTTCTTTTTTTCTTTTTTTTTTTTTTACATAATTATACAATATAAATGTTGAAACTCTCTTTTCAGTTTGCTCAAAATATATTTTTTATCATGCTCTCACGGTTGTTGGGTGTCATACAATTTAATAATGCAAAAATGCGAGTAAGCCACACACGATATATTCTGGCCGGAATAAACAGAATTTCAATTTTACTGACCATCTATGCATGAATGAGGATTCTACATTCCCCCTTAGTAATAGAAAACAACTATGAAATAATATACTGTAATAAGGTATAATAAATAATTGCAACGCGAAGAACATAAATCCCTTGCTTCGGTCTTAACCATATAGCTACTCTATATATTATGCATATTATTTGAAATATTTGTTATTGATAAGGATGCAATACAATATATATATTTATTATATATTAAATGAACGACGTCCTTGTGAAAATAATTAATGTTATTGGTGTTTTATTTACTTAATGTAATAATTCAAGTAGTATTTCAGGACTAAATCTTGTCTTTATCAGCCCTGCTTTACTTGTAAATTTGTTTAACATTTTTTTTTTCTTTTTTCAATTCACTCTTGTATGCTGGTATTTTATTTGTATTTCTGCTACTGCTTGTACGTAACTCAGTGATGTCATTATCTATAACTTCTATAAGTATTTAATTATGAAGACCTTGAAAGCTGCAGTATAACATACGTCGTCATATTAAGTGCTGCAGTTGGATGAATGGTTCCAGTTTGTGCAAGTTAGTGCACCACGGTGAGGTGATGGACGTACGTTGCAGGCGATTGAGCTTGTGGCTGCGCTTCCACCATAGTCATTCAAGCCTCATTATTACCTCCAAGGCCTCACGTAGTTCGCTGCGTACTTCCTGGGTTAAAAACACTTCTCAGTTCTCACAGATCAATCCTCTCGACCGACCAAGTTCAAATAGGCTTGCAAGAGGAATCAAATCTCTATGGTGCAATTTCCTCTCTTTCCATGATATTATATATAATAAATATAATAATATTTACGTGTATCCATAAAGATGTAAGTCTACATTTAAGATCAAAATTTTAAGACTCGATTTTATTTTTATTTATGTCATAATTCTATTAGGTCTCAATTTAAAATATTTAAAACATAAAGATTTAAATTAAATGTGTTCTTCACGCTTTGTGAATGCCTCCATTATATTATATATACATAATATAATGGAGGCATACTGTATTATAGTACATGTATAATGTATTATTTTGCAATAATAAATCAAACATACGTATATGAGCCATTTGGCAATATTATTTTATAAAAATATTATGCCTATAATTATTTTAGAGACATCTTCAATGCCTGGAAGAATATAATGATATATATAATTATATATATATATATATATATATATATATATATATATATATATATATATATATATATATAATATATATATATATATATATTTAATATATATATATATATATATATATATATATATATATATATATATATATATATATATATATATATAATATATAACTATTTATTTATTAATTTATTTATTTTTATTTACTTATTTATTATTTCACCCAAGGTACACACAGTATTACAAGAAGTGGGGTGGGGGTAGCAAGCAAGGCATTGCACTAGAGGCACCATATCACAAGTGGCTGCTAACCTACAAATTTATACTAATGCTATAGCATAGAATGCTAGAAAAAAAAAACAAATTATTATTAAATATTTTTAAAATATAGTAATTCTTAACAGCAGAAGGAAACTGTTTAGCATCACATTTCTTTATATACATTACAGGGCAACTTATTCCATTCAGACACAGTCCTTATTATAGAAAACCTTTTTTATATAACTTTAAACGAGCCTGTGGTGGAATAAGACTATTCTTAACAGTAATATTCAAGTCCACCTGACCTGTTCTACACTTATTGAAAAAAAGGAGATCAATTATCTCAAATTGTTGATTTATTGGAACAATATTTGTTATGGAACAGTCAGGCTTATGATTATTATAAATGAACTTTAAAGCCTGTTTTTCTAAAGCTTCAAACTTTTTCATGTTTGTATTGTGGGATGACAAGCTGGAGCTGCATAGGTTATTACAGAACGTATTAGCGTCAGATATGCTAGACGCTTAACTTTTGCAGTACAACCATAGAGGTTGCGCTATATATTATAAATTTAAATTCAAATATTTATTCGTCTTCAAAGCAAGACATGTCACAAAACATTAATCATACATACTACTAATTTAAACTTTTTATAAAATCATCAACCAAGTTTGTAAATTCTTTTTTCTTGCAATAACAATTTCGATTTACTCTTAAGGTAGAGATAATACGGATCAGCTGGCCCAATGCTAAAAAAATCCCATTCATAAAAATTATGAAAAAAATTTAAAATGTTCTCCTCTACATCCCCTATCAGTAGGTAAAATATCAGGTATACAAAAACGAGCTAGTTTTCGAGTTATTAATTTTTAAAGTTGACTAATTTAGCATGGAAGTTCCATTTCTCCATGTTAAAGTAGTCAACTTTAAAAATTAATAACTCAAAAACTAGCTCGTTTTTGTATACCTGATATTTTACCTACTGATAGGGGATGTAGAGGAGAACATTTTAAATTTTTTTCATAATTTTTATGAATGGGATTTTTTTAGCATTGGGCCAGCTGATCCGTATTATCTCTACCTTAAACGCAGATATATCACTCAAACACTTAATTAACATCTGTAGGAAGTAAATTATGTAATTTTTTTGGAAGTATACATGAGTCCATCTTCGTAAGTTGTTGCTCTATGGAGTTCAGGTGTTAATAAAACTGTATGTCTAGTATATTAGATGTATGTGATTTACTTTTTTTACTTTGTTGTAATGAGAATAATTCTGAGAGTATTTTTTTTCATAAAAAAAAGTAATGCCTGATATATATATATATATATATATATATATATATATATATATATATATATATATATATATATATATATATATATATATATATATGTACTTGGGTGAATAAATAAATAAATAAATAAATAAATAAATAAATAAATAAATAAATAAATAAATAAATAAATAAATAAATAAATAAATAAATAAATAAATAAATAAATAAATTAATTAATTAATTAATTAATAAATAAATAAAAAAATATTTTAACGAAGGAAATTTTAAAATTACCCACTGATATGTTGTTTTTCAATCATTATATTTGAAATATTTTTTGTTCAGCTGTGTTTTTTTTACAAAACTTTGAGGGTTGGGATCATGGTTAGGCCAAGTAAAAAGGTGAATTGGGGATAGCATCTCACCGGTCACATGTGTGCATGACAGATGCAGTGGTCTTTTTTCCCCCTATTTAAAATATATAAAATATATAAAACATATATTTTCAATTGTATTTATAATATTGAACTCGTACTCTTCGAAAAGTAAAAACGGAGTGTGCATATATATATATATATATATATATATATATATATATATATATATATATATATATATATATATATATATATATATATATATATATATATATTATATGGTTTCAAAAAAAAAAAACGCGCCAAGATCGATTTTTTATGTGTCTAGAAACTAGAAACAATTTCTCATTGGGCGTTGGGCGTGGCGCATTGCATTCTGTGCCTTGACCGGTTCTCGTTAGATCACCGAAGTCAAGCTACGTTGAGAGTGGTTATATAGTACTTAATTGGATGGGTGACTGTTTCAAATGTAAAAATTACGTTGCTCCCTCTGTGGGGTAAATTCTTCTCACTTTTCCACCCAGTGCATGCAGCCATGCAGTGATGCACTTGTGCGTGGTTCCCCATGCAGGCTTTGGACATTGAACATCACTTTGGTCCGTAGCATTGACAAAAAGTATAGAAGTGCATGTTCGTCCTGATTGGAGAGGTTTCCCATGGTTTCCTCAGTCTCACCTCAGCGATCGAATATCGAATGCTTGCCGGGACGCGTAACAGGCCGTGGCTACCATTCTTTCCCTACCCATTACCCCGCCGGGAGCAGTAAACTCTTAAGGGTGTATCCTTGTAAAAATAATAATAATAATAAATAAATAATAATTAATTCACTATCTATTGAAAATTTTAAACACAGAATTTGTTACTGCAGTATTATAGTTAGAGCTTTGGCCACGAGAGTACACTACGCTATGGCCAGTTTTAATGCTTTTGATTTTGTTCGCGAGATGGCACTTGTATCGTACCAGAAATTGTTGAAGTGAGAAATTGAAATGGATTTTTGAATGTTAACAATTTTAATATTTTAAGTTTGTGTTGTGTTTGAATACTTTTTGAATATTATTAAATATTCGGATTGATATTATTCACAGTAGAGCAGCATTTCTCCATCAGCTGTGCAAAAGAATGCATGTAAACCGGCCGCTCAGTCGGACGACTAATAAAAATAGTGGTGGGGGGGTAAGACGGCCTGTAGCAGACTGCCCTGGTTCAGTATGCTCAGAGAAGTCAGAGATAACCAAAATTTAATTTTGTTAATTTTTGTCACAATTATTGTGAGTAAATTTTGAAAAAGAAAAATATCAGTTTTATTTGTAATTATTGTCTCCATTGTATGCTTTGTTTAAATTCACGAGCAAGGCTGCAAAAATTTTATAATTCTATTTAAACTTTCTATGACGCATTTATTTTATTAGACCCCGAAATAAAGACTGCCCTAGCGATATCATAGTAGTCATGGCTTCTTGCCAATATTTTAAAATCATCCTCGATCATATATATTACGACAAAATTTCAGCAATAAGTAATCCTCACTAAATTCCCAAGCAATAAGTAATTTTAAGTAAACATAAAAACGTACTACATACACTGCTCTTTTTATTTCGATTTTTCCATTTGTGCCGTATAGGGATGGGCAATACCGAGCATATATTCGATATTATTCATATTCACAATATATTCATAGATATTCGTTTTTCATATTGCAATATTGTCAGGGAATTCGATATCATATTCGTTTAATCATATTCGTATGCTACATATTGCGTATTGCAATATAACGAATGACGATAATATCATATGAAACGATATATTATATTCGTATTCCAATATATTGCAATGAGACTGCAACTTTTTGCTCCCAATTAACTACGTGTATATCAAAAATTAATTTAAAATAATAATAATAATTAATTAATCCAAATATAGGATATAAAATATTTTTAAATGAAAATAATATAAATATATTATATATATATTATGCATGTGTTTAAAATAATAAATCAATAAAATACATAATTATGTAAAATTAAATATAATATAAAAATATTATTTATTAATTCTTATAAATAATAAATCATATTATAAAATAATATGCACTTTTTTTTTTTTTTTTGAAAATATATTTGTATCACGAGCATAATATATATAGCATATTATATCATATTGTCTGGAAGCAATATGATATTAGAAGCCCATGCATGCATGAGGTATATGCATAAAAGAGGTGGAAATTGGAATGTTTAAAAGTACTGTATGCATACTTATATATACTGTGATGTGTGATGTATACATAAATACATATAATATATATAATAAATATATAATAATATATATGTACTGTATGCATCGATCTATGCATACTGCATGCAAGGTCGAGCGTGGCGCAGTGCATTGACCGGTTCTCGTTAGATCACCAAAGTCAGGCTACGTCGAGCGTGGTTAGTACTTGGATGGGTGACCGTTTCAAGTATAAAATACGCTGCTCCCTTCCTGGGGTAAATTCATCTCGCTTAATTTCCACCCAGTGCAGTGATGCACTTGTGTGTGGTTCCCCAGGCTTTGGACATTGCTTTGGTCCATTGAGAAAAAGTAGAGGTGTCCGTCCTGACTGAGGTTTTCCACGGTTCCCTCAGTCTCACCTCAGCGAATGCTGGGACGCGTAAGCATGCAGGCCGTGGACACTATATATCCGTTCCCCACCTTATCCCTATATATCCAGTACCCCGCCGCGAGCTGTAAGCTCTTTGTGGTGTATGATCCTTTTAATTGTAAAAAAAAAAATAATAATAATAAAATACCGGTATATGTATACTGTATTATTAGAATAATGATTTGTAGTATTTGCACACAATATTATGGCAGTATAATATATGCATATGTAGTAGGTCGAATCTGTTCGTACACTAGCTGATCTGCACCGTCTACTAATCCTTATGCCACTTGGGCATATATAAGGTACGTCGATTGAGTTCATAAAGTGTACCGGTACACCGGGCAGAGGGTTTACGAATAGTCCTCATTTGTATAAGCATAGTTGCATACAATATAATATTATGTAACGTGTACATATACAATCATATTTTATATAATTATCTTGAAATACGTGTACGGGCCGTATGCATACAGTATGTACGTACTGTGAATATATTAGTTCATATATGCATATTATACTGATGGCCTGATGGATTACGATTAACTTTTACTGATTGTTCACTTTATACTTTATAGAAGTTCACGGGGCCGGGGCCGCACTGCCATGTTAGCTGTTGTTCGTCGTTTTTATTTATATTTTTATTTACAAAATAGATACTTATAATAAAAATTAAATAAACTAAACTTATAGTTAACAATGATATTTTTTATCATTTATAATCATTATCATATGATAGAACGATATTTTAATAATATTATTTGTGCTGCACTCTGCCGACAACGTAAGGAAGCATTATTATATACGGTGTTTGCTTGGCTTTGTTGTTGTTTACATTCATCAGTAGGTACTTAGGGGGAACTGGAATCACTTGATTTATTGCTCCTAATTTAACATATTTTTAATTTTTTTTTAACAATAATTTATACGTAAGAAATGAATATACATAACTTGAACAAATATATTTTTTTTATTTTACCTAGTTTCTTTATCATTATTCTTTGTTGTGCCGTTTCCCCCTCGTATTCAAAAGTCCGCGGGGAAAGCAATGGTCGGTGATTGGCTGATTTTTTTTCAGAATGTTAGGGTCAATATCAGTGCATAAGTGTCGTAAAATGGTCATTATTGACATGAAATTTGGAGTCGATTTACATTTTATTTAATGATTTATTGTATTTTTCACAGATATCATGGGCAAATATTGCATTTTTTTCCATTTACTTGACATTTCAATCTATCAAATAAAATAATTGTCAAAGGTATCACAATCGTCATATCGCAGAAAATAAATAGTTTTTGGTATGCTACTACCATGTTAAATAGGTGCTTTTTGCCTACATTCACGTGACGTCATGTTTTTGTGACGTATGGTGAAAGACCCGTATTGTAAAACATTCATATTCGTATAAAAACGAATATGAATATGATTATAATATATTCGGGTAATCATGCTTTGTGCTGCACTCTGCTGACAACAGAAGAAAACACTATTATATTGTAAAATATTCATATTCGGAAAAAACGATTATATATTCGATATCATGTATTGTATTCGTTTTCACTATATCCGATATATTCGTAATAACAATATTGCCCGTATTCGATATTCCAAATATTGTTATTGTATTGCCCATCCCTAGTGCCGTAGATCCGTTGATATCTAATTTAGAACACAATTAAAATAGACCATAATGGCCTGCTTTTTTTATGAGCTTAATCGAAAGAGGGTAAAAAATTATGATGCTGTGATTTTTTTGCGACCTCAAACATCTTAAATTTAATTATTATAATTTTAAGTTTCAGTACTCCTTACCTGCTGGACATCCCTTACGTCATTACATTCTTTGACGCGATGTATAGCAGCTTCCGTTAGTATTTTTTTAACAGGTAATCATGGGTAAATTACGTAATTCCCGGCGCCACCTGGGCGCCGCGTAGTTTGAATATGATAATTATATTCGACGAACTTAAAAATATGCCCGTAACTTTATTTGTAATATCTGAGTAAATTTTGAACTTAATTTACTTAAAAGAATAGGAAATTATACGAACTAACCATTATTTATGGCATACAATTCTGAAGTGATAGGAAATACCTTGAAGTATAAAAAAAACGTACCTGCCACGATCGACGATAACAATTTTTCAAACAGCACTTGAATTGCTCACTTTGACACTAAACATTCATTGAAACTGTAATTTAATATCTGCACAAATCACTATATGTTACTTCATTAAAATTTTAATATTATAAGCACTATAGTATTAACGAGGATAGCGAACATTTAGTATAATTATTATAAACATTCTACGAGGTTTATCATGGCTGCTTCGAAGCTATAGAAATCTTTGGTTTACATCATGTTTGAATAAAAAAACTCATTTAACCTGCTCATCCTTACAGATTTTGTTCCACTATAATATTATCAGTTAAATATTAATCATTTAATAAGTCTTAAAAATAGAGAAAAAACTTATTTATTTGAAAAAAAATAATCTTTGTATGCATTGTTTTTATTTTCTCAGAACACTCAGCTGACACTGAGCTGGTCGGCGAGCCTATAATATTTATTTCATAGCGATCTAGTTAATAGATAATAATCTGTACAGTAGCGCCACATGATTTCTGTTAGTTACATGATGCGTGGCAGAAATGAGAACTTAAAAGTAAGTCTCCTTTGATCAGGCAGATAATTATCGATTTATTATAGGTCGCTATAAAATAAAGAGACTACTCGCCAACTCCAGCTGAGTGAAAGTAAAAACAATGCATGGTTGTTTTCGCAATAAATAAGTTTTGTTGACTTTGTTCTCTATTTTTATATATTTTTATAAGGATGAGCAGGTTAATAACCGAGTTTTTTTTTATTCAAACATGATATAAACCATGATATATGATACATGATATATGTTTGTAATAATTCTACTGAATGTTCTCTCTCCTCGTTAATATATAATAATTATGCATATTATTATGCCTAGTGCTTATAATACTAAAATTTTAATGAAGAAACATAATAGTGATTTGTGCAAATATTAAATTACAGTTTCAACGAATGTTTAGTGTACCAGTGAGCAATTTAAGTGCATTAATTGGTTGCTGTTTGAAAAATTGGTGTCGTCGATCGTGGCAGCTATCTAGGTGTATGCATACGTTTTTTTTTTATTTGATTTCAAGGTATTTCTTATAATCACTTCTGAGTTGTATGCCATAAATAATGGTTAGTTCGTATAATTTCCTAATCTTTTAAGTAAATTAAGTTCAAAATTTACTCAGATATTACAAGTCACTGCATTGCATGATTCTAATAAAGTTAAGTGCATATTTGAGTTCGTCGAATCATATTCAAACTACGCGGCGCCCAGGTGGCGCCGGGAATTACGTAATTTACACATGATTACCTGTTAAAAAAACACTAACGGAAGCTGCTATACATCGCGTCAAAGAATGTAATGACGTAAGGGATGTCCAGCAGGTAAGGAGTACTGAAAATTAAAATTATAATAATTACATTAAAGATGTTTGAGGTTGCAAAAAATTCGCAAAAAAATCACAGCATCATAATTTTTTACCCTCTTTTGATTTAGCTCATAAAAAAAGCGGGCCATTATGGTCTATTACGCTGTTTGACTTGTTTTCGAACAGAAACCCCGCGGAGACCTCTGGCTTTCGAACATTTCTTGAAAGTTCTAAAATATAGAAATAGATGGCGTTACTAGTGTTGTTAGAGGCACGTCACGTCATTGCAACTAGAGTCAGCTGCATGGTGCTCCTATATATAGCGTTTGCTTGGCTTTGTTGTTGTTTACATTCAGCAGTAGGTATACTGAGAGGGAACTGGAATCACTTGATTTATTCCTCCTAATTTAACATATTTTTATTATTTTTTAGTAATAATATAATATATACGTAAGAAATAAATATACATAACTTGAACATATTCATTTTTTTTATTTTACATAGCTTCTTTATCATTTTATTTTTTATTGTGCCGTTTCCCCCTCGTATTCAAAAGTTCGCGGGGAAAGCAATGGTCGGTGATTGGCTGATTTTTTTGAAGCATCTTAGGGTCAATATCAGTGCATAAGTGTCCTAAAATGATCATTATTGACGTGAAATTTGGAGTCGATTTACATTTTATTTAATGATTTATTGTATTTTTCACAGATATCATTGGCAAATATTGTATTTTTTTCCAATTACTTGACATTTCAATCTATCATATAAAATAATTGTCAAAAGTACCACGATTGTCATATCGCAGAAAATAAATAGTTTTTGGTATGCTACTCCATGTTAAATAGGTGCTTTTTGCCTACATTCACGTGACGTCATATTATTGTGACGTATGGTGAAAGACCTCTATACAGCGGACATTAATTGCAACGTCGCATGTTATTTCTGCCCGCTAAAATTAAATGTATGTAGACTTTTTGTGTTTAATAAAAGACTAATAATATTATATAAATGACGTCAAACAAATTTCAAGAAATGTTATTGTATCATAATCCGCTTTTTACAAAATTTGCCTTTAGAGAAATAAAAGCACATATAATGAAAATATAAATGCATTATGTTGTATTTCTTGGTATTCATCTATTCTTATTTCACAAAAAAATGATCACGTTTTAAAATTTCTATATATATACTATTTGCATGCATTACTCGAACATGCATCGTATGCAGGATTTAGTAATGGATGTAATTATTTAAATGGCATCATAAATTAAATATACAGATATACTGTATATTATTGAATGTAAATAATAAATAATTATATGAAATTGTTTTTATTGAGGGTGCAGCACATGGGATTTAGGTCATTAATGTCATTATATATGCTTATCTATATGATACGAAAACCGAAAATATTATTTAGAAAATATTTCAATGAATGATTGCTGGTTTAAGGGTATATAAGATAACGCCACCAATGTTAAAAAAAAATCCCTGACACAAAAATTATGAAAAAAAAAAAAAAAAGTTCTCCTCTACACCCCCTATCAGTAGCTAATTTATCAGGTATACAAATACGATCTAGCTTTTAAGTTACGAATTTTTAAAGTTGACTACTTTAACATGGAGTTATTTTAGTCAACTTTAAAAATTCATAACCCAAAAACTATTTCCAGATCGCATTTGTTATATATCTGATATTTTAGCTACACAGATAGGGGGTGTAGAGGAGAACATTTTAAATTTTTTTCATAATTGCATATGAGGTTATATTGTTATTATCCTGCTGTAGGAAATTTATTAATTGTTTATGACAGAAATGACAGAAACAGAAAAACAAAAATGTTACTGAATTGTTTTACCATAATGTGCAATTAAAAATATATATATATATTATATATATATATATATATATATATATATATATATATATAATTATATATATATATATATCATATAATGTTAACTACAAAAGTTATTTATTAAATTCAGATTTTATATATAAATATAATTATATATATAATATAAATATCATAATTCTTTAAAATTTAAAAACATTTTTTATGGAGTAATAATTTATTTTCATTATTTTAATTTTGTAATTGAATTAAATTTAAGTTATATTGGCTTTTAGGGAACTCCCACACAGCCAGCTAAAATAAAAAGAAAATAGTGCTTGCTTATAATTGATTGTAAAGTAAAGCTTTAAAATAGGTAAATATAAAAAAAAAAAGAAAAAAAAGCAATTTAGTGATTTTGCATGCTAAAGCCAGGTAAGGATTTGAAAGGAACACATGCACCAATCTTCTGCCAGCGAGGCCCACCGCGGCTACCCAGGTATACAAGACCATTTTTGTTAATTTTGTAAACATACTCATCACCACAGCTGATGAACCTAAAATTTCAAATGGTATCAAAATTATATATACATATAAAATACACATGTAAGCTAGCTGTGATGAATTGTGATTAACCTGATGTTTGATCTTTTCTATATTAGCTGACCTACAACCAATCCACTTTTAGTTTATTAAACTTGGTTAAGTCGAGTACATGCAGGTTAGCGCCTCATGGCGCTTGTCTGTTTACCGTGCAGGACTCCGTATAGTACAGTACACTGTTCATATATGTATTATAGAGAGATGGCCAAACTAAGCACTAATGTAGTGACCAAACTAAGGTATTCGCCGTACTCGCCGCAGTGACCATGTGCGTTAAGTTGGTCTGACTGTGAGTAAAGATCGTAATAATTATTATAATATATTATTATAAAGCATGATGAAGCTTTTACCTAGACTAGTTTTAACACCGAAATTTGCGCTATGTAATGAGATAATTAATTTTGTATTTGAAACAGAATTCGTCATTAAGAATCATTTTTTATATTTATATGAACTCAAGGTAAAATTTTAGATGAACGATAAGGCAGCGATTCTATTTTTTTGTGTATCAGACAATCATGCACTAATTTATTATGTGATCATACATTAACAGAGTAAAAAAATATTTAAATTGATATATATATATATATATATATATATATATATATATTATGATATATGATTAAGGTAAGTTTTCTAACTTACAAATTTATGTAAAAGTTCCGAGACAAAACATAATCATGGTATATGGCCGCGTCTCATTTAAAGAATGCGAACTAAAAGTGTATACACTTCAAACACTAATTTAGTATAAATACTTATTTTAAATGAGACAACTTTACTGTAAACTAGCGCCAACACTTCGTAGTGTCAAAAGTTGGAAACATTTGCATCAGCTGATCAATGTTAAAAAATTTAGTGTCTGTGTTAGTGTTTGAAGTTGCTATTTCAAACACTAAATACTAGACCCTTCAAACCCTTCAAATACTTGAACACTTGCGCTAATTGAGACAACAGTTAGTGTCAATATGGCGTCAACACTTCAAAAAATTGACAATCGATAATGTGTTTAGTGTGCATTTTCGTCGATTGGCATTCATTCATATTATATTATTGAAACAGTGTCGTTGCGCTTTTCAATTAACGTCAAACTGTCAGGGTGACTTTCTACTGACATTTGCTAAATTTTATTGTCAACATGCAACTTCATTCCCAAAACATTTCGGTTTAGTAGGCATTAAAATATTATGGAAATAGAATTACTAAGACTTATTGCATATTGATGATGATATTGATGAGAAGGCTTCGTAGCACTTTTCAATTAACGTCAAACTGTCAGAGACTGTCAGAGTTACTTTCTAATGACATTTGATACGTTATACTGTCAACAATTTTATTCACAAACCAGTTTGGTTTATAAAGAGCAAAAAAATTACTTTAATACATATATATATATATACTTTAAACCAGTGGTGAAAGTAAGCCGGTGCGCACCAGTGCGCCGCACTGGTAAGACATTTGACGCCAGTGCGGCGCACTGGTAAGACACTGATCGAAATTTACCAAAAAAATCAACAATTTTTAACGGAAAAAAAAAAATATTTGCAAGTGTGAACTGGATAACATTATAATCATGCTCAATGCATGATAGTATTGTATTTTTTTTTTCTCTCTCGCGAAGTTTTAACTTGCATGGCACTTTCTTTTAAAATTTGTTCTAAAAAAATAATTGAAATCTACTCGATCTATTCACTTATATTTATTTTTTCATTACGTAAAAAATAAAAACGAATTAATAATTTGAGGTATGAAATTGCTGCATTGTAAATAAATAGTAAGTGCTGCAGTCAAACATTATTATAAATTAAAAGACTATATATATGTTTAAAAAGTTAATTATAATATTTTATCATAAATGCACTTTTTATGGCGAGCAGATTTATTTATTATATTATTTTTTTTTAGATTTTTTAAATCAAAGAAATATTTTTAAAAGTTTTTTTTAAATATCTGTAGGTTTATTGTTTACTATTTTTTCTTCAATTTTTATATGAAGTGATCATGATGTTTTATTACATGATCATGGAAGTGGTAAAATCGTTAGAACTTTTTTAAAATTGTAACCTTTCATCTTTTTGGAATATTTTGTTTGAACTAATTTTCGAGACATTTAAAACAATATTTATTTATTTAAAAAAAATGTAACACTTATTAAAAAAAATAAAACATTCTAAATTGTGAAACAGTTGATTAAAATATTTTTTAAGTATTAACACTGCTGCCAGACATGCATAGACAACGAACAACATATATAGTGCTTGCTTGTGATTTTTTTTATATAAAAATTTATATTTAAATTTTCATTAGGCAGCACAGGAAATATTTTTGAATATTTTTTGCATCAATTTAACGTGTGACACTATATTTTTTTTCGCGGTTAAAAAGTCTGAAAAAGTTTTTAATTTTACTTAATTTGTGGGTTAATTCTCATAAGGATTTTCAATATTTTTTCCAGAAAAATGACTCAGTAAAAAAATGTTTTATTTGTAAATCGAAAATCTATTAAAGAAATTCATCATATTACTTATTGTTAGATATTTTTTAATTGGTTCCATAGTTCAGATGAAGTGTGAGTAAACAGTAAAATGCTGCTTTCTGTGCCATAAATTTGCATGTTAAAAAATTAAGCCTCCGAAACACCAACTTTGGGAATTTTTTGTTTTTAATTTCTAGATAAAGGGCATTTTAAAATATTTTTAGAAAACAAATTCTTAAAAAAAAAAAAAAAAAAATTAACCCCTCACTCTAGTTGAAAAATCTCTTAGGGGTGCATCTTTGTGAAAAAAAAAAAAGAAAATATTATAAATCAATTTCAGTGCAACTTTTCAATGAAAAAAATTAAGACACGCCCCTTTTTCCCAAAAAATCGCGCCTCCGGCGGGGGTTCGGGCCCTTCAGGCCACTATCTGAAGCGCACTGGTAAGAAATTGAAACTACTTTCACCACTGCTTTAAACTCGTAACTTAACTATACCTAGAAGAAAATCGATTATCTTTTTGATAATATATTATATTTCAACTGCTAATATATGTAGAAATGTATATATATATGTATATATATATATCTATATATACATATATATATATCTATATATACATATATATATATATATATATATATATATATATATATATATATATATATATATATATATATATATATATATATATATATATATATATATATATATAAATATATATATAATATATATTATACATACATTATATGTTATATAGGATTTTCATTTTTACATTTTGGGTAGTACGGAGATGCCCGAAGCCGCCCGAAGATCGTCGGGATGTAGGCAGAAAGGTAAGCGGAAAAAAAACCCTCGGAAAAAAAACCCTTGTATTAAAAAACCCTCGGGGATAAAAAACCCACGGAAAAAAAACCCTTCGCTGAAGGAGCAGCCCCAAGGAGCATTCGTGGCGTAGTAGCGCGGTATAGTAGCGAGGTTTCACGGTGTGGGGGGAGCTCATCAAAATGTAGAAGTCTATGACGCGGCGATGTTGTGGAAGTTAACTATTATCTGTATAATAGTAATTCCAACTGTGTTTTTAGTTAAGAATTATTTTAAAAACATATTTTTTCTAACTTCGAATATTATATATTGGATATAAAATAATTCAAGTAAAAAAGTAATAAAACAAAAAAAGTCGTCGTCCTACTCGTACTATTATTATATAACATATAGACATAAAATGAACATTTGAAAATTATAATATCTAATAGGTTAAGTGATTCAATAATTATTATTAACATGACTAATGAGACTAATCAGATATATGATATCTTATGTAATATATATTATTGGAACATATATAATGATAATCTGTCAAAATAGGAAAAAAAAAAAAAAAAATGAAGATAGACAAGCTTTAACTTAAATATGCCGTAGCACCGCATTCTGACATCGCTTCGTCCGTAAAGGTTTGTTAGGAGAAAAATCTTATTTATTTTTTCATTCAAATTCTATGCTGCACAAAATCTCGAATATTTTTTATGTCGTGTAAAGTGATCTTTCCAGTGGCTCATATAAATTATTAATCTTGCCCTTCATAAGAACCGCCGGAAAAAATTAAAAACCCGGTACCGCTAAATTAAAGGATAGGAAGCTTGATAGAACATGTCGTCAGCGAAGGGTTTTTTTTTCCGTGGGTTTTTTTATCCCCGAGGGTTTTTTTTCCTAGGTTTTTTTTTCAAGGGTTTTTTAATACAAGGGTTTTTTTTCCGAGGGTTTTTTTTCCGCGATTCAGGCAGAAAACCCTACGTAAAATCCTATGCTGTGCATGTTAACGTAACTCACAGCATCGCCTTTATAATAATGGTTTTGGTTGTCAATTATTTTTTTCGTTAGCATTCTCATTGGTTCTTTTTGTCACCATTTATGAAAGCATATTCTAAGAAAAATGATGCGGATAGTCAGGAGAAATTATAATTTCGAGACCAACTTTAACACGTATTTGCTATGCCGCTGCCAATGTTTTGCTTACACAATCGTGACGTCATAATGTATTGTGACGTATGGTGAAAGACGTATATATATAATTATTATGGATCATGCGCAGGCGCGGATCCAGAAAAAAATTTCGGGGGGGGGGGGCTGCTTCCATAAGGCCAATGTTAAAAAAATAATTTGGAGTGGGGGATCGAAATGCCTATATTGTCCATGTTAAATCCAAAATTTTTTTGGGGGGGGCTGCAGCCCCCCCCCTGGATCTGCGCCTGATCATGCGTGCATATATATATATATATATATATATATATTATATATATATATATATATATATATATATATATATATATATATATATATATATATCCTAGCTGGTAATTGAATGCATGTCATATATGTAATATGATATTAAATATAATGAAGGATACATATTATAGCTATTCTATAGAATAATTAAAGTATAATTAAAGGATAACTTGATTTCTATGACAGGATTACATTTTAATAAAATTATGAGAATTGATAATTAACATATTAATTACAGGTGGGAAAAGATAAGCAGACAATTTAAAAAAAAAAAAAAAAGTGACGCCACAATATCAGCTGGTAACCGTAGTGTGGTGCACTCTATTGGCATTTAAGTAGAACTAGTATGTGGAAGTTCGATACCCCTCGCCTCCTCTAGCAATGCTGTGACTGTGACTGAAACTCTCAGTTTACGAGAAGAAACAGAAGGGAATGGCTGTGTTGGGTTGTTACGTGCTTTTGATGAAGTGTGGTGTTTTCAAAACGTTATTATTACCAGAAACAATTATGATTATTTTATAAAATAATGTCAACTTGTAATAGTAATATAGTTGTTGAGTGGTTACGCTCATTACAGCTTGGACAATATGCTGATAGTTTTTTAGACAACGGTTATGATGATTTAGAAATATGTAAACAAGTCGGTGATCCTGATTTAGATGCAATCGGAGTGTTTAATCCAAATCACAGACAATTGTTACTTCAATCTGTACGTTCATTAAGAGAGGAAGGTGCAGCTAGTGTTTATTTTACGTTAGAAGAGACAGCAGCTGCAACGTCACAACATTGTAATAGTGACAACAATAGTACAAGATCTTCGCGACCTTCATCTGGAAGATGTTCGGATAAAGATGTATTAGTAGCAGGAATTTCTAATTTAGGAAATAATAGCTCTTCACCGGCTGGAACAACAGTAACGTTAAATTCAAATATTGGCGCTCAAATAAACGATAGTCCAATTTCATCAAGTGGAAGTGTAACGGAATTAGGGAAATATTTAGATGAATATGAGGAAGGAAAAGCAGAATTAGTTAGGATACCAAAACTACAATTAAAACTATTATTAAAAGAAAAATTATTACACGATGGGATACGGCTTAGTTGTCAACCTTATTCAACTTCGGTAAGTACATTATGATACACAATTTTTTTTATTTAAATGATGTTTATTTTATTTACTGTACGTATTTCCTTCACTAATGAAACGTGAATCGATTTTTTTTTAAATAATATATATTTAAATGCATTTTCCTAAAACTGTGCCTATATATAATATATACCTGCATGTCAATATGATTACCGGTACTCTATAAAAACGCCGGTTTGTATAGTAAAAAATGAACACAGAATATAATAAATTTATTTTATTTAATTTATTATATTAATGGTATGCAGCAGTATCAGCAATGAAATAAGATATTCTTTTGGTGTTGATATACATCGATCATAATAATACATCTGATATCAAATGAGCAGTTCTGCTCTAACTAAAGTGGTACATATTATATTATATCATTTTTCATGTTAAGTCAACACAACTGTATAACACTTCATCGTTTGTAAGTTTGACGAGATGCTAAAATTATAGTAAAATAAGTTATGTGGTTTTTATATTGTCGTATGTTGTACAATCAGTAAGTTGTCAATCTGGTTAAGTACGTGAATCGTAAATGAGATATATTACTTTTTAGCAGTATGTATGCATAATTAAATAAGTAAAAATAATCATTATATCTGAGATCGGAGCATCGTGTATGCATACTGCATGTACGTACAGTACGTGTGTACGGTAAAATATAACCAGTCATGTCTTTGAACAAATCTTCTTCTTTATTGCCCAGGTATGCAACTTTGCGATTCATTGATATAAAGCCGGTATTACACGATACAATTTTTCTGATTATTGTATACAATTTTTCCTTACAAGAAAATTTATTCTCCATTTGTTTGTATTGAGAGGAAATTTTCTTGCAAGGAAAAATTGTATACAATTTTCAGAAAAATTGTATCGTGTAATATAGGCTTTACATTGCTTTTTACGAGTTTTATGAATACTTCTTGCAAGGGTAAAATGCAGACTGTAGAACAAGAGTGTCTGCCAATTGAATTGATATATTTATGTTCATTAACCAATGCTGCAGACGCATGAATAAATACAATGTATTATATATAATATACTGTATAAATGAAACCCTGACTACCCCCGCCCCCCCCCCAAAAAAAAATCCCCCCTCCCCCCCATGAATGGCAACGTTCATAAAAATCATAATGTTAGAGACGAGGTGCAACCTTTTTAAATAAATTAACCTTTTTGGGCTCACGAACGACATCAATATAATCAGGATCTATTAATATAAATATTATTGCAGTATTTACAGTATTTTTTTTAATCTTGTAATTTTTTTAACATTACTATTGTATATAATATAAAATTAAGACATCATTATCGTTCATACGTATGATAATATACCGTTATGACAGTTGCAATATACAGAAAATTACTCAAACCTTATATTAAAATATTAACACATCAACAAAACGTTGAAGTCCTCTTGTAATAGTTTGATAATTCAATTAAAATGCTCGATGGTGAGGAGTGTGGGCACAGTAGTCAGTAATTAATGTTGGTTTTAGTCATGTACCTATATCAGCCTGCTTCCTCTAAAAGCTCTAACTTCTATGTTTAGACTTATGTACATTAATTGCTGACTGCCGTCCAGCTATATTTTCTTAAATGCGCGCCTTTGTGTACTGCCAAGTTTGAGCCTGGTTATTATCGGTACGGAACATAGAAGACACTTTCTGAGAACAAAATGCTGTGAAAATTATTTTACACTGAACATTTTATAATTTTACGTTAAAATAAGATAAATAAACTGGAATTTTCTCATACAGGGATAATGTGTTAAAAAAAAAATTGTAGGACAGTTTCTTGTTCATAAGAATTTATTTAAATTGAATATTTTTTTAACATTATGTATAGTATTTTTTATCCTATATTTGAATAAAAACTACAGTGTGTACTATATATACAGTACTGATACTACTATATAGCAGCCTTATATGTTAGAGAGCTGTAAAATTTGGTGAGTCATCGGTAAAGACGCTGTCAATAGATTGTAAACTCAAGTTGCAGGATCTGATTCCCAAGCGAGAATCAAGGAAGAAGGTATTATATAGCAGCAACTTACATCAATGCCGCTGCTACCAAAGTGGGGGGGGGGGGGGGGGGGGTTGTGACTGTCAAGAGTCACAAAGTTGCGAAAGAGTCTTTCTTTGCAAGCGAATCGTCGTCATGTTTTGTACGTTTGCAAAATTGTCGTCAATAGGAGCAAAAAAGGAATAAAATACTTTTCATGTTCCCATTCATTCATCTCTACTTTTCTTGACGAGGACCTTTAACATACATTTAAGTTTATTGGTAGAGTTTTCACATAAAATACTATACATACTGTATATATATAGTTCGAACTAACTGAAATTAAAGCAAATGATTTGTAACTTAATTGAATACACCTTAGTTTAGTTGGAATGTTCCTCTTGACTGGGTTATTGTTTGCGGTAGTTCTAATACTTCTAATAAATGAATAAATTTTGGTATATTGGGATAGGAAGAATTTTCAATCTAGACATTCCTCACAGAGTTTTAGTTTTTCGAGGCTGTCGCATATCATTCTATGATCAGAGAAAACCATATATCTGTCTGTCTTTCCTCTGCTATGATAGAATGCTTGACAATACTCATGCTGGGAGCAGAGGTTACGTTTGAGCTGCCCAAAGGTGTAAGTAAAACTTTTTTTTTTTTTTTTATTGGTGGGCTAAAGTCATCTTGTAAAGTTATTTTGTGAAACACGGCGCCAGAAGAGATGCTACTGTTAAAACTTAAATTTTTCGATGAAACAAAAATAACAAGTTATATTATAGTACATTATACCGGTACGCAAAGTCGCAGTCAAATTTAGTGGTATAGTGTGTACGCTATATATAGCTCTGTACATACACGCACACTACAGTATAATTAATTTAAATAGTTATGATCTACAATAAACCTGTTTACATAAGTAATTTACTTCATAATAGAATGAAAATTAATATGCATTTTTATATTAAAGTACTTCAGTTCATATTTCAGTATACAGGTGCAGGTAGGTATATTATTTATCGTAATTACACCATCATAGAATTAAATTAATTGTTTTAATTCTATGAAGCGGATATCATATTTTTATAATATCACAAATTATTTGACTCGTCATTTTATGTATGAAATTCCTCCTCAGCTTAGAGGGGAAAAAAAGTACAATTTCTCACGTACCTTCATATCTCGTGAATAGATTTTACTTGGGCAGTAGCCGCCATGCAGTTTGTCTGTTGTCATGTAAGAATGCTTTTAAAGTGATTACAATAGAAAAATATTTAGGCTCATAACCCAGTATTGTAAAGTATAGTATGACTATAAGTCCAAGGTAGTTTCAAATCAAGCAATAAGGTGATGAATAATTAATTTATATTTATCAGATATTTTTTTTAGCTTTTTCTATCATTATAATAACAATAAACACAAATTACAATTTGGACAAATGTCAAGCATATATTTGTGGATGATATCTTTTTATTATGATATCCTTTGATATATATCTTCAGGATTACCTTTTTTTTTTTATTATTTTCCTCTGAACATATACTATATTCTTTCTCTCATTTATATATTTGGAGTCACGCTTCAAATGCTTCAAAGTGAGAAGAGAAAGACGGTTCAGACAGTGAGATGAGAATGATGGGCTACAGCTTCCAGTTATACAAGGCTTGTGAGTATGCAGATAATGACAGATGAAAATTCAACGTAGCAGCAGCAGCGTGTTTCAATCACTCACAAGTTCCACTTTCTTTCATTTTTTATAATATTTTATAATTAATTTTGTTATATATATATATATATATATATATATATATATATATATATATATATATATATATTATATGATTTAAAATACAATCAGTACCGGTACCACTGTATTTATGTAAGCAATAAAACGTAGATGGTAATATAATTTAATTAACAATAACATATACATACAAGTCGTATACACCTGCATAGCTTTAGCTATATACAATTGTATAGTATAATAAATAAATAAATAAATAAATAAATAAATAAATAAATAAATAAATAAATAAATAATAAAAGTGTTATTATTTTTTTTTTTTTAGTTTTTAATCAAACCCTATTGGGTACTTCTATTTACTAATTACATACTACTTTGAAACCCCGAACCTTCCGAAACCCTAACTTGAGCGTTTCGCGGGCTCTTCTGGAACTTTTATAGCCACAGGATAAGCATGATAGTGCTGTAGTATATATTTACGAACAGTATAACTTATTTGTATGAAAAATATTAACATGAATTTTTGATTTTCTCATCATTAATATATTGCATTTCTTCATTGTCAATCAATGTTTTGCAATGAATATATATTATAATTGTACTTTTTTTACGAGAGTGCGACTACACTTTAGGAAAACTATAACGTTACCGTTGCTCAGTTTGTGGGTGTTACTATCACACAGTCTATTGAAGCGTAAGGAACTTGGAAGAATTGTGGTATAGGTACTCTCCTTACCTTCCCCCCAAAATTGCAAATCTAAATCCGTAATGAAGAGAGCTGTCAGCTCCCTCAGTTAAGGCAGGGGAAACTTTCAAGCTCTCTGTGCACAGTATTTTTTTAATGTTATTACATATTATTTTTACCTTTTTTCATTTAACTAGTGGATATAAATCCTCTAATATTGATTCTCGACGATTCTCTTGTGATTGTAAAATATAATTGCTTTTTTTTTTCCATCCAATTAATGACAGTATGTTTCATCTAATACTGCGTGATGAATGAGTTGTCAAGTATTTCATAATTTCAATAGTAATTTATTACAATTTTATTATGCATTAACAAAAATTAAATTTTACACACTGAGTAATTGTTTATATTTTAACGCATAGAAATATAACAATTTATGATTAAAATAATGAAATATAACAATTTATGATTAAAATAATGAAGTTACATAATTTTTATGGGTACATAATTATATTATGTATATTCAATTAGATAACATATTATTATTATTATTATTATTATTGTATTTTGTACATTATTATGAAATCATGTGTTAATACTACCTTAGAGATTTCATCTATCACGAGACATTATAAAGCTTACCCCCCAAGGTTGCTTTTGCTATTGTTACCACTCGCTCCAGATGTTCTAATGGCCAAGTTTCAAGGTAGAAGTGTTTGTTACTGCTGCTATTCCTGCACTGACTATTACTACACCTACGGTATTATACATATATACGCTCACTCCATTCAATAATGGTAACCTGCATGATGTATATTATTATATTATATATATGTTCTGTATGGAGCAAAACCGCCCTTGCAACTTTCACGCTTAATTCACATACTATAAAAAGCTAAACCAAAAAATTTATCGTCCAGAAGCAACAAGACAAATTTTCCGATTGTTAATGTTTCTTTTCAAATAATAATAATAATAATAATACATTTTCTTTCCGTTATTTTCAATACAATAATATATATGTTTAGAATATTCTGTCAATATGTCAATTTTTAACGATATTGATATCTTTACCATATTATTTTTTTTTGTTATTTTACTATTTTGAATCGAAGTCATAATTGCATTACTGCATATTATATAATATAATATATTATTATATATTTTATGGTATACTCTTTGTACAAGGCCAAACAATTTTGCTCTTATTGCGAGAAGGTATTTTGACGTACTATAGTCGTTTTTCCTATTCTATTGTAGCATATTGTAGATATGTAATATCTGTACAGCAATGGAGTACCGACCTCAAATTTTTTTATTGCAGAAATGGATAGAGGGTGCAAAAATATGCCATTCTGATTTTTTTCAGATTTTTTAGGGACCGGGAAGTATTGCTAAAAAGTTTTGGCGAGGTGGGGTTCGAATCCACGTCCCTTTTGGGTCCTATCTTTTATTAAGAGAGGCGGCAAGAGGCGGCACTTTTTCTGCACTTTCAATAATTTTTTAAAAATACTTCCCGGTCTCAGAAAAATCTGAAAAAATTCAGAGTAGCATATTTTTGCACCCTCTATCCATTTCTGCAATAAAAAATTTTGAGGTCGGTACTCCATTAAGGTTTACTGCATTCCCACTGTCTCGTCTTGATATATACCTCATTATTAAGTCTGAGAAAATTCTTATGTACAGTTTTTAAAGTTAAAAATTGGAATTCATAGGTAAGATTCTAATGCATGTATTCCAATTTTTAACTTTAAAAACTGTACATACTGCACATACACTTTTATCAATTCACTATGACATTTTATTTAAAATTTTATCGAAGCAAGAGGAAAATAATAATTATAAATTTTATGTATATTATTGCTACAAGCAGATACTTTATACCAGATCTTGTGTGTGAATTTATTTAATTTAATAATGGACAATTTGCATGACATTTTTTTATTGCAGAAATGAATAGAGGGTACCAAATTATTCTACTCTGAAATTTTTCAGATTTTTTTGAGAGCGGGAACTATTTTTAACAAATTATTGAAAGTCAGTTTTATGACGTCACGGGCGTTTATCGCCTATCTTTTTCTTAAGGACAGACTCCTCGTGAGGTCATTAAATCGACTTTCAATAATTTTTTAAAAATAGTTCCCGATCTCTAAAAAATCTGAAAAAATTCAGAGTAGCATAACTTTTCTGCAATAAAAAAAAAATGTCATGCAAATTGTCCATTGTCAACCCTACTTCAAGATATATTTTTTTATTTGATATTATGAATTTATTATGACATTATAAATTTAATAATATAATATGACAAATTACAATTTAGAGAATATTACTCGAGGCATGTGTCAACAACAGTTATTTTTATCCTAAAATGATAGCTCATATTAATTAAAATTATAATTATAATATACTGAATACTAAAAATTGAAGGATTATTAATAACAATATTTTACTAGAACCTTTTTTTTTTACCAAGAGAACAAATTCATGTCAAATAAATAATAATGTCGACATTATATTAATTTTTATTGTTTAGCAGCTGAAAAAAAGAATTCAATTAACAATATAACATTGAATAGTTAGACAACACAAAAATAATTAAAATTGAGGCTTTTTTTCAAGGTATTTTTCTATAAAAGTTATTTTTAGAGTATATATTATAGAGAGATAAAGTTATAAATCTCATATTAAATTTAACATGTAGTGCTAATTTGCGTAACAATGCTACGAAAGTACGTAATTTATTTTATGTATATAATGATAACCTTTCCATATTGTGAAATTTTAAAATATGCATACTCTGATTAATTTCCTCTCGCTTAATTTACATATTGTCATTATAATAATTGTGCAAGTAGATACAGTACTTACAGTATAATATTTATTATTATATTATACAATACTGCACTTTCATATTTCCTGAATGCTTAATATTTGCCGGACGATAATTAATATTTATATGTACAGTCAACCGGGGTAACATTGAAGGGTTTTTACTACCTTTCTGATCATAACTCTTTAAAAAAAAATATCAGGCAAGTAAAAAAATTACCAGTTGTGTAACTTAGCTAGAGATGTCTAAAAGTGTTTGTAAATTTTTTTTGCCCCATTTATTAACTGTAAAAAAAAATTAAAACAAGCCCTTCAAAGTTACCCCGGCAATGGGGTAACATTGAAGGGCCTTGCGGACACTTATATTCAAGCAACTTAAAAGTGTAATTTTTTTATTAATGTGTCCTACCATGTAATTTACTGTTCTAGACATACTTTTCAGTAACTTAGTATCATATTAAACCATTAGTTGCAGTTAATTAAAGGTTAATTAGATAATTAATTACAGTAATTAATTAAAATCCTCCAAATATTTTAAACATTCATTTTATTTTTTTTTCTCCCTCTGAACATATTGGGGGGCATTCACAAAGCACTTTAACCCCAACTTTTATCCCTGGTACTAAACATGGTGCTAAACCAGTGGCTAACCATGTCTAGCTCCTAGTTTAGCACCATGTTTAGTACCAGGTATAAAATTTGGGGCTAAAGTTGGGGTTCAAGTGCTTTGTGAATGTCCCCCATTGTGTCATATATGTTTACAAACATTAATAATTTTATAAGAATGCAGAAAAATTTAAAAAGTTAAGTTGAAACTTTTTAGAAATTTCTTCTCTTCATGTTCAGGCTTGAACTGGCATCATTTCCGGAATAGAATTCGGATGGTTAACAGAGAACTTGAAGTCCTTGGTCAGTTGGCTGTTCAATAATGAGCATATAGTTGAACTATTTTGAATATCACAACACATCTTTTTTAACTTGACCAGCAGATAGGTTCCAGAGGTGAAGCCTCAGTTCCGTCGCTAAGTCGCTAATCCCAGTAATGAGCTCAGTTGTAGACAGGGTCATGTTTTTTTTTTTTTTTTCACTTTCTGTGTTATTCCCATTTGTAATTTTTTGTCATCATTGTTTGAGCTCTTTTTGTCATTCACTCTCTGATCACTTACTCATGACTTTACAACAGACGAGGAATGTCGACACTCTTCACTCTTACCTACTGCCATCTTTAGGCAAGGGAGGGGAGGGGTCATGCATGGTTGGGGTCATTCGTGTTAACTAAATATACCACCCATTGCCCCTCCATCTTCCATAACCCCACCAGACTCAGCTGACTCACTCTGGCTTCAGACCTGGAGAAATGTGCTGGAGACACACTTTTACCTGATGCCACCTGTAGACAGGGGGGAAGGGGAGGGAGGGGGAGTCCATAGTTTAGGTCACCTCTAGAATAGTTCTTAAGTTCAAAAAACTCCCACCCACTGCTCCTTCTAGTCCCTGTACCCCTCCATCCCAAGACTTAGCGGACTCACTCTGACTTTCATACTCCGACGAGGAGCAATATAACTTGAGGCAGTGGTTTGGTTGCCTGGTTCTATTTGAAGGCAAAAGGGGTTCCATGGGGGGTGGAAGGGGGGGGGGAGTGATGGCTAGGTGACCTACTGGTAGGTCTAAATTTTCATCAGTGCAGTCTTGATTGTATACACTCTTTGTATTTGTTGACCTCTTCTGTACTCGAATGAGGCCTACCGGTAGTCCGTAAGAGATTTCTTAATGAATCTGAAATTAAAATTTAATTAGTATGATTGTAGTTCTGTTCTAACCTTTATCATAAAATTAATAAATTAATTTATTAATTTAACAGTAACTGAGTCTTAAAAATGTTCAGGCATGAAATGAGACAAATATAGTTCTAATGTCAAACAATAGTACAGGTAATGGCATTGACAATTCCCCCCCCCCCCCCCAATTGGTGTTGTGGTACATAGAGAAATACATGGGCAATGGGTGGGTTCCCTGTCCCCTACTCATTTCTCATGGGAGAAACATTCTGAAAGATGTAAGACTTTTTTTGGAACTTTTTTCTGGCTCCGCCACGGAGTACCGGACCAGAATAAAGTGCTAAAAATCATTGCGGTGGACTTAAAAGAGAAAAAAAGTAGTTCAAAATTAATTGAAATGTATGATGCAATGATATATAGTATGATTTGTGCACTAAATTTAATATCAGATTCTTTTTAAAGCTTCATTCAAGTAAATAGTGATGTTCTCTAAAGCCCTTCAAAGTTACCCCGCCGAGCCCTTCAATGTTACCCCATTGAAAGTAAAAATTCATAAAAAAAAAAGTTAGAGGAAAAATTTCAAATCCTTTGGTACATGTGTTAAGAAGGGTTGAAATATAACACTGAATAGCATTACAAGTTCCAACTTGTATTTGCTTACCTTGTGGATGGCTTATTTCTAGACTTCTTATTTTGGTCACATTTTTCATTCTTCAGTAAAAAAAATAATTATCTCCAATTTATCAGCTGCAACCCTTAAATCTATTTTTTTCTATTAGCTAATAACATGTTCCTACCATATAGTGAGAAAAAACTTCAGTGTACACATTAGATTGGTCTATAAAAAATTACAAATCTTTATTTTCCTCATTTTCAAAGTTACCCCGGGCTTTCAAAGTTACCCCGGTTGACTGTATATAATTGTATTTATTTCTATATTTCAATAGTTGACTTTAATGATGTGAATCTAATTTATTGTTTTGTAAATATTTATAATAATTAACCAGAGTATATTAATTAGAATAATTAGCAATGGTTTGGAATATAAATTTAAATTGTGACATGTAAATTATTTTAGGATTGTATAATATATTATGTATCCATCTATGTATCTAAATTTAATAATATTTCTTGTATACAGTTATACTGAAATTATACTGTAATGAAAACTGATTTAAGTTGACTGCTGTGGCAGAATACTTAATTCATCTCTTGATCCTTGCATCATGTACCTCATCTGAGCTTATGTTTATTTATGGAGGAGTATAATTTGCATATCTAGTGCCCTCCCTAGCGTTAATTGTGATAATACTATATATATATATATATATATATATATATATATATATATATATATATATATATATTATAAATACATATTATAATGAAATTAACTTAATTAATTAGCAGAGCTGTTTACTTGAAATCACTTTGTTTCCAATATTTTTTCAAACTTATGCACAGAGATTGGATGTATGCCAAAATGAAATCGTAATTAAGATGCGTTTACGGCTGCAAGAAAGGTCACTTTAATTTCTGAAGAGAAGAAAAATTGCTTTGACAGTCAAATTTATTTTATATACCCACAGAAAGTAGCCGGAAGTGAGTGTTTTCTGGCCCTCCGTTTCTTGTCTGATTTTTGAAATTTTTCAAACTAGTCAAACTATATAGTAAGTAGTTTTATTAAAAATCTCTTTACACATTTTTCAAACTTAAAATACAAGTAAGAAAAACGGAAGTACTTCTCACCTCTGGTTACTTCCGGAGAAAATATCAAATTGTTTTGATTATATCAGCAATATCTCCCTTTGGTGGTCTTATTTACATAATATTTTTATTCACCTTTGCAGAACAACGAAAGTTTAATAGAAGATTGTTTCAAGTTTTGTTCATTAATTCATTATTATAGTGTTGGCTAGTTATAGTTTATTCAATTTGGAAGTAATTCGGCAATAATTTGAGGCGAAAAGGAAGTCTGAAAACTGACTGACACGAAGTTTCTAATTTATGATACATTATCGTGATAAGAATATTAGAATATTGCTTAAACCTGCGTTAGCTCCTATATGATTTAGTGAAAATATTATTGATCCTTTTATGCATTTTCACGTGCTTTTTGTAGTGAATGTAATCATATAATATGTAATGTTATTGTACTCACGAGGTATGGTATGATTGCTCGGTATAAAATATAACCTTTTTTCACTCGATGATATAGTTGCATTAAAATATTGTTATTATATAAATGGATTTTTTTTTATTTTTTTTTTACTAACGAATCCTCGTATAATAATATGAAATATTATATAATCATTTTACCACTACTTTGATGACTAATAGATAGCTAAGACATACAAAACAGGACACACTATAAATGTCATATTATTATACCTAGGTCATACAATGTTCCTTTTATATTAATACCCTACTTATAATTTACATACAATTGTATGTGTCATTTTTTAAAATGACAATATTACATGAAAAAAAGTGAGCATTGGGTGCCGTTATTTTTGAGTCCGCTACCGTACAGGAAGGAGTTTCTATCAATGGGGTGGTGGGTGCAGCACAGGCAGTGGCGGGAAGGTTAAGCGAGATGATAGTCAACATTGGATTGTTGCTCACAGCTTCCGATAAACTACTCATGAGAGCTTCCATTGAATGACTAATAAATAACAGGTAGCACAAAATATTATTATACCTAAACTACTTTTCTAAATGTATATTATGTTAAATGAATTGTTAGATCTTATAAAATATATTTTTGAGTTGATATTTAAAAGGAAGTAAATATATATTATGTTTAGATGGTTGGTGTTACGAGTGTATTATATTGGCCATGCTGCGGGCCAGCCAGGATTCCAAGCCTACATCAAGAAGAGAAGAGCATAAAACCGGTTTTCTTGGGAGCTTCGGTACCACCAGAAGAAGAAGGAAAAAAAAAAAAGCCTCCAGCTACTCGCTGTACTCTGCGGGCAAAAAAGCTCAGCAGCGTTCTCTCTGGCTCACAAGCTCCTTTGCTCGCCGCGGCGTCTTGTTCGACCTACAAATCCACTCGCATTCCTTATAAATATTACTTACTCACCCTCAGTTGTCCTTTCTTTTTCTTATTACCATGCTCAATATTTAATAAATATACACAACTTTAGTTTTTCGTTATATTGTTAAAACATATTTTATAATGTTTTGAAAATGTCTGATCAACACTTACTACTAGTATATAATATGAGAATATTTAATGGTTTATAAACTGTTACACTGAAGATTTTTTATCTTAAAAATTAAAATAATGATGAAATCTCTAAATTCGAATGTCTAATGTATTATGCTCCTTGTTTTTATCCAATTGTTGTATATATTTTAATTCGTCTATTAATTTTAATAATTTTTATAATATACACCACGTACCGTAACAGCATGAACGTATCTCTAGCAATTTTCGAGCGTTCTCAAGCAGTCTGAAAACTCTTTAGAGACGGTAGACTGGGTGCTCTTTTTAGCTTAAATTATAACGAATAAATATATATGCATCTTTTTGTCGCTTGGAGTTGTTATAACTTCAGTAAATCATGCAGTTCCGTGGGACAATCCAAACTTGACTCCTGCAATTAATGCTCTTGGCGGTGGGCGATGTCACAAAATCTATGCAGGTGTAGTGAACAGAAGTTCCACGCTCTTGGATGACCTAACTGGTGTTCGTATTATACTTCCCCCAATGATGATCTCTTATAGAGCTTAAAATGAAGCAAGAGTAATGGTGAAACTGTCCTAAAGCGAATAAAATTTCAGTCGCGTAGAATTTATGTCTATGTTAACTTTTTCATTTTTTTGTTCAAGAAATAGTATTTTTGATGCACTTCTGTGTACGCAATAATATAATTTTATGCGTATTTTGGTCTAAATCCCGCCTCCATAACAAAGACGATATTATTATTGTTATATATTGAACTACTGACTTTAAAACGGGAGCCAGTATTTTTGTCGCAAGACTTTGGTCGAAGGACCTTTGGTCGCTGCGTGCAGACATCATTTCGTCGCATAGATATTTCATCGTCCATTCTCAACACAGGCGAGCTTATTTAATGACGCAACGACTCCATTACAAGCAGGTGCTTAAATAGCTGTTGTGAGGTACTGTACAATCCATTCAAATATAAATTTCGGATCCGGCTATACTGTAACACGGACAGATCGGACATTTTTATTTGAATTGAGCATACATCAATGTTACCAAATTTTGATTCATAATTTTTTGTCATGGAAATTTGTAAGGAAACTTTTCCATATGGTTTGCGCTTCTCAAGAACAACCTCTGAGTTTTATACTTTTTATAGCTACCATTGTACATTGTTGCCTTTCAGTTATGCAAACTGTTACACATAAGTTTTTAGACAAAGGATATCGTGTGTTTTTTTTATTGTGTTTTGAATTTGTCCACGCTTCTACCACATATGAGCTGATGCATGATGACGTGAAGATAATTATTATATTCGTTCTCTTGTGAACCTCTGAAATTCTATAAGGGTGATGTTCACGTAATTTTTCTGTTTGGCAAAAGAAATATTTGGTTACATTACAAATTGCAAAACATCATTACCCAGGAAGATAACTATAGGTTTCTCACACTCATCACGCGTAGTCATTGATTTAAGTTGTCATATTAAACGTACTTGGTGCGATATTTAAAAGTATTAATTATTTATTAGGCTGATCAGCCTCATGATGGAGTATATATATATTATACGTATTTAATAAGGTACTTAGAAACGCTATTATAGTATAGTGAAAATAATCTGGTATATATGTTTTGAAAGCATTGAAATGCAAATTATAACCGATACTGCTAATTTCCTATACGTTAATCATTAAAGCAGTGTGTATTGAAATGTATACAAAAAGCTTGAAAATCAAATCAAACGTTGGTAATTTAGAAATTTTTATATCAATTTTATAATCCGTCAGGTCGTATGTTACTAGATGCGACAGCTCCTCTATATATTGCTAGGAGAACTACATTAAGGCTAGCTCTTTGCCATACGTAAACCTAAAAGATAGATATTTATATACTAACTTATAATATAGAGAGATGCACTTCAAACTTTTTCTTTTTTCTTCGTTTTTTTTTTTCTTCAAGATATAGACATTTAATCTATTCCTTGAGATCTAGCTACTTTGTGGTAAAAAAGGAAGGAATAAAACTTTTCTAAAAGTTAAAAGTTATAGAGAAAGAACGAAAGACTTTACCTAAAGGCTATATTCTCGTGACATTTTTTTATATAAAAAAGTTAAGACGTTGTAAAATAATAATAATAATTTTTCTTAAACTTTATGTAAGTAATATCGTTAAAAATAATAATATGCATGTAGTTCAATCATATTTCCATGTATTTGCATGAAAGGCAGGTTTGACAATTTGTATTTAAGTTGAGAACATATATAGTTTAAATTGTAAACTACATTTTTTTGTCCCTTTCTTTTCTCCACTCTATAAATCGTGTCATTAAATAGCATCAAAATTACCTTGGATTGAAAATAACGCATCAAAGTTTCCTATTTCCATAGTAAATGTGTAAAACACTGGGTTTACACCATGCTGGCATGCAAGTATATTATAAATTTTTATTTATTTTATAATTTTTATTTGCATCTTGCTTCTGAATTTTTACTTCTTTTCAATTTTTTTTTTAATGTTTAATAATTTTTTTTTTATACATAAAATTGGTTGCATTCATAAAATGTGTATCTGTATATTATATGTATACAGGAGATATAACCTTACGCACTATTTATTAAATATTATTTTACAAGTTATTTAAATACAAAACAATTATAGGACATGAATCGATGCATGCAGTTCATTCATGTATCAAAGTGAATGTGGTCTTGTGTATATTTAAAAAAAAAAGTATAGCTATCTCGGTCGGCTATATAGATTGCTAAGTTTGGCGATGCGAGCGATTGAGTGAGTGAGGTGCTATGATGGTGGCGTGGCCATGCAGGACTCCATCTGTCATGCTCCCGCTCTCAAGATTCCGCTGTATACGTATAAGGGTAGATTCATCTGCTATACTACCACCCCTGTATATAGTACCGTCTGTGACGTCGGAAACCAACCCTCAGAACGTGAGATCATCCAGCACCTTACGGTACATTTTACACCACTACACTTTTTCATAATATAACGATTTTACACTACGGCAAACATTATATCAATGCTTTTTCTTATATTATAACGTATAGTCGTATACGTGTGACATTTACGTATATATATATATATATATATATATATATATATATATATATATATATATATATATATATATATATATATATATATATATACAGTATATATATATACACAGTATATATTATATAAACAGTATATATTATTATATAAAGCTTCAAATTTAATTTATAGTGTAATGATCTAGGGTAATTAACTTACATACTCAATTACTCCTACAGCTTATAATGTACACGGTGTATAACTGCACTACGTGCTTCATGCTTTTTTTATATATACTCATTTACCTATTTACCTTACCTTTAGAATTTTACACACACTGATAGTAATTATGTTATTATACTGAAAGTTAAAAAAAAACAAGAAAAAATATCATTATTTATTTTATGTATAGGAAAAATTTAATATTAAAATTTAACATTTTTTTTTAAGTTAATTAAATTTTAGTGACCTCAGTGCCTGCTAACGTCTAAATTAAAGTAAAAAACTATACAAATACAGACCTTAACGACATAATCACCCCGATATACTTTATTTGTGGCGTGGGTGACACAATGTCATTAAAACGTTTTATATTCTATACCATTATATCATGGTTCACGTTTTGAACATGGCAATGGTACTGTTAAAAATCAATTTGTAGTATTATTTCAAATATAATAGCGTGCTAAGAAAATAAATTTGTAGACTTGATTGAATTATATATATTAAATATTATACCGTTTTATCATATTAAAACATTTGATGCATTTTTTTTTAACCAATTTAATGTATGAAAGAATAAAAATGCAATTTAATTGTAAACAGTGCATGAGAAAGACAAATTATGGACAAATATTAAGTAATTAATATTATTGCTAATCAGAAAATGGAAATTTTTAATATACTATATTAATATTGTGTTTCGGGAACTTCAGTGTAAATTTAATCGTTTTGTAAAAATTACATTTTGTATTGCTTGCAATAATGATATTGTGCAGTAAATCAAAGATTAAAATATAATTTATAATTATAATATAATGAAATTTTTGTTGGTTAACAAGCAGTTACTTTTTCCATAATATTGATTACAACAGCTCTAACAAACAAAAAAACTAAACTAGAATTTGGTTTATTACTAGTACTTCCTACATACTATATTAAATATACATAATATTTTAATTAGTAATTCTTAAAAAAAGTCAACAATTTCTTAATAAATTGCTAGGCATATTACTGTGACAGTTTTGTCAATATATATATATATATATATATATATATATATATATATATATATATATATATATATATATATATGTTAATTTGATATATCTACCGGAAGTAGTTCCTGGAAGTGTGAGAATTGTTGCCTAAGTAAACCATGAATGTTTGCAAGAATCTAATCTGCATGTGAAATTTTAAAATCGAGTTAAACGCTCAGAAGCATTGCCCTCTTCTATAACAAGGATTTCAAATTATAGTTTGACTATTGCTTGTTATAATCTTGCTATCATCGTCATATCACCGTCATAACTTACTTTGGTACCGATTTTCTAAAGTATAAAACAACATGCATGACGTTTATTCTAAAATAAAATTATATATATATAATATATATATATATATATATATATATATATATATATATATATATATATATATATATATAATAACATTATATACAAAGCTATAAACCATATTATATGTATATAGTATAATAACTTTTTTTAGTTCAATTGAAATGATATAATGGGTTGAAATATTATCAGATCATAAGAGAAATTCAAGGTGGTCCAATCAATATAATCACTCTTGAAATCTCAGTGTGTTGGCTGTGAATTGCTAAAACCATGCAAGCTATATAGGATGTCACGACAAATTTCTAATAAATTGCTCAGTTTCTGCTTGAGCAGCTGCAGCCTGGATCATTTCCTTATTTTCCGCGTGATCAGGTTGCTGGAGCCACAGTGTGATCCTGTTGGTCCCTCCCACAGTTCTCCTCCTGCAGGTCCCCGCGGCCCTGCACCACACACTCATTGACTGCATGCCACCATCCATGACACCACTTCCACGCGGTAGCCAGTCTTTCTTTAAAACCCATATTATATAGATCAAGTTGCAATCCCAGACAAAAAAAAAATGGCAGAAACCTTATAAAATAAACTAAAAATGACGGAGGGAGGGGGGGGGGGGGAGATAGGGAAACTGTATATCATCTTGATATTATACATTATTTAAATAAATTATTATTATTATTTATTTATTTTTATAAATAATGTAAGTATGAAGAGTGCAGAAAGAGATCTTTTCGATGTAATTTATTTTCATAATACTCTTCTATACCTGTGCTTATTATTAAAATTTAATTTATTTTAAATAGAAGATGCTGTGATGCATGCGCTTTGTAGCACCTGGCGTGTCTTGATTCTATACCACGGTTCACCAAGCACGCGTCATGCTGTCATATATAGGGGATGGTATACAGTTGAGCCAGTCACTTGCACCCAACACCGCGCGATGGTGCTACACTGGCCGTCATTTTCATTTCGGTTATGGTCGAAGATGCTCGGAAGTATTCGGCTTGTGTTGGGCCAGTTAAATCCTTCGTTGCAAACTGTTAACCAATGACTGAGGACATTAAATGATTGAAGACACGAAGAGAACTTAATTAAATGTGACGCGCAGTGTACTAATCATAAACTTATAAGTTTATGGTACTAATAATATTATAAATACAGTGGCTTCCGCGCTTCTCTCGATCGCTGTATAAATAATATATAATAATGCACTGTACTGTACGTATTATATAGAACATACAAAGTGTTCGCAAGTCATTTAGACTTTAAAATTATTACACTTCGTGGTGCTTTGTAAAATTGTCAAAGAACTCTTAGCATGCACAGATTTAATCCTATTATAGAAATTTTTAATAGTATATAACTATATATTATCAATTTTAGTGCTAGTTCAAATTGTGCTGCTAAAATCTTCTAATTTGTAAAATCTTTACAAAGTTGTTTGTAAGTGTACACTTCGTGATATGAACGTTACCCCTATATAATAGAATACATACAATTTGTGCGCGTTGTCAAACAGTTTCTGGGATCGTGGTGAACTTAATTAACTTTTTTGAGGATGGTTAAACCTGGCGCTTTTCTTACACGTCGCAGATTTGGGTGACGTCGTCTTGCAAACGTGCATCTCTTGGGGAAGCACAGGCAAATCAGGTAGGGTTAGAGTTCATGATGCTTTTCCGAGGTTTATAAATACAATATAATACATGATGTATAATACTGATTAGCAAAGAAAAATTAATAATTGCATATTTATTTTCTTCATGTTTATATAAAAGTAAGCATATTGTATAAAATTGGCGCGATTCACGATGAAGCAGTTAGCCAGGTTTCTAACCACGTTTAGCTTAACCACGTTTAACTATAAGGTGATTTAACACATAAAGCAGGTATAGTTAAACTTGGTTAAGCTAAACGTGGTTAGAAACCTGGCTAACTGCTTTGTGAATGGAACCCATAATATGTAGTATGTATGTATATATATTATATATAATTATATAAAGTTAATATGAACATTTAATTAATAATGTAATTAATTACTTAAATTAACTTAATAAATAAATAATTATTATATTGTATGTTACACTCAACTTGTCCTAATGGAAATAACGTGATCTATTATAGGCGACATACTATACCGGTGTAGCATTTAAATGTATGCATTGATGGCGCACAGTCTAATGAATCTGATCACTCTAATCAATGGTAATCAATGGTATAATGTGAATCTGTATAAAAGCACGTATAATACTTACATATAATTATACAGTTGACACTATATATGCATGCTGCATAAAGCATGGCATATTATAGTGTCTGTTGATGATAAACTTTCATTGATTATAATTTGTTGTGTACTATAGCGTACTTTAAACAAGATTATAATATTATATATTAATATGCAATACTTGCAATGGACAACATGCATGAAAAAATTTTATTGCAGAAATGAATAGAGGGTACTTACTTATGCTACTCTGAATTTTTTCAGTTTTTTTAGCCCCGGAACTATTTTTAAAGAATTATTGAAAGTTCTGTGATTTGGCACCCCTGAATCCTTAATAAAATGGATAGAGACTGGACGCCTATTGACGCTTCCAAGGGGCGGAGCATGGCCGCACTTTCAATAATTATTTAAAAACAGTTCTGGGTTAAAAAAAAAAAAAAAAAAAATCTGAAAAAATTCAGTGTATAGCATAATTTGGTAGCCTCTATTCATTTCTGCAATAAAATTATTTCATGCATGTTGTCCATTCCTGTAAAATTGAAGTACACACATCGTTGGCGCGTTCAATGCTCAAGACATATTATAATTATGATTCGCAATGAAGAAAATCCTGATACGCATTTAGCTTTGATTTGAGTGCAAATGGACAACATACATGAACAATTTTTATTGCAGAAATGAATAGAGGGTAACAAATTATGCTACTCTGAATTTTTCCAGATTTTTTTGAGACCCAGAACTATTTATAAATAATTATTGAAAGTGCGGCCACGCCCCCTGGAGGCGTCAATAGGCGTCCAGTCTCTATCCCTTTTATTAAGGCATCAGGGGTGCCAACTGAAATCACAAGACTTTCAATAATTGTTTAAAAATAGTTCCGGGTCTCAAAAAAATCTGAAAAAATTCAGAGTATCATAATTTGGTACCCTCTATTCATTTCTGCAATAAAATTTTTTCATGTATGTTGTCCATTATATAACTCCTAACACTAGCAGATTATAGCATATAGCATAATATACACTTAAAAAAATATATATATGAACGTGCAATAATAAATAATCTCGAAGTGAATCAAATATATATGTATTATATAAACTGCACTAAAAAAAAATAATAATAATAATAAAATAGCAGCCATAAACGCTATGAGAACCTCATTATCCAAAGAAGCCCACATCATAATATAAATGCATACTATAATTGTTTTACAATGATTAAACAATATAACACATGCAGTATCATAATATAACATAATTTTATTATTCTTATGCAGTACCATACTGTGAAGAAAGAAATAAACTTTACAAATGTAATTTATTTTGCTCGTAAAATATTTATGAAATACGAATTCACTGGTATGCATTTTAGTTTATTAAAATCTCAGAGGAATTTAAAGTTATTAAAATATACGGTAGAAGTTCATAATCTTTATAAGCCTTTGTGGTGTGCTGGCTGGCTGCGCTCATGGCATTAGAGAAACAATTTAGGCAAGCAAATCAAGTTAACTTCCTGCTTTACCCATCTGACAAAAAGAAGATTTTAGAGAAAAAAAAATCAGAAATCATATTCTCAGGAGAGATTAATTTGATGTATTTTCCTATATACGTTTTTAACATTTTGATATATTTTTAAAAAATCAATTTTTAAACCACTGCCATTGTTATTTGCTACATCAAAGATTTCAGATTTATTGTATAAATTTTACGTAAAAAAATTATATTTTTTATATTTCATACATACATTTCACATATTATGGGTATATTATAGACTATATAGATATCCTGAATATATATATAAATAATAAATATACATAATATATTTATACGCGTTGTGATGTTTTCACAATTGTAATACATGAATTGTTTTTATTATTTTTTTTGTTATGTTTTTTTTTTTCATTGCATGCAATAAATTGCATGGCTAAGTATTTACGTAAAAAAATGAGAGAATTTTGATTAATATATATCTACAAAAGTTTAGTGAACTGTGACTATAAATATTGACTGAATAATTTGACAGAGAAAAATTATGCTTTGTCAGATGGAATACATTAGCGTAACTTAACATATAGTCGGGGTCTATAAATTTGGTTTGACGTCATTAAAATCTAGATGCCATTAAACTTCTTTGTACTTCTAGTTATATAATCTTATATTTCACTACCAGTTATATAATAATTAATGTATAGTTATTAAAAGAAAACCGTTTTCCAAACTTTGTAATGTCACCGGGGATTTTTAGATATACAAGATATTTTATATCATGCAGTATAAACAATATTGAAATGGCTAATTGAAAAACGGAGAATTTTTTTTTAAATAAATTTATCTCTACTTTTTGACTGCTGACATGAACAAGAAAAATATTTGCTGTCACTTTATAATTGATGATTATTATTATAAACATTTTTTTAATGTTTCCACTGTTCCGGTCTTCATGGTGCGGCGCTTTTCTTCATTTTTTCTACACAATTGTTAGATTTACATGAAAATTAGATGTGGTGGGATGAGTTGACGATGCTATTATATAGTCTTACCAACATAACAATCCGTCTCATGTCATCACAAAAATGTACTTTTACAGTTGTTTGAAGCTATAAACAGGCGTGGCAACAATTTTCATAGTGCCATGGGTTGGAAACATTGTTTGTCAAACTGTATATGATTGTTATTGTTGATCTTATTATTCTTTCTCTCAACCCCTATTTAAGTATATTTGTTTTATCTTATATCTGGCCAGGGGTGAGTTTTTGCAAAAGGTGGACTCAAACGAAGTATTATTACGCAACCCCGCAGAGGTGAATAACTTGCTGCATGCATTATAGTCACTACTGTATATCACTTCAATTTTTCCACTTTTCTTTATTTCTTTTCACCCTGGCAATTTGTCTTGCATTGCACGACTGCAATGACCCTGTGATGACGCTATTGACATTTGCTGAATTGTACCTGAGTTAGTCTACGAGTGTTAATATCATTATGAGCTATGTCACATGTGACATGCAGCTCGAGTATATTTTGAATGCCATATCTGTTAATGCTTTACATATGATATCAATAGCGACTGGAAAAAAATACACAAATATAATATATAAAACTAAAAGAAGAATAATTATTGAACACATTGTGCTATAAAAAAAAATAGCATGAAATTTATTTACAATATAGACGTTGCTTAGCATTAAATTGAATTGATTTTTTTTTTTGTAAATTAACTTGTAAGTTAGTTTATCAATCTCATGCGCCATTTGCCTGGTGTGACTTGAGGGAACCATGGAAATTTCAGTCAGGGTATTCACGTGGGAAATATTACTTCCCGAATGCAGTTAGTGGTCAACTCAAGCTTTCATCATGCAAATAAAATTCAGCGGTGCTCATTGCATGCAGGATCGATGAACCTCGACTTCGGCTAACATGCGATAACCACTTCATCGTGATGGTGTTATGCGATCATGAAACGATTGTAACAGCATAATGTAAACGTGCTGATAACAATGTTGATCATATTATATTCGCAGCACATGTGTTACACTAACGTAACAAAACATATTATAGCAGCTCTATAACCACTCAATGTTCATTGTTTTCGTCTATATAACCTTGAGAATTTTAGTATAAAAAATTAAATAAATTCTCTATTATTATATTATAGTTTTTAAAAATATGTTATGAAACAAAATATTTTTATGTGCAGTATAATAAATTTATTATTTGATTTACTTATGAACATTAACTACGTAGTGTAGTCATTGTTATTTTGTTATCTGCCGGATATGGTTCTCCAAAACATTAACAAAATAAAATAAATTTGAATTCCTATAAATCGTATAACATGAAGTTTTTTTTTTTTTTTTCACTGTGTCTTTGACTTTGGTTACAAAATTTTAAAAGAAGGAAGGAAAAAGATTTTTATAACTTCAAAGAAGACCTCTTCAAGATATCCTTTTTATTTCGTTCTCAATTTTTTTTTTGTGCGCTTTCATCCCAATTATAAGTGTTTTTTATCGAGCCTTCTGATGTTGAACATGCATCAGTCTATATCATGTCTATGGTTGTATATTATATAGGTATATTATATAGCAGCTACTGCTTCCAATATACTTCCAAAGGTTGATAAAGATGAAATAGAGCAGCAGAGGTCTTTGTTATAAAGTTGATATTTATAAAATTATAAATATCAAGTACTGTACACTATACATGTATTGTGTGTATATATATATATATATATATAGCTTCGATGCAGTTATACTATAAAAAGCTTTTAGTCGTCAATTTGAGCGAACTATCAAATTTGTTAATATAATTCAGCCATTCTATATGTAACTTAACTCATTAAATGCCGGGAATTTTACTGAGGTTCAGCTATATGTATGTATTAGTGTTTATTTAATTATTTACTGTTGGGTTGTCGATTATATAAAAATATATAATAATGTGCAGTGCAAGTAGTGTATGTAAAATGTAAAAGTTAACTTTTAAATGGTTCTCTTACGAACATAGCTGCATTTACATAAATATACACTTATTTTACATTTTTAATAAGTTAGTTAAAAACTTATATTTTTAGTATATTTTTTGTTATTGCATGGTAGAGGTTCTTTCAGGTTTGTGTAAAGTTTGGATTTACGTTACGTTCTTTCAGCTGAAATAGTAAAGGTGGATTTTCATGAGCGACAACTGAAATGTGTCGCGATTTTGACATAAAAGCTGTGAAATCCTATGCGGCGAGCGAATTCGCCAAGTATCGCGTTATTAAGGCTTAACCTGAGAAATTTGGACGAAAAATTCGCTACAACAGATTTTCTTCAAATTAATTTGGTGGACTTACAACAATCGTCAAATAAGCTCTGAATTTTTTCGGAAATTTTTAACCGTTGGTTTAATTATAATTAATTTATTTAAATGAGAATTTTGTATCCTTCCAATGTTAAATTTGTTAATTAGCATTGCAAAAAAACTATACAACAGATTCTTTTACTTTTTTTTTTACTAAAACCTAATTTTTTAGACTATTTTTCTGAATTGTTTTTATATATTTTGAACCGTGGCGATGATCGTTTCCTATTTGTGATGAGAAATGTGGCAACGTTCTCAAGGACTGATGTCACCACCCCCTCCTAAAAAATTATTCGCATTCCAATGCAAACAGTGTTGCCACTATAGCCACGCCTCTTGACCTTGACAGACAAATTCTCAGGTTATACCTTAAGGAGCGAGGATTGTTGGGGCGAGAAAAGCGCACTTGCTTCGATCTCGTATGGTGGCCATATTGGTGATAAAATCGCCCCCCGCAAGGCGAGAAAACCCCGAGCCTCTGGTTGGCTGCGGCATGCGATTTTCTCGCTTTCCCCGCTCCATGCATGTACTCAGTATGTACAGTTCTTATAGTTAAAAATTGGAATTCATAGGTAAGATTCTAATGCATGTATTCCAATTTTTAACTTTAAGAATTGTACTAATTAAATGCACCTTTAATTACGATGGTATTTTCTTTTAATCGCCAAATATGGCCGCCAATAGATTTGACAACACGTGCGCATTATTCGCGTCGCAAGCTGGAAATCGCTACTGTAAATCCACCTTAAAGGCGGATTCAGATGGCGACAACGGCGATGCGACGCGATTTTGTCACACAGGCTGTGAAATCCTATGCGAAAGCGAATTCGCCATTGCGGCAGCGAATATCGCGTTAAATTACGATGCTCTTTTTCTTAATTGCCAAATATGGCCGCCAATGGATGTTACAGCAAGTGCGCATTATTTGCTTCGCGTCGCAGGCTGGAAACGAATAATGCGCACTTTCTGTAACATCCATTGGCGGCCATATTTGGCGATTAAAAAAAAGAGCATCGCAATTAACGTGATTTTGCTGCCGCAACCTGGCGAATTCGCTCGCCGCATAGGATTTCACAGCTTGTTTGACAAAATCGCGTCGCGTCGCCGCTGTCGCCATCTGAATCCGCCTTAACGCGGCACGACGCGAATTATTTACTATATAGACTCTCCTACTGGTAAAATCCATTTACATTGTTCTGTGGTAAATTAAAAGTATTTAAATTTAGCAGCATTTCCAAGATGAAATTTACACCAAGTATTATATGTAGAATTCGACGCACCGATTCCTAGAACACGGTATAAATATCATGTATATCCAACTTAATGTCATATATAAGTTAGAACTGTGATTTCGTAATCACAATGAACATAGTGTTAACTTTGCAGTTTTGTTATATCGTAAATTGTAACAAACCTGTGCTAAAATGTTGAAATGTAATTTTATTAAGTGCTTTACACTTTGATATATAATTATATGTATATATATAATATATATTTTCTTCTATACATTTGGCAATTCATTTTGCTTCACACTATAAGCGATAATTGATTAGAAAAGTGCTTCAGCAGATGAAAATTTATACAAGAAACAGAGACATTTCCACAATAAAATAAAAATTACATGATAATTATTATATTATAAATTATAACATATAACTTTCAGTGTAAAATTGATGAATAATTACCTATATATTTAATAATCATTCTATCTTTTATTATATTATTCAATTTTTATTGTTTTTGTGAACGTTACATTTACATTTTTATAACATCGTAACATCGATTTAGTGTTTCGATCTCTCATGCAGTAAACTTTCTTCAAGATAAACGGCATCCCACATCAAGAAAATGATTTGCTAGTATATTTGTTTATTATCTAATATTTATAACACATTTATAACATATAATGGGTGCGATTCACGAAGCAGTTTTAGCCAGGTTTCTAGCCACGTACGTACGTTTAGCTTATCCACGTTTAACTGTGGTTTTACACGTAAAACAGGTATAGTTAAACGCGGCTAAGCTAAACGTGGTTAGAAATCTGGATAATTGCTTCGTGAATCGCACCCAATATTTATGTGCTAATATTTTTAAATACCTCTAGGATATATTATCATGAAGGAACAATTTATTGTTTTATTTGTACATGTGAAAATCCTTGATTGATCTATCTGACCCAATTAATTTTTTTGCAAATCTAATGGAGTATTGACCTCAAATTTTTTTTATTGCAGAAATGGATAGAGGGTGCAAAGTTATGCTACCCTGATTTTTTTTTTTCAGATTTTTTAGAGCCCGGGAACTATTTTTAAAAAATTATTGAAAGTTATTTTTGTGACGTCACGAGACGCCGCTCCTTAAAGGTGAACTGAAGGGATTGCTTTTTTTTTCCATTAGGGAAGATCGCCGCTCCCTCGGCAGTTTCCGCGGTCGCTCATGTGTTTTTTCACGGCGGCGAGTTTTAAGTCAACCAACCGTCGCTGATACGTCACAACTTCACTTTTTCACTAATTGTCCTGCAGCAGCACAATAAGTATCAGCCATGAAAAAATTAGTGCAGATGGATGGGATAGGTAATATAAGGTTCCGGGAAAAAAAAGCAATCCCTTCAGTTCACCTTTAAGAAAAAGATAGGACTTGCCGCCGCGTGACGTCACAAAAAAGACTTTCAATATTATTTTAATACTACTTCCCGCGGGCTCTAAAAAATCTGAAAAAAATCAGGGTAGCATAACTTTGCACGCTCTATCCATTTCTGCAATAAAAAAAATGAGGACAATACTCCATTGTACATATTATAATTCATTAATGTATGCTTGATTTTGCTTTTATATAATATCCGTTTAATACTTTTTTTTCCTTAATAGCAAACCTTTTGCTGGCCAACAAGATAGAAAAGAGATGGGTGCTGATGACAATAATTTTGTTTTAATGCATGGCACACATTATAGAATCTTAATAATAATAATAAAGGGCACCCGGCTGTTCTTGACTTATGCTAAACACTGTGTGGGGAAAGTGCGACGCGTGGGACCGCGCCCTTGGGGCTCCACCTGGGGGTTGTTTAATTACAGCCCTCAGTCCATAGCCACTAACCGGTTATGGAGCCTGAGCTCTCCCTGCTGCCGCGGAGCTCAGAGTACCTATAGGCAGCAAAATCTTGGCAATGCTGGGGACTCTCATAGTTTAACAGCAGACTATGGGAGGAAAAATGCAACGGTCCCTAGCGCAATTGTCGGAGGTTGCGTGAAGGAGTCCCCGGATGGCCGGCTTGATCAGTTTGCCGGCTGCACCTAGTGGCGGGGAGGTCCGCGGGATCGGCCACCTTACCATCAGGGTGGTTTTGGTGGAGGTGGGTGCTCCGCTCTGTGGGTGGATGGTTATTGGTGCACCGGAAACCTGCAGAGTGGGAGCGGCAGGCTGACGGAACGGCGACTTACTTGACGCAAGTCAGGAGCAGCCGTGTCAGCGTAGGGTGAGGTTTTTGTGGGTGGGGGGTGGGCGCGAGCGCTATGTGGCGTATTCACTGTGTGGGGGGAACTATGTTTCGTGTATGGTGACCAGCCGGCCGGCTCAGGGAGATGTGGTGCCAATATATCGTAGTGGTCCGTGCAGTCAGGAAGTAGTCCTCTTGGCCTGACCCTCGTATGACGAACGCTCCTCATGGATGTTTTCGGTGAGGCAGTGGTCTGAAGGTGAGGCTTTCCAAACGGGTGGGTGAAGCAAAGCTAATACCCGAACACAACAGTGAACGGCGCTCGCGGACGGGGATTGTGGGTCGGGGGAGAGGGTGCAAAGCTCGGTCGCGGTAGGGCTGATGGTCATTGCGGTGACACTATTCGTACGTCATGCTTGGGGTAATAGACCCGGGTCCTACGGGTGTGATTCCGTGGAGGCTGGGTCTCACCGTGGCCGAAAGTCTGGCACTCCGAAAAGGCATAGGAAAAAAAAAAAAAAAAAAAATAAATAAAAATAATAATAAAACCTCTAAGTGCCCTGGTTAAAGGCATCCAGCACCCAAGAGTGCTAGCGGAAATGTGTCCCACCGCGCCTAGGAGAGGACCTGCCCGAAAGGCTGTGTGATGGGCTATTTGCGGGTGTACCCGGGAAGCCCTCATTGCCCGCAGCTGAGTAAGAGACGCTGGATCGTAACATCCCCAACAGGACCAGCGGGCGCCTTCATCTTGGCCCAATTGGGCCCGGTGCTGGCGCTTAACCACCCCAACTAGGTTGGGAGTTAAAAACCCGAAATAATAATAATAATAATTTTATTTCGATCGTTGGCTTTACAGCTTATTATATTATTATTATTATTAGGCTTATTATAACTTCAGCTTTTTACTGAGCTATTACCTGTTACTCTTATTTTTTTATTTGTTTTTTTAAAACTGATATTTTATTTTGTATTTTCTTTTACTTTTTAATTACTAAACTGTAAAAAAAAGTAATATTTTATAACTATTTTATGAAAGGTTGTTTAAATTATCTTTAAAACAACAACAACAACAACTAATAATTATGAATCAGAGAATTGTATTTATATGGAAGCTGGTTGGTATCATGTGATGAGATAATAGCGTGGAGTTTTTTTTTTTTTTCAACGACAAATAAATTAGAAGTCAGAGTGTGGGGGAATGGGAGGGAGGTAGGAGATGAAGAAGGTAGGAAGTTATAGAGTTTAGAAGCCAGAGTCGACCAGGAGCAACCGACTGATGGGCAACTTCTTGTTGGGAGGTATGCCATGTGAAAAGAAAGACCACACAGATTTACTTAATTGAGGTACCAAAAACCCCTTCACGTCCTAGCTTTTCGACTAGGATACATTCTTAACGCGATAATGAATCGATAAAAATACTCTTTAACACATGAACCTGTCCCATCTATAACCTGCATGGGTAAAGCTCTCATATACTTGCTTCATGGTAGAAAACAACTATTTTATTCAGAAGAGGAGGGAAGAGGATTGTAAATGTATAGCAACCGTTCAAAAGTCTTTGCATGTTTAATTCACTAATTACGATAGTCTGATTTGATGGATAATTCAAATTAAAATTTATTTATTCGTGAAATGCAAGCACTTTGAATGGAAAGGTTTGACACATCGACAAAAAGAATATATAGTCCAGGAAAGTTATGAAAAAATACATAGGGAGGTTGGACAAAATTAGTTACCAGCTGATACTTGGTACACAGTTTACTGGGGCCTATCTGAACACACTGTAGAAAGTTCCGAAAAGTTCCGTGTGGAATAAGGTCAGAATCCGGGTTTGTCCCGGAATTCAAAAAACATTTTTTTCCCACGCGACTAGTTGGCGTAGCGTTTTGCAAAAAATACCAATTTGAAGCTTCCACTACCAGGCAGTCGGGAAAAATACTCGATTGTGAATAAAATTATTTCATCATATGAATAATTAATTAAAACGCTAATTAGTATGGTCAAATAAATTTTAAAAATGGAATATCTCCCAAAGTCTTGCATGTATCGATTTCGAGTTTATTATCACATTGACAGATCCTTTTATTGTCAATAGAATGCTTTTTGTTTCATACTCCGAACTTTCATAGATTTTGAGTTACAGCGTGCAGAAGTGCGCAATTCAAGGTCGCGCGTAACTCTACATGGGCTATAGCAGGTACGTATAGCAGCAGCGCGCGCTACCTCTATAACACAATCGCATTGTATACGACATTTAAACACAATTTCTTGCTTTTTCTCTTTATAAATTTTCATTGCAAAAATTAATTTAATTTTCGGTGGTCGGGGGGGGGGGAAGTTGGGGTTGGATTGGGGGGGGGGGGGGGACAAAAATGTTAATAATGCAACGCCTGTAATATAAAAGTCATCACACCACGTTTATTTTTCCACCTTCATTATTTTTCATTGTTTCAAAAATTCTGGGGGGGGGGGGAGTTGAAGAGAGGAATTTGCAAATATTGTTCGTTGTCCTCGGTTAATCATAATCTAAATATACAATAAAAATTAACATTTAATTGTAAATCTATTATGTACAAAATTTCACCCTGATAATACATAATTATAATATAAATTATATTTAATATTAATGTTATATACATACTGTGCTTGTATTGTACTTTTCTGTCATCCGAGAGTATATTAAAATCAAGTTTTTTTTTTTTCTGTTGCTAATTAAAACTTTCAGTGCAAGTTATATGACGCATCCATATAGTTATTTTTTTTAATTGATTTCATATTTGTTAATGGTATTTTAGTATAAATAAAAGGAGTTAATTAATTGTTAATGGTTATACAAATTTTCATGTTGCTGTTATAAATATTGCTTATTAATTCTTATAATTGAGTGCGAAAAGTTTGAAGGTAGCACGTATTCAGCTGATAGTAACAAGCAATCAAATGGTCACGAAACAAAATCCTCCCCGTGGTCCATGTCAGAGCCAATGCCAGCAAATGCACAGGACCTATAGCTGTATGCCATGGCAACGTTATAATAAAATATGCTCAAACAGCAAGACGATTATTGTTATTTATTTGGAAAAAAAATCATATTTTATGAACTAAACATTAAATATACGTAGACAACGTGCTTTGCAGATATTTTAATGTTTTATATTATATTAATTTAAAATACAGCAGTCAGTTTGACGTTTTCAGCCATTTCTGTAAATTATCATCATGTCACAAGGTCTTGGTTAGTGCAATGTGCACATCTGCACATTCATTGCAACTTTGATTGCAATTGAGCATTTGAGACAATATTAAATAGTTTCAGCTGTCTCGAAATATGTATAAAACTATTAGCAGAGATCTTATAATATAGTGCACATTATTTGTACAATGTAAGCCATTAGCTAGTATATTATATACAAGGGAGAGCCAACTCCGCAACAGAGGGCGCGATTCACGAAGCAGTTAGCTAAGCTATTAGGTTTCTAACCACGTTTAGCTTAACCACGTTTAACTAGGTGGTTTAAAACACGTAAAACAAGTATATTTAAACGTGGTTAAGTTAAACGTGGATAGAAACCTGGCTAACTGCTGCGTGAATTGCACCCAATGTAACCTAGTTTATATAAACATATACAATAATATAGACAAATAGCAGACGTCCGTCTGTGTATTACTGAAATTTACTTTTTAATTCACTATATAAGTAAAATTAAAATATCTCAGAGGTAAATCTTTATTTACCTTGCATTATAGAAAGAATCTGGTGGACATACTATTATATTATTATGTACGATAAGGTACGTACAGTATAATAAAAATATTAAATATTACCGTATATATTATTTGTAATTAAAGTAATTTATATAATAATTAATATACTGGATAGTCTGGATAATACATAAAAATATGTTGCACTTAATTGCAAATATTATCAATTTATAAGACCATTTGCAACCCTCTCCCCCATATATCCCTCCCCATTGACTCCCCAACTCCCCCCCCCCCCCCCCAGAATTTTTGAAACAATGAAAAATAATGAAGGTGGAAAAATAAACGTGGTGTGATGACTTTTATATTACAGGCGTTGCATTATTAACATTTTTGTCCCCCCCCCCCAATCCAACTCCAACCTCCCCCCCCCCCCCGACCCCCGAAAATTAAATTAATTTTTGCAATGAAAATTTATAAAGAGAAAAAGCAAGAAATTGTGTTTAAGGACTGTCGCTACGTAGCCGGCCACCAGAGGCGCAACGTTTGCGTTTCGAAAAATACTGATTGGAAGAATTTTGTTCCAACATTTTTACAAAACTTTAAAGGATATTTAATTTTTAATTGTATAATATTAATTATATATATATTCTCTGATGAACAAGTTAATATGGATACTGTACATCAATGTTTTAAGGACTTTACAAGTAAGAAAATTACACACTATATTTCCCCACTTTGTCACAAGCCCTCTTGCTGAATTTTTTTCTCCTCGGATGTACTGTGCATTGTCCCATTGTTCGGGACTGCACCTAGCTTGCTCGCCAGCAAGCAGCGAGGCAAGTGAGGATGGTCAGCTTGAGCTTTACCAGCAGCAGGGAGGGCGCCGAGACGGTTCTGCGGGCTCGCGCACGGATCTGCACGGGCGGGCCCGTGGGCCGTGCAGACCCATGGGCCGTGCTCATGCAGCTCAGCATTGGTAGTCTGCACACGGAAATTGATGGCTCCTACAAGGCCTAGCTCTAGCTATTAAATTCCTCCAATAAAAAAAAAATACATAATATATATATATATATATATATATATCGATTTTTTTTATTGAGAGAAAAATTAATTAATTATTATAATTATTATTAATTATTGGACCGTAATTATATAAAATTATAATATTTATTATAACATTTATAATATAGTTATAATATTACATAACTACATATATATATATATATATATATATATATATATATTATATGTATAGTTATATATGTATTTATATAATACATATCTACAAAAATATAAAATATATATAAATATAAATAAATAAATATTTATATTTATTATTATTTTTTTTAATAATAATATTATTGGCGCAGTGCATTGACCGGTTCTCGTTAGATCACCGAAGTCAAGCTACGTCAAGCGTGGTTAGTACTTGGATGGGTGACCGTTTCAAGTAAAAAATACGCTGCTCCCTCCCTGGGGTAAATTCGTCTCGCTTTCCACCCAGTGCAGTGATGCACTTGTGTGTGGTTCTCCAGGCTTTGGACATCGCTTTGGTCCATTGAGAAAAAGTAAAGGTGTCCGTCCTGACTGAGGTTTTCCACGGTTCCCTCAGTCTCACCTCAGCGAATGCTGGGACGCGTAAGCATGCAGGCCGTGGCCACTATCCGTTCCCTACCTTATATCCCTACCCAGTACCCCGCCGCGAGCTGTAAGCTCTTAGGGGTGTATCCTTGTAAAAAAAAAAAAATTATTAATATATATATAAATATAATCAGGCGCGGATCCAGAAACAAATTATTATCAAATTATTTTTATTTCAAGCATATGATTAGATATGATGAGCCACATAAAGCGAAACAGCATTATGAATGATAGTAAATTTTAATATATAAAATTACGTAATTATTAGGATTATTACTTAGATTCGAGTTAGATTCATTATATAACAAAAGGAATTAAAAAATACAATAATATATTTTATTTTTTTATCGAAAAAAAAAAAGTTTCGATGCTTACTATCCTAAGAATCATAATATTAATTCTTTCAAAATAATACATCTTTGTTTATTTACCGTTGCTCTCCCTTCTATTCAATTTAAAATACAATGGAATGTTGAGGCGCACTCGCAACGGTAGAGCAGGAGCATTCATCACGGCACGGCTGCCCTTCATATTTCTTTCTTTGCCTTGAGCTTTTGCTCTCTGAGTTATAGGGGCATTTTTTTAACTGCAATAACTTATCATATAATTATTGTATTCACAAATTAATCAGACTAGGAAATAGATAAACATAATTATAATGACTGTTGCTCATTTAAAAACGGTTAATCTTATTATTTCCTTTGAAATGTTGGAATTAAAATCACCCAATCTCGGACATCATTTACTAAAGACTGGTAGTGACATCTCTTTTCATTCCACTTGCATATTTTCATAGCGACAGACCTTAAATGTCGTATACAATATTTACAATATATGCGATTGTGTTATAGAGGCAGCGCGGCTGCTATACCTGCTATAGCCCATGTAGAGTTACGCGCGACCTTGAATTGCGCACTTCTGCACGCTGTAACTCAAAATCTATGAAAGTTCGGAGTATGAAACAAAAAGCATTCTATTGACAATAAAAGGATCTGTCAATATGATAATAAATTCAAAATCGATACATGCAAGACTTTGGGAGATATTCCATTTTTAAAATTTATTTGACCATACTAATTAGCGTTTTAATTAATTATTCATATGATGAAATAATTTTATTCACAATCGAGTATTTTTCCCGACTGCCTGGTAGTGGAAGCTTCAAATTGGTATTTTTTGCAAAACGCTACGCCAACTAGTCGCGTGGGAAAAAAATGTTTTTTGAATTCCGGGACAAACCCGGATTCTGACCTTATTCCACACGGAACTTTTCGGAACTTTCTACAGTGTGTTCAGATAGGTCCCAGTAAACTGTGTATCAAGTATCAGCTGGTAACTAATTTTGTCCAACCTATTTCTTAATATTCTTGGACTAATAGAGTATGATTAGAATTTACATTTTTTAATTTTAAGTAAGCCTCCAAACTGTAAAAACAACAATCAGTTAGCAACATTCACACAGATTTTTTAATATTATATATACATACATCATTCTGAGAACCCATATTATATTTTATATATGTTTGTCATGTCAATCATGTCATGATTATTTAAAAATATGTTTAAATAAAATCACAGTACTTAACAAAAATTAGTGAGAAGGTCAAAGAAGTGGATGTAGTACAGTACATACCCACTACAATTTAATTTATTGCAGTATGCTCATTCGGGGAGCATTGAAATGGGACTTATTCTAATTTCATATGATATAACATGGGGTGTTCACAATATTCTGAATATTCACATGCAAAGAACTTGGTATATGACTTTTTAGTAGTAAAATCTATACCAATTGAATTCAACTCGAGATCTAGTGCTAAACTAAATTTGTCACTAAAAATTTCTAAAGGCTAAAATCTGAAATATTAATATAATTAATAATTCTTTGTAAAAACTCCCTGTAATATAATGATCAAAATGTGCCAATTGCCCAAAAGTATCAACCAATAAATCAAAATCAATCCCTATAATATAAAATTATCTAAATATAGAGCAGGCAGCTAGATCATCCTCAAAGTCATCGAATTTGACTTCAATATTTTCGTTTTTTCAATTTATTTCTTTAACCTTGTAACGTAAGAATAAAAGAAGAAAAAAATACATATATATATATATATACAAATTTATATATATTATACATTTACATTTTGCAATGTAAAATTGCGTTTCTACTGAGAATCAATATAGAAAATTTGGTACGCAAGGTTGCGTAGAGGTATCGATTCTACAACAAGCACCCTGCAAAGCATGGCCCTGCAAAAGCAGCTTGACTCCTCTTCTATATCTTGCTGTATAGAGGAGAGTGCAAGAGAGAGGAGCTAGGGATTGAGTCACGCGCCTTTGCTTGTATATCCTCGAGGCGCGGGTGGGTGCCAAGCATTTGGTTTGATCGAGACCAAATTATTGAAATCCTTTGCCTCAAAGCTTTTTCCGATCCTGTTGCTCTGACATTAAGCCGACAAGGTTTACAACATTTTTGTTTTTGAGTAAATATTGATTTATATTTTATACTACATAAAAATGTGAGTGAATTAGTTGTAACTTTAAACAAAATTAACAAGTCTCTTCAAATACATAATTATGCTGTGGTAACTAACACTATCAGCAAAGATTTTTTTATTATTGTTTTTGTTCCCCCTAATAAATGCACTGTTATAACTACAGTATATAATGTATAATATGTTACGTTGCATTTTTTTATACCGTTGATCCGTCGATATTTTCAATAATCTATAAAGAAATCAATTTTTTTAATGAAGAACATAATTTGTATAACAGTGAATTGAATGAGCTATTGTTTTAAAAATAGATAACATTATTGTACGGGGGCACTTTCTATAGCTATATATACAATATGAATTAATCGCAACCTTTTTTCATACTTTTTTACTATAATTATAGGATTTTTTTATTCAATGAATATATGAATGAACTGAATTGTCGATATACAACATAAACTGCCTATAATGACGCTTTATTTTGTAGCACATATATTATAGAAAACTGATTGAAATGTCACTGTAAGAAACAAAGTGATTATAAAGCCAGTAAAAATGTAATGCTAAATATCTGCCATATGAAAAGTATAAAAAAGAATCGATCTAGTTTTTATACAAACTATATAAAATAAATTAGTACGAACATATGAAACTCAACATATATAAGCTGTAACCATCCATTTGAGACCGAATTAAACTTAGAATTTTACTGAGACGATTTGTAGACCCTCGTCTGGTATATAATTCCTAATATAGGTCGACACTTCTAAAATGGAAGACACTTGTAGGGTCGATTATCTTGGGATTGGAATTGTGTCAGTGAGGGGATTAGTAACACCACATGATTGTTTCCCTGTTTCCAGGTCCACATTACAACTATAATTTTTACGCATTTCGGGCCGAATCAGCCTATTCGATATTTCTGTCTATATAGTGAAGTATTTTTTAATTAGTTTAGAAATTTGCTACACAATGTGTATACTATTAAACCGTAAAAAAATGCAAGCTATAAGGACCATGGTATTTTTATTTAGTGTCGTGTAACAAGTAAGAAATTTAGTATTCAATTATGTTTACTTTTTTTTTATCATTATATAATACTTTATTTACATTGTAAGTTTTTATTTAAAAAAAAAAACCTTTTGTAATAATTTTAACTAATTGCTGCTACATAATTTATCTTATTTTAAGATTTATGTTCTTATTTTCTTTTGTTAGAGAGTAATTTGTGAAGTCGTTTTGTATAAAAAAAAAAAGTAAGCGTGTTGGAGAAGAAAGTAAGCAAGCGCCGGCGCCTCGTGGCAGCTTCTTGGTTTGTAAGAAGAGAGGTCAGAGGTGATAAGCGATCTGTGAGGAGGGCTGTGCACAGGTTGTGCACCCGTTCATTGGTATTGCCAGGCGTGGGGAGGACTGAGAGTCCCCTTCTCCTCCTCCTCACCTCGCTCTCTCGCACAAAGCGCCCCTCTGGCCCGCTTGCTTCGCTCCTCAGTTCGGTTAGAATGGAGACGACTTTTGCCGGGACAATGGGATGTCGTCGTCTTCATCGTGTGCCCTCAAGCAAAGTCGACCGGCCAGAACTAAGAGAAAATGACTCTTTTATTAATATATGCAAGTAGAAATAACTTTAGGCTATTTCTTAATAGGCTATTATCATTTTCTTCTTTTTTTATCATTATTAAAAAAAAAGTCATTAAAAAAGTTATATATTTCTATTAAAAAATATTATGTAAATATTCGTTATAAAATATCTGCACTGTTTTAAAATGACGCAATTTAAAAAAAATATAATATGTATATATTATATATAAATATATATAATAATTCAGTTTTAATGAAGAGTTCAAATAATTTAAACCTTGCTTAACTAGAGGTATTAAATTTTGTGTTGGTTGTCACTTGTTATAATTTTGTTGTTGATAATTTTAAGTAGATTTTTCTAATAAACCAAGACTGGAAAGTATAAGTAAGCTAGGTTGATGAGGCTTGGATATTATTTTTTCAAAATTAAAAAAAAAAAAAAAAAAAAAACTCGAATTTCAGAATTTTTCAAAAATCAAGAAAATGGGCAATCTCGAAAGATAAAAAAAAAAAAAAAAAATCGTATTTCAAATTCTGCTCGACATAGAATTATAGTTTAAATTTCTATAAGTTTGTAGTAGAATTGCTAAATAACTTTTTTGCATTGACAATGTTGACCTTGAAAAATTATTTAGGTCAGAGATCAAAGTACAAAAACGTATATTTTCAATCCAAAGCACCTATAGCTAAAAAAAAAAAAAAAAAATCGAGAAATAGGTTTTGAAGAAGTAATTTTACTAATTCTTTGTTTCCATTTTTTAGTATATATATATAAAAAATATTTTTAGAAAAAGAAATACTACCCGATTTTGTTATTCATATAAAATTTATTCTTCGGAACAATTATATATAAATATATATATTTACCTCTAGTAATTTTTTGGGAGTTCTCATCCATATGGAGACGTGTTAAAATTAAAAAAAAAATATATGGTATAGGATGGCTATAGACAAAGCGCTCTTTTTACCATCGCAAAAAAAAAATACAGTAAATAAAAATACAACCTTTCATTTCTTTGTCTGTTGCATGCATATATTTATGTCAGCCAGTCAGTCCAAAATTCCGAAAGTAGCAACATGTACCTTAATTCAGCTGTATCATATTTGGACTCGTGTTTGTCGCATGATGAATTTTTGGCTGAAAACGAGAAGTCTTTTTTAGTGTGTAATACCATGTCATTGAGACGAGGTAGCGTTAGTTTGAATGCAAGAAGAGTGAACGCGGGTGGCGAGAGAAAAGAGTGCAGGAGAAGAGGACTTGACCTCGCTTTTAATGGCAGCAGCAGGACCTACTCGTTAGGCAGCAATTAGTTAGGTGAGCCCACGCAACTCTGACCCCGGTTACCCTGCTTGCCTGCCCACACCCGTTCGCCTGTGTGCTTATTTTTCAACCAATAACACACTAGATGTTTTTTTTTTTTTTTTTTAACTTCTTTATTTTTAAGAAATTTTTGGTGTTCTTTTATCTTTGAATTGAACTTTGAAAATACTACACGATTTGGTTTCGTGAATATTAATATACAGGGTGTCCCAAAGATCTTTAGATTTTTCAAAGACAAATATCAACCGTTTGGCATTTTTTAATGTTCACTTTATATACATCAAATTAGAGCTCTAAATTTAACATTTTCAAAATTGTGAACAGAAAAAAAAATTTGAAAGGTGATTTTCGTTTTTACCCGTTAGAAGACAAAATGGCTAAAATGGGAGCTTTTTACCTTGCGTCTCTTTGTGGACGAAGTGTTCCTAGGCTTTTGAGACTCCACACAGTCCACACCATGGGTCCCGAAGTCCCCTGACTTCACTCCTTCAGAATTTTTTATCATGTGGAAAAAACCATATTCACAATTCCAGTGTGAGACGCGCTGAAGCTAAATAATTTGATGTATATGAAGTCAGTATTAATTATTTGGGTTTGAAAAATCTAAAAATCTTTGGGACACCCTGTATATCTCCGTTTCTTCGTGGTGTCTTATATCTTTTATCATGCTAATATTTTGTACACAAGAATCGATGAGTATTTTGGAATAGAATGTTATACAATAGTTCTTACAATTTACAACGTGAAGCTATAGTCAAACTGATGGATTTATTCTTTGCAAGCTTCAGATTCTCTGGTAGATATAGTCACGTGGTACAAAGGAATACACGTGTATATTAATATATATATATATATATATATATATATATATATATATATATATATATATATATATATATATATATATATATATATATATATATATATATACCCCTTGTATTATATTATTATTTATTGAATACATTGTATGATGAATACAATTGTTTGCCTCGATGCCGTGCGCACTTATTTGCTATATTAAGTGGATTCAATTACTTGCACTCATGAAATTCGTAGCTGTAACTTGATTGAAATGTTCCGCCCGTCTCACCATTATCATGGCATTATTATATATACGTGATCGCAAATCCCTGAATATTGTGATGATGTACTGTACGTATACGTATGTCCGTCTTTGCTCCTAATATTAGCTTTGAATTAAATAATAAGATGGATTAAAATATTAATTTGAAATCACCAACGAAAGTAGCAGCAAGTTCAAGGTTTCCGGTCTTAATATTTGTATTTCCATGTGAATAATGATATCAGGTTTATCCTAAAATTTCAAAGTATAGAAATGATAAAGGCCGATTCAGATGGCGACAACGGCGATGCGACGCGATTTTGACGTAAAAGCTGTGAAATCCTATGCGGCGGCGAATTCGCCGGGAATCGCGTTAATTACGGTGCTCTTTTTCTTTTAATCGCCAAATATGGCCGCCAATAGATGTTACAGCAAGTATGCGCGTTGCGTCGCATTATAAAAATCGCCATGTGAATCCGCCTTTAATTGCGATGCTCTTTTTTTAATCGCCAAATTTGGCCGCCAATGGATGTTGCAGCAAGTGCGCATTATTCGCGTCGCATGATAAAATTCGCCATGTGAATCCACCTTTAAGATAGCCAGAAACCTTGTACTTCTTACCTTGTACTTCTTGTTCTCACTGGTATTAAAGGAATATCAAACTAATATGACTGTATCTGATGACGTAGCAATTGTTTAAAATTCTGAAATATTGTATTGGGCATGCAAAGTACCTGTCTTTGCATGAGAGAATGAATAAACTTACACTTTTTTGTCAGCTTTCAAAAAAAGCATCTCAGTGATACTCCAAAAACTATGAATAAATAAATAAGTAAAAAAAAAAAAATGTCGATCTAAAAAAATTCTATATACACCAAAATGTATATATAATATATATTTCTTAAAGAGAAGTGTGTATGTATAATATATAAGAAGCGAACAAAAATGAAAGAAAAAAATAGTACCCCATTCACAATACAAGCAGAGCTTGCCTATAATATCATACAGAACACATGCAGCAAATGAATGGAGTCTCTTTATTGAGGTGGTAATAAAAAGAGAAAAATTAAGAATTTAAGGAGGAAAAATTACTCGAGGTGAAAAATGTGACTAATCGTGCAAATGCAAAGTTCTCCTCGTTGATTTCTTAATGAGGTTGGCAAATTTTTCATTTAGAATAATGGCGACAATGACAGGCCAGGCGTGACTCTTTTGTGCAATCTCGTATAAAAATGAAGAACTGATGGTTTAGTAAAACGATGTTTGTAATAGTTAAGTGAAGCAAATGAGATATGCTCACTGCTTACAGAAAACCGTATGCTTTCTTTCGTATTCTGATCAGCAGACAGCAGTATACTGGTTAACAAATGATATTTTTTTGCTCGTTTTTGCCTTACTAGATAAAAGATTGCTATCGGAAGGATGAGTAGATGGCTTAGCTAACGAGCGAAATAAAAATCACGAAGATCTCTGATGCGTATAGTTTTGAAATGTTGAAATATCTATTTTTTTCAGAGATATTGAATATTTTTTTAGATACTATATTATATAACATTCTGCATACATATTTTTCCCATCCATCATTGGTAATTTTTTATTGCTTAAAAAGTGGTAAACTTTTCAAGCACTATATAATTTCAACGATTCGATTGTTTATTTTTCTTTGTTTTATAAGCAGGAAACAAATTTGATTTTATTCAAGTCTGTTAGTAAACGCACTGCATTTCAATGATTTATTATTATTATTGTATATGTAATATGACTATTATACAAGAATATTAGTAAATTTCTTTATCATGTGTCGTATATTTTAAATGAATTATTTTCATGTGCACAAACTTGATTCATAAAATAGTAAAAGTTAAATGATTTTTAATGTGTGTCTAACTATTATAAAGTATAAAATTCATTGGTGAAATTTTTGAGAAAGATAATTCACATAGTTCCCTCGTAGTATTATAGAAATTGTGTGCAGCAGCTAGTAAGGTGGTATACTGTAGAGCTAGCAGGAGAGTGAGAGAAGGGTGCACTAGTTGAGAGAATGAGGCCCGATAAATTCTCACCCCCGGCTAACGCAGCAGTAGGGGTAGTAGTATAGCAGAATGGTTTATCACACCCCACCGCCGTCTCGCCGCACCCTGATGCCGTTCCGTACCACACCCTCCCACCCACTGACTCCTGGGTAGGAGGAGGAGGAGGAAGGAAGAAGGAAATTTAGGAAGCTCTGCAACCTGCTTAGCTCCTTGCGTGCATGCTTTCTCCCCACACCACACCCCGGTTTGGGAGATCTCACCCCCCAGATAACCATCACAGTAATAGTATAATATGCTATAGCTTCTACTACCGGAATATCATGCAATTCTGACAAATAATACTTAATATGATATAAACTTTTGAAATGATTTAGTAATAGAAGTGATTTTCGATAAGAGCTGTCAATAAACTTTCTGTCTAAAACTATAATAAAGATGATATATTTTTTAATTTTCTTCAGTTTCTAAATTTCTATATAAGGTAAATGTGCAAGAAATAATTTTCTTCAATGTAATGTAATGGACTAAACACCTTCAAATAGAGCTTTTTTTTTTTAAATATAATATCAAAAATATTATATATACAAATTGAACATTATTTTTGTTTGCATAGAAACAACTTGATTCTATTCAATTAGTTACATGTTTTTGTACATTGGTGTTTTTTGTTGTGCATGTAAGAAATGATAAATAAAATCATAGTTAATACAACATCTGCATCACATTTTGTTGAAATAAATGTATTTTGAAATATGTTTTTTTTTCTTGTCTGTTACAGGTAAGTTCGATCACAGTTTCCTTTGACTACGACATCTCCTATTGCGTAAGTGTTGTAAAATATCGCTTTCAGAGAGAGAGAGAGAGAGAGAGAGAGAGAGAGAGAGAGAGAGAGTACATAATAGAGGTAAAACGATTAATACATTGATTGCATGGCTGTTGTGTATTTTAATTATTAAATCCCACATATCAATTAACAGTATTTACATCATGCCATGCTTGCATGATTTGCGTGATTATTTAAAAATGTATATTTTTATCTTTTAATGCTAAAAACAAATTATAAGAATTTTAATTCAGGTCAATTATTTATAGCGTATATTATAAAATTCAGTTATTAGATTAATAATGATTGTTTTTATCTAAAATTTTCCTATAAGATTTAATCGAAGGGATAATATCGATAACATGAAAAACTTTACTTTTGTATAAATATAATATTATTATTAATTGAAACAAAAATTAGCACAACAAAATCAAAACGTGTATATAATGTATCTGTTATAAGGAATTTCTGTTGTTCATAGGACTTTTTAGAGATTACTCTCATTCTGTTTTTCCTCCTCTACCCCCTACCCTTCCACATAGGGGTTTCATTTCAACCTCCCTCGGTTCTATTATTATTAAGCCAGAATCATGCGGACGTATAGTAGGACTCTCTAGTACTCGGGTTCGATCCCGAATGTGCAGTTTTCCTCTCTCTCTCTCTCTCTCTCTCTCTCTCTCTCTCTCTCTCTCTCTCTCTCTCTCTCTCTCTCTCTCTCTCTCTCTCTCTCTCTCTCTCTCTCTCTCTCTCTCTCTCTCTCTCTCTCTCTCTCTCTCTCTCTCTCTCTCTCTCTCTCTCTCTCTCTCTCTCTCTCTCTCTCTCTCTCTCTCTCTCTCTCTCTCTTTTTCCTATGATTATTATTCACCCCTTCTGTTCTGTATTTCAATATCAATACACTATGCTTGAGTTCTGCGTTGTGTTGTTGACTATTGAAAACAATAGTTAAAAAAAATGAAAGAAAGAAAGCATTTTGCGCAAACAAATACACAAAAGTACGTAGCATTGATATAAATAATGGAGAATCACGCATAGTAGAGCAAGTTATATATTATTAGGGCCTCAGTTGCGATTTTTTTGGGAGGGGTGCGAGCGAATTAAAAAATTGAAATTTTCGTTTCTTCACAGAATGGTAATTAATACATTTTGATTAATAATTTCATTAATTAATAGAAAGTTATACAAACTTAAATCCTGAAAAAAACTCCACAATTTACAAGTTAAATATATATATATAAATATATATATATATATATATATATATATATATATATATATATATATATATATAAATATATATATTGTTATATATGTATGAAAATGTAAGTAAAAGCCACAAATTTTCTGCAAAATTGATATTTTCACTTCAATTGTCAATAATTTAGTAATAATATCGCAATTGAAGCATCGTAAAATTTATTTTATATACTTCCACAGGAAGTTTGGTTTCGTTCGTTTCTGTTCTTATTTTAATTTTGTTAATTGTGGCTACGTCGAGAGTGAACGTCATATTGATTTGACTGTAGTTTGTATTTGTCACGAGCGGAGGTTGGTCGCTCACATGACGTGGGCTCGAGTGACTCAATTCTCAGACAAGCTGTGCCTGTGCTCCATCGAGCTGACATGACAGTCTGCACTGTGCACCTCTTTAGTTCCGTGAAAACTGGCTGTCTGCTTGGTGGCTGAGCTTACACTTCAGTTAATATTGTTATTGTTATTGCTAGTTGCTAGAACAAGAAGCAGTATATTCTCGATTATTGAGACTTATAACTTATAAACAACATATATTATACTTAGTCACTTTCTTCTTGTGTGAGCTTGTAGAATAATAACATTGTATATATTAAACTTTTTGTTGTTATTAAAATATATATATATATATATTAAACTTGATTCTTTTTAAAATCTTTTACAGTAACAATAATAGTTGTTCTGAGAAATAGTTTTTGTGTTGGTTTTAATTTTTTCTCTCTACGTTTTTGTGTCGGTTTCAATTTCCTCTCTCCCTATATACGACTCATTATATCATAATATAAAAAAAAAATGTGTAAAATACTATTCTTGAATAAAATATTTAAAACTTTTTTTAATTATGTAGAAAATTAATTTAATTATGCAATTTCAGCAAAATGTGACATCCCCCCCCCCCCGCTTATTTATTTTTTGCCATGTTGTATCATTGCAGTTGTTATGTCTTGTTGGTGCTTGAGAAGAATTTGATTTTTTAAAAAATAACTTATATTATAGTACTCAATAGTGTATAATTATTTATTAATAATCTTTTGATAATGTGATAATGAACGTAATGTGTACATTGTATTGTTATTATTATATTCTTACAAATTTTGATCTTGAAACGCAACAGTCTTCATTGGGTTGGTGGTTTTAAATTTTCGAAACAAACTTCAAGGAAGTTGTTATTGTGGCCAGTTATGTATGGCCAGTGCCATAATATGTAGATGATGACTTCTAATATCCTTTGTCATTATAACAATTAAAAATCTATTTAGTTCTATCGTCACAATATAATATTATTTAATTTTTATAATAATAATATTATACTCTATACGTAAAGGCTACTTCTAGATTTGTAAACACGTATCACATTATTTGCATTTGTTTTTCTCACAATTTTTTTTTTTTTTTTTTTTTTTTTTTTTTTTTTTTTTTTTTACTTATTATAATTATCTCCAGTACTTTTTATAATATATTAAATTTATAATATAGCCAGAAGGCAATATAATGGCTACTGTATTATACATGACTTCTTCCGGTGTAGTGTATTAAATCATGTTTATACTGTATAATTATTATATTCTTTAATACAATATATTTATACATTCTTTTATATAGGTGTTGGCAATAGAATGGATATTTAATTGAACGTGTATATATATATTACTATATCTAAGCATAACATAAAAGGTTAAATTTATAGAAATTGTTAGTGTATAATTATGTTTCAAACCTGTGTCTGCTTGTCTGCTTGCTTTCACTTATGTAATATGTATATACATGCATTCACGTAGCCACCCTTATATAAGAGCTCTCTTAATATCGACCCGTAGTATGTCCCCCCCCCCCTCCCCCTTCCTCAGACCCGCGAGCCCTCGACTGCATGAGGCTCGGCGTGTTAATGGAGAGACCTATACTTGGCGCCTACAGGAATAATTAGAGCAACCTTCGTCCCCCCTAAACCTCCCTCAAACGTTCTCTCACCCTCCCTCCCTCTCTTCTCACTTTGCATGCGGTATTGCGAAAATCAATAGCCCATAAGATTCATGAGAGACTGATATAATTTCACGTATAAGTAGATGTAAAAAAATAATTATTATAGACTTTCAGATTCAGAATAGCAGATTTTATTATTATTATTATTTTTTGTTCTATTTTAAACTGTGATTGTGTATATAATATATATCAATTATAAGTTTTTAAACATTTGCTTTTTATCGCTTTATGTTAATACTCATTCAGTTGTCATTTTATAATAACCATTTCTCATCGTATATTTGAAAAGCATTCACTTTAATATTTCAAACTGTTATATACACTATATAGTATATTTTATTTCTATAGAAGTGGTTTAATAGTAAGGATTAATTTTTTTGCTTAATACCAGTCGAATAATTATTATAGAAGTGTGAAATGAACGTTGGATCATCAGCGTCAGCAGCAGCCACGCACACTTTAGAACAAGAACAGCCCAAGTAGCAGATAGAGAAGACACATTAAAGCCCCAGAACTCGATCTGATTGCCTCTAATTAGAAGTAAAACGAACAATTTCCGATAATTAACGCCAATTTTCTCCTTAATTTTTTTCTCTTTCTATACTTCTTATTCATACCTCAAGCTCTTTTTCCTCATCCCATTTCCTACCCATTATCTTATGCCACCATAGCACCGCACGCCTAAAATTCTTCATATTAATTGCTTTTTGATTAATGACACACTGCTTTCTGCATGCCACTTTTATACAAAAAGTTATATAATATAATATTTTCTTAACTAAAAATATATTTTCATTGAACTAATTTTTTTCTTGTGTATACATACTAATTATTAATAATTTAATAAAGGGCAGGTAGAATAGTCTTATTTTGTTTGGATTATTTTTTATTTTGAATTCTTAATTACATTTCACATAAAATGTGCTTTATAACAATATTTTTTTATTTAATTTTTATTTAAGTATAGGCAGATGCTTTGAGGAAACTTAATAAAAAATAAAAAGAGTAACAAAATCATTGTTATTGATGGCATGCATAGATCATAGCTCTTTGAACCAATGACACAAAATAAAATAAGCATTAAACCTGGATCGAGTGTACCGAAGATGCGGGTGTATAGTGTGAATTTATTTTCTCAATTATTACAATTACATTTTTTATGTAGTATCGTCTAAAATCGTTGAAAACAACATTGCTTATCTTCAAAATAATAAAAAAACTGTGTCTTACAGAAATTTTAGTTCCACTTTTTTAATGAAAATTTTAGTTTCAACTTAATATTAAAAAGAGAAAATAACACATTTTTTATAAAACAAGTATTAGTTTTACTTTAAATTCAGTACTCTACTATTTTATGACATTAAAGGTTTAATTTTGTTGTTGTTTTATTTTAAAAATCATTATATATGTCGTGCAACGCTTTTATTTTATTAGACACTGGATTGGTTACTCGCATCCTAGAGCCATCAATGTGTATCTTGCAAAACTGCATAATAATACCAGATAATGTACATGGGCAATATCGAGCATATATTCGATATCATTCGATATTCGTATTACAACATTCGAACATTGTCAGAGAATTCGATATCATATTCGTTTAACCTACATATTGCGGATTACAATATAACGAATGACGATATAATCATATGAATCGTTATTCTTATTCCAATATATTGCTATAAAAACACTGCAACTTTTTGCTCCCAAATACGTGTAGTTCACAAGTTAATTTAATAAAATAAAATAATAATAGCAATTAAATTAAAATATAGGATATATAATATTTTTAAATAAAACTTATAAATTTTAAAAATAAAATTGGCATGTTTAAATAACTAATACTGTATGCATATTATACTGCATATGTACTGTATGCATCATGGATCTATAATGCGTACTGTATAATCATAAAATATGCATACTATATAGCTGTAATTACATACTGTTATTATAATAATGATATGCACACATGCAGTATGCATATATATATATATATATATAGTAGGTCTATTGCACATGAAATTTTAAATATTATATTTATCAGATAAGCTGAAAATACGTCAATATTAATAACAAAAGCAAACAGTAAGACACAAATAAGTAAATAATTTACATTTAACATTACTTGCAGTGTGTATATAATAAAATATCTTCCAATTATATCATACTGTATATATATTGTAGTATAGTGCATATTTGTGTAATCGATTAAATTTTAAACTATTTCCTATTGCGTATAGGATTCCGCAATGATTAGGTTGAAAACAACATTATATTTTACTTTTAAATGTAAATTAATTCTAATACGATGAATCACGTGCACACTGCTACCAGCGTTGCAGCTATGCGTTGTCTTTGTCCAGATGCGAGGCGAAAACAAAGATGGAGGATGAAGGTTTTGGCTTTAAACGCACTGCTGGAGTACGCTTTACGGCCACAAAAGTAGGGGGCAAGAGTGGTGATCGTAATGTAATTAACACAATTATTATATCACTGATTGTGAGTTAAATCCAAACGTTTAGTTCAATTGTTGATGAGGTGAAGTCATGAGTCTTTTGTAATACGCACACAGCAAAGTCAAAATGTACCGATTGCCTCAGAGTGTCTGTTAGGGAAAGAAAACACCAATCAGCTGTTTTTTAGTTCCATTTGATAAACGCGTAAACCTTAGCAGACACAAAAATTCTGCTTTTTTTTAAATAGATTTTAGTACCTAAAAGAAAAAGCCACAGAAAAATTTTCAAAACAATTATTCGAACTGACTTTTTTTTTATTATTATTATTTTTTTAATTTTCAGCATAGGGCTTTCCCATGGAGAGCTAAACTAAAAACTCAATTAAAAAGAAAAAAAAAAAAAAAAAAATGAGCTCGAATAATTATTTTGAAATATTTTCTGTGGCTTTTAGGTATTAAAAACTGTCTCTCAAAAAAATTTCAGAATTGTTGTGTGTCTGCTAAGGTTTACATGTAAATGAAATGGAACTAAAAAAAAAACAGCTGATTGGTGTTCTCTTTCCATTTAAATAGTAAAAGGGTAAAAGGAAAATAAAATGTTATCAAGCAATGTTGATTTCAATCATATGGCATATTTCAAAACAGTGAGTACGTGATAACATAATAATTGTATTATCATTTTTAACCTTAAGGTTGCGGTGTGCTATAACGAAATAACACGAAAGCTACCGTCATGCAATACATGCATGCCAGCTGTTTAACTTGGTGCTTTACGTGATTGTGACGTCATGTGCAAGTATAGGGAAGCGTCCCACAAGTTTTGCAGTCACGTGATGGATAAAGTGTGCACCATTAATCAAACTTTTTTGCTGCTTTACGACGGCCGAGCGCAAGACGTTTACTGTTACGATTCAATATACCTAGCTTCTATTCCTACCTTTTTGAGGTAACATTTCAGGCTGTTAAATAAAACACGTTGAAAATTTATACACATACATGCAACGTGAAAGATAATAAATTTGTTACATCTTAGGTAAATTTTTATTATTTTTTTTATATAATTAACTTATACATTTATTACTCAATTTTTTGGCTAAATAATATTGCGGATTATGCGTTATATATTTTTTTTTATGGTATTCATTACTGCATGTATATAATATTTTTACCATGCATTTATATATGAAATATAATTTTAATAGAGAAATTATGTTTTTTAATTAATAACGTCTTGAATAGATATAGTAAATCAGTGAGTTTAGTGGAAACTATATCATAGGAATATTGTTTATAAGATCTCTAGCTTGATATATATTTTTTTTCTGTTCATGCAGATTTCTATATACTGCAACGATTTTTGATTTTATTATAGTTTATAAAATATAGGTATTTAGTTATATTTTTTTTTTTAAATACATAACTAACTATACTTAATATGCATATAATGTACAGAATGTCGGACTGTGACGGACGTTCACTTTCATTAATACAGTACAATGATCCATGGTTAAATTGGGTGATTTTTCTAACCCATCTCAAAATTGCAAGTCTGCATCTCTTTCTCAGGTATATATATAATACATATTTTGCATTGAGCTGCAATGCCACAAAATCATTGCAGGGGTTACGTTTGTGCCATTCAGGTCATCCAGGTGTATATTGTTTTCCAGAACGTTGCATTCACTTGTAGGCACATTTTTTGTTCTGCCTAGATAAGTTCTATATTATGTATAGCAATGGCAACAGCTAAAGCGATAAAAATTTCATTTTGATGTGCTCTCACTCGAGATATTCATACTTTTTTCTTGCACTTTGCTTTTCGTGTTATATATGAACTCGCAGCTTAGTCAAACTGAAACATTATGGAAAAAAATATACATTGTCATATTATTTTATCATACATTTCCATCTTTTTTTTTTTTTTTTTTCTTTTTCTTTTTTTTTTTTTTTTGCACCTACTTATTGCTTTTATAATTAAATTTTTTAAACTAAAATGTGCAATATTTTGTATGAACCTCCCGGAGGCTAAACCCTGTATCATATTTCGTTTTGTTTTTCTATGTTATAACGCAAGTCAATAAATTGATTAGTTTATCAACCTTTTACACAATTTTACCACATGTATCTTTCAACCAATGACACAAAATAAAATTAGCATTGAACATAGGATTGTACTAAAGATGCGGGTGTATAGTGTGAATATACATATAAAAAATTATTTTCCCAATTATTTCAATTATACATTTTTTATGTATTATCGTCTAAAAATATTGAACACAACATTGCTTATCTTAAAACAAAATAAATCCTGTGTCTTACAGAATTTTGATTTTAGTTCCACTTTTTTAACGAAAATATTAGTTTCAACTGAATATTAAAAATAGAAAATAACACATTTTTTATAAAACAAGTATCAATTTTACTTCAAAGTTCAAATTCAGTACTCAACAATTTTATGACATTTAAGTTTAAATTTTATTGTTGTTTTATTTTAAAAATCATTATTTATGTTGTGCAACGCACCTATTTTATTAGACCCTGGATTGGTTAGTCTCATCCTACAGCCATCAATGTGCAAAAATATTGCAGAATTGCAAAATAACATAATGTTTTCGTTATTAAAATATTATTAAAAACAGCAAACAACTCAATATATAATATATATATTGAAACATATTGAATCGAAAACAGCGCCAAGTGAATTTTGCCGATTTGTTTCTTGGTGGTCTTTGATGATATTTGATATTTAGAAAATAATATTGGAAATTTTATCTTTATAAGAATTATTATTTAACGACTTTTTATTTTTATTCACCAATTCCTTTTAATAATAATAATAATATAGAACGTATAGGTTTATGTATAAAAGTAGTATATTTAATCTCGTTTTTCTAAAAAAAAAAAAAAAAAAAAAAGTTTTTTCAGGTGTAGTTCTATTTTGGCATATTGCTATAGATTTGTTTGTTGTTTTTGTTTTCGAGGGACAATAGCATAGCAGGTATACGGATGGTCTGGAGGGTAGAAAAAAGAAAGTGGTGGTCCAATTAACTACTGTGGCATTAGATAGGAGAAATGAAAAAAAAAAAAAATAATAATAATAAATAAAAAATAGTTATGATTCTTCTTTCATGATGCGATTTTTTTATGCTATATATCGTTTATTGGTGTATTTTTACAATTTTTCAAACCTGATTTATTTTTTTTTAATAATAAAGTGGAAAAATAATCAATATGTTATTTGTTTATATTATATTAGTCTGTGTATTCTGGTCCTCCATAGAGCAGCCTAACATACAGGTGCATGACGTCAGCGCAATCAACTCTGTAATACTATATACATAATTTAATTTTTTATTACATTTTCTTCCTTTGCAATAAAAATATATTGAGTAGCTGGAAACTAATTGTATATAAGCTAAAAACTTGAGACCAGAACGTTTTCCCATCTTATTTTCTTCTTAAGGCTTAACCTGAGAAATTTGGACGAAAAATTCGCTACAACAGATTTTCTTCAAATTAATTTGGTGGACTTACAACAATCGTCAAATTATCTCTGAATTTTTTCGGAATTTTTTAACCGTTGGTTTAATTATAATTAATTTATTTAAATGAGAATTTTGTATCATTCCAATGTTAAATTTGTTAATTAGCATTGCAAAAAAACTATACAACAGATTCTTTTACTTTTTTTTTTACTAAAACCTAATTTTTTAGACTATTTTTCTGAATTGTTTTCATATATTTTGAACCGTGGCGATGATCGTTTCCTATATGTGATGAGAAATGTGGCAACGTTCTCAAGGACTGATGTCACCACCCCCTCCTAAAAAATTATTCGCATTCCAATGCAAACAGTGTTGCCACTATAGCCACGCCTCTTGACCTTGACAGACAAATTCTCAGGTTATACCTTAAATTTATGCTTAGTGTAGCATGTTAGCCTGTTCGCTTACTTAATACTGTTTGCGTAAATTGAAAATAGTAGATTTAATCTTTGAAAAACACTGCACCAGTATGACGAATTACTACAAGCAAGAAGCAGCAACTTGAATTTTATAATAAGATTATATACTTGATTATATTTTTCATAATGAGCACTTGGTTCGCTTTGTCAATTTCTCATGGGAGATAATTAAGGTCCGCATTCACAACGTCTTACAATTTTTACTTCAACTTGAAGAGCTTACTCATTAAGCTTTAAGTCAAAAACAGAAGAAAGGAGCAATGAAGAAATGAAAGTTTCAGATTGCTAACACTTTGAGTCAGTGCAATATAAATATATTATATATTTATATATTATATTTGGAACCCCTGCATGCATGGGACTTATTGTTATTGCATTTGAGACTGGAAAACTTATTCCATTGTTACATTATTGCTTACAGTGCATCGAGCCTGTCTCTATAATATATAATATTATACGTATATATTATATAATATTTGTTTTATTATTTATTTAGTGTACTTTGTTCCACTGAATCTCACTACATGCAGTACCTTAGGGACTTATATTCTCATTATTTAATTTCTTATAAATCATATTCGCTGTTTAAGTTAAAAAATGCATTATGCTGATCCTAATATAATTAAAGTTTTAATTATGTAAAGTGACAAGCTTTGTAAAAAAAAAAAAAAAAAAAAAAAAAAATGGTCATATTTCAAACAATTCCTGCATACGTCAATGGAGTATCGACCTAATTTTTTTTACTGCAGAAATGGAAAGAGGGTGCAAAGTTATGCTACCCTGATTTTTTTTTCAGATTTTTTACAGCCCTGGAAGTATTTTTAAAAAAATATTAAAAGTCCTTTTTGTGACGTTACGCGGCGGCAAGTCCTATCCTTTTCTTAAAGAGAGGCGCCTCGTGACGTCATCAAAAGGACTTTCAATAATTTTTTAAAAATACTTCCAGGGTGTAAAAAATCTGAAAAAAAAAATCAGGGTAGCATAACTTTGCACCCTCTATCCATTTTTGCAATAAAAAAAAATGAGGTCGATACTCCACTATGCAATGAGGTATTAGAATGTAAAAATTTTAGTGGCTTAATCGAAAGAAGGGGTAAAAATATGGTACTGTGAATTTTTTCAGATTTTTCTGAGACCGGGAACTATTTTTAAAAAATTATTGAAAGTATTTTGATGACGTCATGGGCGGCACTCCTTAAGAAAAAGGATAGGGCAGTGCCGCCCGTGACGTCATAAACTAGACTCTTAATAATTTTTCAAAAATAGTTCCCGGTCTCAGAAAAATCTGAAAAAATTCACAGTACCATATTTTTACCCCTTCTTTCGGTTAAGCCACTAAAATTTTCACATTCTAATATCTCATTGTGTCATACGTCATGGTATAATTTATGATTTTGAGTCGCTTATAATTGATAAATTTTAGTAAATCAATCACAAATTGACAAATCAGAGTAAAAATGGAAACTAATTATGCTGGAAAAGCTTTCTTTTCAATAATAAAAAAGTGTTATATATATAAATTTCAATTAAATCATCATTAATTAATTTTATTGTCTTGTTTTTCGAAAATTTTTCCTCATGAACAGTTCATTTGTATTATTAAATGACACTGAATTTCTTTAAGTATTTGATTAAAAGTATTGTGTATAATAATAACAATGTTAGTGTAATATACAGTATATACCATCAAAGAATTAATTTATTAAATCTTTGGTACATTGCAAATTTATTGAGTTCTATCATATTTTGCAAAGTATGTGTGTGAACTGCTGTGGAGCATGCACACGAAAACATTCACATATTGTATGCAAGCGATATATGATAATTGATAATTATTTTGACTAGGAACGAGCTGACTAATTTGCCTTAAAATCTGCCATGCATGATGTTTTACTATAATAGGATTCAATTTTTCTAAACTCGCGTAATATATATAATATAGTAGTATAGACAACATACATGCAAATATTTTATTGCAGAAATGAATAGAGGGTACCAAATTATGCTACTCTGAATTTTTTCATATTTTTTTGAGACCCAGAACTTATATTTTAAAATAATTATTGGAAGTGCGGCCACGCCCCCTGGAGGCGTCAATAGACGTCTCGGTCCAATCCTTATTTTTATTAAGGATTCAGGGGTGCCAACTTAACATACAGAACTTTCAATAATTATTTAAAAATAGTTGCAGGTCTCAAAAAAATCTGAAAAAATTAATTGTAGCATAATTTGGTGCTACTAATATAGTAGCATATATTAGTATAGTAATATACTAATATAGTTCATTGTAGGATTGGTGCATAATATATATTATTTTTTTTTTATTTAGGTTGTCCATTGTAAGTACAGTAAAATTTTATTATGATTCTAATATTTGTCACTACAGAATAATTTGATGCATGTAATATTCTAATGCGTATATGCATTATTAATAAATAAATAAATAAATAAATAAATAAATAAATAAATAAATAAATAAATAAATAAATAAATAAATAAATAAATAAATAAATAAATAAATAAATAAATAAATGCTGCATGTTTATATTAATAAGTTCTGTTGAGATATTATATGTCTATCATATAATATATATGTCTTTTAATTAAAACGTGCTTGTAATTTTATTACAACCATTTTAATTCTAAAATGTTTCAAACTTGACTTTAACTATGATATTGTATATATGTTATACAATATCATAAGATGTTCCATGATATAACTTGATACTTTCTGATAAATTCATTTTACAGATCTATATATGCCATGGCATCTTATATTTAATTTAAATTGTGTGAATTTAAATGTTAAAGAGATGTTGGAAGGCAAAATTAAGTCAAGTAAATTAAGCCAATTAACAAGAGAGAAGCAGGCTAGCTGCCAGACAGAGGGCGTGCTTGGAATGAATCCTATATATATTCAAGAGATTTTCGCCAGTGAAAACAGCGCAATCTTTATTAATAATACTCGCTTAACATAGTCCAGATATTCTTAAGCTTCATAACGTTGTTTTCTTTACAATTGTATTAACATTCTACCAATAAATTGGAGAACCTTCAAAAATTATATATATAGAATCATGAAAATAATAACCTTTTCATATAAACAAATAAATAGTATTTTATTTAGCAGAAGCTATACAGACATATTTTAAATACAGCATTCATAAGAAAATAGCTTAAACATAATTATACCATCACAATATTGCAAAATTTGTTACTAAAAATTTCCTGATTTTATCAAATAAAAATCCCAAAATGTCAATTATATTTCCTTTTTAAAGTAAAGGGCATACTACAAAAATGAGCCCAAAATATTTAACGTCATTATAGGTCAGTTTAATATTTCGCATTATTATAATACATAATATATAATTTAAACCCACTAACCAAAATTGATTTCTTAAAGAATAGAGAACAAATAAAAAAAGCTGTTTTAACACTCTTTTAACATATAGGATTTAAAATATAAGTTTTCCTTAAGTCGAAACTTACGTGGTTTTGGAAAGGAATAGTAATTTTTTATTCTTGCATTTATGTGAGAAAGATATACCTTTCCTTGTCTTTGTCATTGATATGTGTGCATGAGAGAGCTAGATCGACGCAAAAAGCAGTCATTTGCGATAAAGATTATTTTTAAATTATAATAATATAATAATATACATATATATCCAATAATTATTTAGATAAAAAGCGCTTATTGAAAAGTGCAATTGTTTGGTTTTGTATCCATATAATGTGCCATGGCCTCTTGTAATATATAGCAATATATATATATATATATATATATATATATATATATATATATATATATATATATATATATATATATATATATATATATATACTCGTGGAATTTGGAATTTAAAAAGACCTGGTTTTTAATGACTATCTTGTCATACACATATATGATGTGTAGGGTAAGTGTTATGTTATAATTATATGTATTGATAATATGTTCTATACCTTCCTGAGTGTAACTCCGTAATTTTCAGTTTGGTAATTTCGAGGATTTATGACGGAAATGTATATCTGAAGTTAGGTTTCATGATTTGCCTTTTGGTAACAGCTGTTTGATGTCGACTGCTATAAAGCAAGTAAGAATCTTTCTATAGATAATTGCCAAGCAAACTAAATGAGGGTGAGTCAGTGAACGGTATGATCTATACCTTTTGAGTCATATCAGTGTAATGAGCTTTGTGTATTGTAGCTGCATTGTACACTTCTCGACTTGGAAAGCTTTGATGAACACTTCTCTCGCCAACAGATGATAATAGTTGTATTGTGTGAACAAGTTGACGTTATTGCCATCTCTTGGTGGCGGAGATATTCCAATGCGATCAGGCGCGGATCCAGAAAAAAATTTCGGAGGGGGCTGCCTCTATAAGGCCAATGCTTTAAATAAAAAGAAATGGAGTGGGGGAAATGCCTATATTGCCCATGTTAAATCCAAAGTTTCGGGGAGGGAGGCTGCGTTCCCCCCCCCCCTCCCCTTCCCAGCTCCCCTCCTGGATCCGCGCCTGAATGCGATGACTGTATATCACCGTCCACCGTCAGAGAGTACCGTGCTCAAATTCGGTATTAAACATTAATTAGGAGAATTTTACTGCACCAATATAATGTAACAAAATTTCTTGGTGTCAAGTCACGTGAATGTAAAAACAAAAAATTAACGAGGATTTTTTTAATGCATATTATGATTATAATTATTATATTTTACAGTGCATACTCTAGGATACGTATGTTAGTTGCGCATCAATTTATCAATTTTCAGTGCCGTTAACTAATGGCTGCTTGCGCCTGCCAGATTGAAATGTAGGCTAATTTCTGTACAGCAATCTTTTGTCTGAAGTAAAGTGTAGCCTAATACTCGGGGTAAGAAACGTAATGGTGGCTATAGTATAGTTTCAACTACTGTGCATGGTGGTCTCATTGTTAGTGAATATTCAATGTATGTACTTATATGCCATTATTTTAATACTGCGTATTGTCTTCTATATATACGAACTCTACTTTGGACTTCTCGGCATGCTGAAATGCTTGAGTCCAATCACGAAAAGAGTCCACATGCATGGCACTATAACTTAAACATAACTATAACTTAACATGAAATTACATCATTTCCGCATTGCATGCATGACACACAGCTAATTCTTTATGGCCGCTACATAAATTAATTTGATAATATTATAACAAAAAAATACTAGACCTACATATATTAATGACGTCTTAACAAATATATATTATTTGCAGTCTAGTGTCTGTAGTACCTACATAATGAGACGAATAAAGAACAAAGAGAATAATTGCACAAGACTGAGGAATAATTTCTAACCCCTGCCACTAGGGGTGTCTATAGGGCTCGTACTGCATGCCTCCTACTTGCTTGCTTGCTTGCCTGCTTGCTTGCTCACACTAACTTTTAACTCTCACAGGAAAATATATAAAAGAGGAAGCTGACAGGACGGAAGATCTCTTATATACTCTGACTGGTGGTGGTACTGTCTGCATGCATGCGTATGCTCCTCCTATTCGCTCGTTTTCCCTCTTTTCCTGTCCCTTCCTAAACTCCCGTGAGACTTGTCAAAGCAAATTCCCCTTTCTCTCTCTCTCTCTCTCTCTCTTCCTCCCCATCTCTCTCCAATTTGCATGTTCACATTGATGTAATAATCTGATATACCAATGACAGCAAAAAAAAAAAAAAAAAAAAAAATCTGCCAATTTTATACAGAAACATTGTTCTCGTAGTTATAAAATAAATCATTTACACATTTTTTTATTCTATATTTTTAATTTCCTCTGTGGGTTGTAAATCAGTTGTAAATATAAAATGTGTATTTTTTTATCCACAAAATTACTCTTTTTTTTTGGTCTCTTAAATTGTTAGTTTTATTTTTTGTGTGTTACTGACCTGCTTAAATTTGTAGTTGTTATAAGGTCATGATATTTGAAGAGCATATTTACAGTATAGACTAAACAGGACTGCAGAGTTTATGTGTAAATTAACTGTATATATAATATAAGCATACGTGGGAAGTAAAGAAGGCGTTGTCTGATAGCGATGTATGTGCACTCTTGTTCAAAAGAGTATAAAGGGTAATCTTCACCTTTTCTCAGCGATGTGTAATTATACATTAAGTGTTTATACAAGTTTCACAGTTAAATTATTTTTAACATATTATTTATTATCCAACTTGGAAATATAACGTATAATAAATAATATACTGTATAGCATTGCAAGTATGTAATGGAGTAAAAAATATAATGTTACATAAAACTTGCATCGGATCATGTTTTTCATAAATGTGGACTATCAAATCACCTTAATTGTATGTGATAGTTTGAAGAGGTGTATATAGCATTAAGTCTGTGGAGAGAGGTGCTTTCAACTTTGAATTAATGAATAAAGGAAAATTGGTTGCTCGATCATATCTCCACAAAACTGAAGTTATTTGTATATCTTAAAATCGCATTGCAAATAGTAATTATATTACTATCAAAATCATTCGGAATGCCTGTATCGCGAGATTTACATTTGGTTTTATTATATAATTAATATGCGTACGAATCATCTTTTTTTTTCTTCTTTTTTTAAATCAGTGTACTTGCTAAGAAAAATAGCTATCGTATAAATTTTTATTCTACACAAAATGCTGACAAGAATAATACTAAAAAGCGAAAGTGAAAGCGGATGATATCGAAAATCAATACGTACTTAAAACAATCAATATGCACGATAAAAAAATACGCTAGCTTGAAAAAAAGAACATCATTATAAATTTAATAAATTCATAGATAAAAAAAAAATGTATTTGACTAATATTAACGCATATAATATTATATATTGCTGCTGTACCATTTAAAGCTTGTTTTTATTAAATATATTTAAATATTATTTAAAGCTTATTCCGTTCTATAATTGCAATCGAACGCTTCTGTCAAGTGCATCAAGAGCGATAAGAGATCATAAGAGAGCTACAAGGGCTCTTCCATATTATTTTTATGTATAATTTGCTGCTTCTGCTTGGAGAGTTTCATTATGCTATTAGTTTTATTGCTGCACGGAAAAAAATGGATTGCAATTTGGTTTTGCAAAAACACTATAATATTTGGCAGCCGCGGGTATAACAATTTGCTGCAATAGCATTATTGTTTGGCTTTTGTACCATTGTACTTGGCCAAAATAATAAAGTAGTGGCAAAGCTACTTTGCAAACTGACTGTGAAGATCATCCCAAGAAAACAGCGCATAAAAAATTACTTTATTCAAATTCATACAATTTAATTGGTGATAGTTTTTACGATCGCTTGAACAAAATATCTACACAAATTAATTTATTTTTACTATAATTATTTATATTCGTATTTTCGTATACCTTTTATGCGACAATAATTGTGATATATTAATACTAATTTTTATAGCGCTCTGATATGGTGTATAATAATATACATATTATATATGGTGAAATGTATAACTTGATTGATAATAGACTGACAATTTTTTTTAAAGCAAAATAGTTTATGAACTATGAACACATTGGGTGGTGTTCACAAAGCCTTAAGGCCACATTTAAGGCTCAATAATTTAAGACCAGAAATTTTGGGTCTAAAAAACACGTCTAAAATCAAGCTTTAAATTATCGAGCCTTAAATGTGGCCTTAAGACTTTGTGAATGCCCCTTATTATATTTTAAAATTAAAAAAAAAAAAAAAAAAAAAAAAAAAAACTATATATTGTGTTATATACTGTCTAAATTTTTAACAGCAAAACGTTTGTTTTAATATATATTTTTTTTAAATATTATTTTATTTAATTTGCTTCTTTGGTGTTTGACGTGATGTAATAGTCGCAGTGCAGCAACGTCGGCCAGCCCAGTTTTCGCACGTTGTGTATGTGTGACCCGTGGCTAGCCAGCCAGCGTGGCGTGTCATGTGCATGTGGTTCGTTCCGTGTCAAGCATGGCGTGACCCCTCGTGCATGCTCCCTGCCAAGCAAGCAGTCACCCTAATGTTAACAATGTATCTTTCGTGTAGCACATCGCAAAATACATATTTACATTGTTTTGTTCATATATTGACTTTCGCACACATGATTAGCATGATTACTTGTCAAATTACTTTCTAAATATGAAAAAAAAAAAATTAAATGAACACTTTTTTTTCATTTCTTTGTTTCTTTCTCATTTCTGTACTTAACTATAAATGTTATTAGCTACTATAGCTAATTACAATATTGTTCTGTGTCCTGTATATCATCGGTATTAACATAGCGTGAAATTCTTCTGTTAACCCATATTAACCCACTTTCATTATTTTGAACTATAATATTATGTCATGTACGTATATATATATATATATATATTCGTACGCTTTTTTTCTTGGAAATTTAATATCCCTTGACGAAAGAAATTTTCGTGCTTCTGTTACACAAATATTATGTCTTTTCCCCCCATTCTTTTGTATTACTTAACCCAATAAACAAATATTATTATATTATTATGTAAAAATTGTGGATGTATAATATAATTTATTATTATATAATTATTTATTTCTTTTTTTATGAGCAGTGGTACATAACATGTTGATATTAAAAATAATGGAAAACATAAATTTAAAAATTGCTATGAAACAGATAAAAATATATAGTTTATTTCATATTCATTAACGTAAAATGAATAATGCATCTTCACACCAGCTGTAATACTTCTTATTATTTGAAACACACTTGTAAATTTAAATACTCTTCGTTGACCCGGCGTACTATAACGCATAATAATAATAATAAATATTTAATTAAAAGTTTTATTGTGTATCATGATTGGTTGATGCTTGCAGCGAAGCTGCATGTTAGATATTTTTGTCCTGATGCTGCCATATACCTTTTCGGTGATGCAATCAGGCGCTGTGTCGTCGTCTTGTTGTGGTGCTAGTGCTCCTCATTACGCAGCGCCACCCGCCCATGACCGCCTAAAACAAACACAAATTAGCAGCCTTGTTCCCTGGCCGACCAGACCCCTGCCTGCTGCCTGCCTTGTTTCCTTCCACAGTCTTCTCAACGAGGAAAAAATAATAAATAAATTCGTTTTACTGTATCTTTTATATTATAATCTCTAACACAAAGCACTTTTTAATGCCTTTTCTTTTCTCTTACACAAGATGTTATAAATCATTTTTAATGCAAAAAAAAAAAAAAAAACTTAGAAATTATTTTGTTTTATTTTTAATTTAATTTCGAGGAAAAACTTTATTATTACGTCAGATTATATTCTTTAATATAATTCTTTAATGTAGAATGCAGTAAATCATATTTGTTTTATATTTATGTTTATTAATTCAATTATTAAAAAAAATAATAATAAAATTTATTTAAACAAAAGTATACATGATGCACTAGAGGCATACATGACCAAAATGTGTCAATTGCCCCAAAATACCAATCAATCAATCAATCAATCAATTAATCAATCAACATAATGCACTAAACTTATATATTACGTAGAATACGTATGATAACAAACGTAGCTGTTTTATTTACGTTATACAGTCTTAGTCAAAATTAGTGAGACAGCGTGTGCACTCTTTGTAATTATAAAATAATTCTTCTGTACATCTTTTTTTCCCTTTCAACTTATACTGTATATTAATGTCCAGCCAAGGTTATACTGCATGAATTTAATCTTATCAGTGGGTGCATAATATATTATATACACAGTGTTTTATTATTTCAAGCTCAAACATTCAATTTTTATATTCTATACATATATTAGTAGTGAGTAAGTAAGTAGTTTTTGTACATATATTCCCTAATATAACTTTAACTTTTATAAGAATTGAAGCTGAGACGAAATGCCAATTGTAATATACAGTAATTAATGATTGACTATATAGTTACTATAGTTCTTCAATTCAAATATATATTTACAACATCAATAATGTTTTTACTGATCATAGAAAATATTCTAAGATTATATTGAACTTTTTTCTTTGTGAACTTTAAGGTAGAGATAATGCCGAACACCTGTTCGACGTAATCCCCTTTGATTAACATGTAAACCTTAGCAAATTGACAAAAATTCTGAAATTTTTTTGAGAGGCAGATATTAGTGCCTAAAAGCCGTAGAAAAAATTTCAAAACAATTTAACGAGATGATTTTTTAAATTAATTTTTCAGTTTGGCTCTCCATGGGAAAGCCCTATGCTAATTAATTTTTTTAATTTTCAGCATAGGGCTTTCCCATGGAGAGCCAAACTAAAAAATTAATTTAAAAAAATCGGCTCGTTAAATTGTTTTGAAATTTTTTCTACGGCTTTTAGGCACTAATATCTGCCTCTCAAAAAAATTACCTAAATTACGACGTTATCTCTACCTTAAATACAATACAATAAAAATAAAAATCAAATACAATTGTTTTCTTTGCTGTCCATCCAGTCCATTGTCTGCAACATAGAAGACTTTACTTATAACGCAAGTTGTAAATTAATTCAGGTTTACTTTCTTGCTAGCAAAAGTTGAATTAATTAATTAAAGTATTCATATTATGTTTTCAAACAAGTCTAATTATGCATTTGCAAATCACTATTAGTGCAGTAATGATGCATAATTATGATATGCAAGTCATAATTTTTTCATATTATAGATGAGGATTTTTTATTTGATTCAATTTATTCTGTCTCTGTCAATACAAAATTTTGAAATGTATTCCTTTTTTAAAAATAGCACATTAATATAGTAAACTATTATAATCTAGAATAATAATTTCATATATTGATAGTTATTCTAGTAGTAGTATAATGTTCCTTCGTCTTGCATGGTTTCTTTCGAAAACATTAATTAAGCAAGAAAAATATTCCAAGGGCATATTTTTTTTTTATCCTTAATAACATAATAAACAATTTAATGTTTTTTTTATTCATAAAATGTAACGTTTTTTGTGGGAAAAAAGACAATATTATTGTTCTTTGTTGTTTTTGCTCACGACAGGTGCAATGGAGAAGAAAAAAGGAAGAAGAAGTAGCTAGATACAAAGCAAGCCAACTAAATGGATGAGTGGATTGGAAATCGAACCCCCGTAAAGATACTTAAAAGAAGTCAATAGATCTAGATAATATACATTGTAGCTTTAACTAAAAATATATTGGCTCGGTAAACTTTATGTGCCCATATATAGTAGAATCGTTATATTGGTTTTTTATTTAAATTAATTTTTTTAAAGATATATGTCACCATTCGGGCTATATTTCTTCACGTCTTTAAAATAAAAACAATTATGCTGCATTTGAGATAAGCTATATTGTAAATTATATGAAAAAACAGACTTGGATTTTGTACGAAAAAGCGTTTATCAACGAAAAAAAAAACAAAAAAAAAAAAAAACAAACAAAATTTTGCTGTATATGTGTGAGAAAGAAACGATTGTTCTTAATTAATTACCAGCTAGTTTTATAGAAAAATAAAAAATTAAATTTTGCTTGGCTTCAATAAAAATGTCCACCTATTTCAATTTTTTGCCATCAAAATTATCTTAATATGTAAGATTTTCAAATTCTTGCACACTTACATGTATAAAGGCAAACTTAATTCTTTCTACAAACACTTTGTCTTCTGGATAGCTTGTGTGTATAAAGTTGCATATTTTCCTCTAACTTCAAACAAATTAATGCACAACCTGCATATATTATATTATTATATAATAAGTTAATGGCTCTGGCTCCAACGCACAATCTAACGCTTATTACTTCCCAACAAATAAAACAATGAAATGCATAATGCAGTTAAACAAAATATGATTATTTAAAAATGCACAAATTGATCATATTTATTGCTTCTCGATTATATACAGCAATATCAGAATATATATATATATATATATATATATATATATATATATATATATATATATATATATATATATATATATATATATATATATATACATATATAATTGGGTTAAACGTATTCATATCAGACTTAAATGTATAAAATGTAATAGTCTGAAGACTCAATGATATTGTATCTGTGTGGTACGGCGTGACTTGGAAGCAGCACGTTCTATGTTGACCGCACTCTATCCTCCATCGTCTTGTCGGACCACCAATTGCAGAAGGTGACGTGCGTGAGGGGTGGGTTGGTGGTCAGGGTGCGGGTTCAACCATGCGGAGCTCAAACATCCAGCGTGTGGAAATGGCTGCCGGCTCTCCTGCTGCTGCTGCTGCTGCTGCTTGTGGTTTTTCAAGCGAACAAAGTCAGTTGAAGGTTTTGAACCATGCTAAGATATTATCAGCAAGTTCTCATCTTTCTTATCTCTCACATTAATAACCAAGCTTGCTTTTACTTGATGGCTTGCTTCCATATACCTCTTCATCAGTGGCAACTTGAAGCTCGTATATACTGATGATGCTGCTGCATGCAGCTTTTCTTACAACCTATACCCAAAAAAAAACAAAAACAAAAAAAACATATAGCTACCCTAAAGGCTCAAGCTTCATCCTCTCTCTTTTTTATATCTAACTTACATGGTACTGTATAATACGTACGTGTATATAATATATATAATACATATACATATATATATATATTATATACATATACCATTAATCGTCTTTTCAATAATATCAAAACCTATTTCTCTGTTTATATTATCTTATTTTCTTCCTTGTAATGTGAATGTTAAATAGGTTTCTCAAACTTCTGTATTATAATATATATATATATATATATATATATATTATGTATTATATATATATATAATTTGAATAAAATTATACGTAATATGGTCTGGTACAGGTTGAAGGACACGTGAGGCGTAAACTGTTTTCCTACAGTATGAAATTTGAATTATTTTTAATGTAATCGAATTAAAGTGAGTGAATTGAAAACTTAATAGGATGCATATTGTGTGCAGATATTAATGTTTGTCCATGTTTGTCTAAAACACTCTAGGGCAGCCCAAATGTTACAATTTTCATTATACAAATTGTTGTTATCACATCTGAGAAGACTACGTTTTTTTTTTCATATAATATACCCTCTAAAATTATACTTCTGTTGGTTTTAATTGTAAAAGTTGCAACGTTATAATCGCCATAAGAACACTACATATGATAATCAGCGATATAAACTAACCATGTCCTTGCAAATTCAAATTCATTAAACAGTATCAGAAGATATTTCTTTGGTGTCTATATACACTTAAGAGAGTTATGCCCTTTTCAAGCTATCATGGCAATATGCATGCAGTTTTACAAAATAGGATGTAAAGCTAGCCTAAAACTCTATGTACCGAAATCAATATTTTTTACTATATTGTTTTTATTTAAGTATCAAAGACAAGACGTCTGGCTCCTGGCGCTCAGCCCATGCTGACTGCTGGCGCCATCATCGAGGGAAGTACGTAACTGCGTACTATATAATAATACATAATTTTTCTCGACTTCTCTTGCACAAGAGCTGCAAGTTTTGTAGTCTGTCTTCATACGTTGAGTTTATCTCAGGGGCTGGCATAATTTAATTGAATCATATTTATTATGTAAAAATAATTAAGAATATTATGAATGACTATTGTAAACTCGATCATCTTTATTGTAACTTAAAGGTGTACATTTAACAATTAACAAAAAAAAATTTTGATCAAAAGAATAATAAAAAAAAAAAAAAACTGAATTTTAATTGGTAGGCCTAATATATTTGAAGTGTAATATCCTAGTTAAAAATATACAGGTCACTTAATCTTAACAAATCTGCTACCTGCTAATGAGGTATCCAAGATTTTTATAGAAATTTGGCACCTTTTATATTATTTATATATTTTTTTGTGAGAACCAGACGAATAAAAAAATATATTCAGAAATAATAATTATTGAGTGTCTGGGATTATATACTCTATAATATAACGTATATTTTTATTATATTTGAAATGTATTCTCTCATTGAAATATATTTATGAAAATGTAGATGAGTAATTAAAATTTTTCTTCTGTATAAAGTAAACAGCGCTGTTTATTTTCACATTTTTTTGTTATAAAAAGCTTGAGAGAGATATATACATTTTTTTTAGCATTTTCTCAGATATTTTCATAATCTTTTTGTTTGCCTCTTACACAAATGACGTCATAGTCATTGAAACGTTGTATTCAAAAGCCTTTTTTCGTCATTTCTATACAATATTTTCCTCCATTTTTTAAATGTAAAACATCTTTATTTAGTTTTTGTAGTCAGCGGAAAATTTTGTCCCCTTGGCTTGAAAAGGATCGATGTCATTATTTTTACAACACTTTCACTTTTTTTTTTCCTTTTTTTTTTTCATTTTTTCCATTTTTTTTTTTTTTTTTTTTTTCAGCTGAAAGTTGTGTACAGTGTTCATCATACTGCTCTATTGTATACAAAGAGTTTAATTATTACGGTAAAAATCTATACAGTATATAATATATATATATTTTAATTCAAATCTGTGTATAGTGAGTGAAGTTAATTTTAGCATAATGATGAAGTAATTATGTTTCAATCTATAACGACTAGGGATTGTACTGGTAGTGTCACACTGTATAATTTTCTTGCAGTGGAAAAGCGAGGAAATGTTAATTTAAATATCACTGGATAAAATATAAATATGTAGTATATATTTTATGTTTGCAATTAAAAAAATGTATAAATAATGTATGATATAATTTAATATTGTATATATACACAACCTCGTCTTTTCGTAGTATATTATATATAATTATATATAATATAATGTGTCGTCATATTTCATATAAAAAAAGTAATTTTTATATAACTCTAAGGAGGACAGTCAGTTTTATCACACTGTGGTTACAAGTAAATTTCATTAATTCATGTACATAATTATGTTAGGTTGGTGAAGTAATCATTTATACATAATATAACTTGCCAGCTTGCACGACTGGCAATATGGCTGTATTCTAAAACTTCTAATATCAAGTTAAATTTTATTTCTACAATAATATATAATTATAATAATATATAATGCAGTATCGACCTCACTTCTTTTTATTGCAGAAATGGATAGTTCGTGCAAAATATGCTACCATGATTTTTTTTTTCAGATTTTTTAGAGCCCGAGAACAATTTTTAAAAAATTATTGAAAGTCCTTTTTGTGACGTTTTTATAAATTGTTCCCGGGCTCTAAAAAATCTGAAAAAAATCAGATTGCCCCTTCTGTCAAATTTCTGCAATAACAAAAATTGAGGTCGATACTCCATTTTATATAAAAATAAAAAGTGAACAATTATCTTGTTCTCTTCCAAATTAAGATATATTTATTGATACATGTATACAGTGCGCATATCATCGCTCCATTCAAATTAATATTTTTTTAACGATAAAAATTAGAAATAAGAAGCCTTATAATTATAAATATTTTTTATTAAATATACATGGATGCTTGCATAAAAAAATATAATATTTAAAATTAATATAAAAATATTTGTAAAAGAAAAAATGGACAGCATTAACTATTAACTTTACCCCTGATCTGTTTTTAGGAATTTTTATGCAGTCAGTATGCTGAGGGAGTACAGATGAACACACACACATACATACCTACATACATACATACATACACAAGCAAGACAAAAATCGTTAAGTTTAGAAAAGGAGGTCCACTCTGTAAAAGTGACATAATGCACTGCCAAGGTGAAAAAATCGAGTTCGTTCATAGCTTTAAGTACCTAGGAGTCACCTTCCAGCAATCAGGGACTACCTTCACTTCCCATATAATAGATAGGTGCAAAGCAGCTCTTTTAGCCTCATATGGTATTTCAAATCTACCTCTTTTATCGGTCAACACGGCCCTCAAGCTATTCCATCTTAAAATTGAACCCATTGCCACGTACGGCTTAACAGTGATATGGCCATATTTGAAAACTACAGATTTTGACATACTAGACTCAGTAAAATCAAGATTCATTAAGAGACTATTATCTATTTCTATATTTTCCCCATCTAGATTAGTCTATAAGCTTACAGAGGAAAATTATTTTGTTTCGGAACTTCAGCAAAAATTTAATCTTCCTCAAACTGCAAATTACAATAATTTTCTAAAAGAAAGAGCTCTCAAAGCCTCCCAAATTGACCCTAATTTTTATAAAACCCCTGCATTCAACAACCAAGTATGGAAAAACTGTCAATTTAAAGATCGGCATGTCTTCTCAAGATTCTCAGTGCATGGTTTTCATCATTCTTTATGCACTAGCCCAGTGTTTCATGTGAATAATGAAAATTGTAAATGCAAGCTTAGCGGAGAGTTGTGTGAAACATATCATATCCTAAACTGTCCACTGCGTAAACTCCCCGTTACACTAAGCCCGTCACCGTCAGACTACCTGAAAATATTTGTGCTATTTGATAGTTCCTAAAATATATATATATTAATTATATATAATATTATAACTATATTATATATCTGCATACTGTATAACTATAATATATCATAATTGAATTGATAAATGTTTAAAATTGGAACTGTTACAATTGTATACTAATATTATTATGTATTGTGTTCTTAGTTTGTTTATATATATAATATATTGATTATTATTATTAATATATTTTTTGTTTATATAAAATATTGATACTGTACAATATAGGTTTAATTGATTTTGTTTGTATTGTGGGCAAATTATATTTCATTTTGGTTTGTATAAAAATATGTATGTATAATATAATCAATATTTTTCTTTTTATTTTTCAGGTTATTATTATAAAATATTTTATAATCTATTCTGTACACTGTTTATGTGTTCAATAAACAATTTATTATAATATGTACTAATAATAATATTTTGCAGCCCTTGAACTGTAATAACAATAATGTTTTGCACTATAATAACAATAATATTTTGCAGCCCTTGCAAGTTACTGACTGTACGGCTTTAGCATTTGACCAATCAAATTGGGGTCTAATAAAATAAAAGCGTTGCACGACACATATAATGATTTTTAAAATAAAATAACAACAAAATTTAACCTTTAATGTTATAAAATTGTAGAGTACTGAATTTGAAGTAAAAACTGATGCTTGTTTTATAAAAATGTGTTATTTTCTTTTTTTAATATTAAGTTGAAACTAAAATTTTCATTAAAAAAGTGAAACTAAAATTTCTGTATATACGACAAGTTTTTTTTTTTTTTTTTTTTTTTTTTAAAGATTAGCAATGTTGTGTTCAATATTTTTAGACGATACTACATGAAAAATGTAACTGTAATAATCGAGAAAATAATTTTTTATATGTATGTTTATTCACATCATACACCCGCATCTTCAGTACACTCCTATATATGTTCAATGCTAACTTTATTTTATGTCATTGTATTGGTTGAAAGAGCAGATGTGTATATATATATATATATATATATATATATATATATATATATATATATATCGGTAGTCATCTGGCAAAACCGGTCAAGTGGCGAAATTTTCGATATGCGTTTTTTTGCATAGTGCTGTACATTCCATTGAATCCTATGATATTCTAGAAGCATTTTGTCATCTGAACAATGCAACTATTTTTTTTTAATATTTAAGGGCAAAAATATTAAGATTTTTGAAAATATTTTTCTCATAGTTGAGTCTGGCAAAACCGGACAAGTGGTTGAAAAAAGTTCATCATGAATCTGGCAAAAGCGGACAAGTGGTTTAAAAAGCTGTCTCATGAATCTGGCAAAACCGGATATCTGGCTCTAATCTTGTTACAAAAATAATTGAAGATTTTTAATTTTTATTAATTTAAAATTATTTATTTTTAATATATACTGATTATTATAGACTATAATAGATAATTATTTTTTATGAATTCAGGGACCGGATGCACGCGTTTTTTTCATACATCCGAGATGCGGATCCGGATGCAAATTAATTTTTTCGTGCATCCATGAATGCGCATCCGGATGCAAATTTATTTTTCATGCATCTGGGAAGCGCATCCGGATGCAAATTTATTTTCCATGCATCTGGGATGCACATCCGGATGCATTAATTTTTCCCGTGCATCTGGGATGCACGGATGCGGATGCAAGCCCATTTTTGCGCATTCGTGTGCATCTTGCATCCGATCTTTGGTTTTTATAATAGACTTTGTTTCTTGCAATTTTAAGCGACAAGTGGCAAATAAATTTAAAAAAAAAATGCCTTGTGTTAAAGATTTATTTAGAGGCCATTAGCAAAAAACCTGATAAAAAAATAGAAAAAAAAAGTGATAAATGGATGCAAATTTATTTTTCGTGCATCCGTGGATGCGCATCCGGATGCATTCATTTTTTCCTGTGCATCTGGGATGCACGGATGCGGATGCAAGCCCATTTTTGCGCATCCGTGTGCATCTTGCATCCGCATCCGATCCCTGTAATTTTTATGATTTTCAAACAATAATTAATTAATTATAAAAGAAGGGTGTAGCAAATATGTAGGTCGAGCGTGGCGCAGTGCATTGATTCGACCGGTTCTCGTTAGAGCACCGAAGTCAGGCTGCGTCGCGCGTGGTTAGTACTTGGATGGGTGACCGTTTTAAGTAGAAATTACGCTACTCGGTAAACTCTTCTCTCTTTCCACCCAGTGCAGTGATGCACTTGTGTGTGGTTTCCCAGGCTTTGGACATCACTTTGGTCCATTGTTAAAAAGTAGAGGTGTCCGTCCAGACTGAGGTTTTCCATGATTCCTTATTCAGTCTCACCTCAGTAAATGCTGGGATGCGTAACAAGCCATGGGCCGCCATCCTTTTCTTACTTTATCCCTACCCATTACCCCGCCGCGAGCTGTAAGCTCTTAGGGGTGTGTCCTTGTAGTAAAAAAAAAAAAAAAAAAAAATGAAAAAAAAAAAATAATAAAATAAAGAAGAAGCAATTTTTTAATCAAACCCCCGTATTTGGTTATATTTTACTTCTATTTATTAATTAATCTAATAACATACTACTTTGAATCCCCGAACCCTAACTTAACGTAAGCATTTCACGGGCTCTTCTGGAACGGGGGCGGCCACGGCCTTAAAGTAAAGTGCTCGCCAGAAAAAAAAGTTGAGTTAGTATTTTCTAAAAATAGTTCAAGTAGTCCTCCATATCAAACAAAAATTCAAAAAATTCTATCTCAAATAGGTTTGCCAGAAAAAAATTCCAAAGTCAGAGTGAACGCGTTGCTTAACATGGGGCCTTACCTGACAAAAACCCTCGAATATCTCGAAAAAATACACCGTTAGATGGTATGAAAAAAATATAGTTATGTTCTATGACCCAAGCTTTAACCAAAAACCAATTAAAAAAATTCTCTCGAATCCATTTTTCCGTAAAAAAATCAAGAAAATCTATCATGTTAATTCCCATAAGATTTTTTATTATTTTTTTACGGAAAAATGGATTTGAGAGATTTTTTTTTTAATTGGTTTTTGGTTAAAGCTTGGGAACATTACTATATTTTTTTCATACCATCTAATGGTGTATTTTTCGAGATACTCGAGGGTTTTTGTCAGGTAAGGCCCCATGTTAAGCAACGCGTTCACTCTGACTTTGGAATTTTTTTCTTGCAAACCTATTTGAGATAGAATTTTTTGAATTTTGGTTAGATATGGAGGACTACTTGAACTATTTTTATAAAATACTAACTCAACGTTTTTTTCTGGCACGCACTTTACTTTGCAATTCTTCCCGGAATTTACCTGTGACTGAGGGAAACGTGGAAACCTCAGACAGGATGGTCGCTAGAGCTTTTGTCAATGAATCGGAAGTGCAATGGTCCAAAGCCAGGGGAACCACATAGTGGAAAAGCGCAATGATTTACCCCTGGGTGGATAATGCATTTTTTGTTGAAAATGGTCACTCATTCAACTGCTAACCACGCTCGGCGTTGCTTGACTTCAGTGATCTGACGAGACCTGGTCAAGCACACTGCTGTTATTTTTGTGTAGATATACTTTTTTTGAACCTACAATACCCACTTAATGAGTATATTATTTTAATTTATAATTGAAGTGCATGTTGTACATTGGTATATAAAGAATTATATTGCGTAATAATGTTCAAAAGCGCTAGTAATTTATTATGTTACAAAGCATAATTGTTTTAAATTATAATGCTACCGTTAAGAAGCACAACAATTAAGCTTCAATTTCAAGTGATGATTATTATACGCAATTATTATTTTGTATAATATTATTTTTTATGTAGATTAAAATCCAGTTGCTCTCAATATAATAAAATAGTAATTTAATTGTTAACTTATTTTATAATGTTAAATTTAAAAAATCCTGAATTTGAGTCTGGCAAAAGCGGATAACTGGTGGAAAAAAAGCTAATTGTAGTCTGGCAAAACCGGCCAAGTGGCTACAAATTCCTGAATCTGAGTCTGGCAAAATCGGCTATCTGGCTAATTTTGGGACATTTTATTTTTTCCTGAATTAATTATTAATTGTATTGAATTTCTAATTTCACTATAAGCTACATTCGTAATTAAGTGATACCACAAAAAAAAATCATAAAAATCAGTAAAAAAACAAATAATTTATGAATTTTTAAACGCTCAAAAAAGTGTTTTTTGGCTCTCCTGTAAAGTTTCTAAAAAGCCAGTTGACCGGTTTTGCCAGATGACTACCGATATATATTAAGTATGGCTAGTTTGCATGGGTGTTTGTTACTTCTTATCTCCGCAAAATAGAAAATCTGCATTACTTTGTCTTTACGTTACAGCTCTAAAGCTGCATGCAGCGCTTTTATAGAGATATTTATAGTTCAGCGTGCTATAGCAGGCAGAAACATTATATGCATGGAATTGAAGACGGTCACCGAATTTAACATGGAGTTAAATTTTTCTGGTTGATCTTTGTAACGTCAGTTCAGTCAGTATATAGTACTCGGTCCATACTCCCACTGTTCAGAAATAGAAAATTTTGTGTGTTTATGGCAGTATGCATATTTCAAAATTATAAAGTTTCAATAAAATTGAAATGAGAAAAATTCAGGCATGGCAAATAACGCGTAAAAATGTTATTTAATCAATTGGAATTCCAAATGACTAACAATGAAAGTTATTACTGTGAAAAATTATTTTATAACAGGGCTTTTTTTAAAAATTGAATGAGATCATCATTAATTTGAGTCAATTATATAATATATCATTTATACAATTGCACAGGACAGGAGAAAATCTCTATGTCTATAATAATATATTTTATACTATATAGCATGTGACAGTGGTATAAGATATAAGAGCCACAGTCCGCAGAACAATGAGCCATTTCGACTAATGGCTTACTGATGTGTTTCCTTCCTTTACTACGATTCGGTGCTCTCTCTCTCTCTCTCTCTCTCTCTCTCTCTCTCTCTCTCTCTCTCTCTCTCTCTCTCTCTCTCTCTCTCTCTCTCGTTGGTCACAAGCTGCTAAAGCCTGCCCGTGTATAATATACATGCCATACTGCGTACTTGCATAATTATATAATACACATTACCATGATTGGTAAGTATCCACCAGAAAAATTATATAGGCGCCATGTTCGTTTGCTAATTTTGACTCCTGCTACAACCACCGCGCATTGGCGCGCAACCCTTCTGCGCACTTTTTTTCAGCTTGAAGTCAAAACGCTACTACCGCGAAATTCTTTAGATGCTCTTTAATTAAACTGACCCAAGGCAAATAATAAAAAACTTATAGCAGCAAACGTAAAAGGTTAGTACCGATACTTAATTTTAAATTTGCAAACATAACTTATTTAGAGGGTTAACAATAAGCGATCGAAAAATTGCTCCGTATAGGATCTTACGTGCGCCCAATCTTTTTGGTATCACGTCAAAACCACGAAAACAAAAATCACGAAAGCATTTTCAACGACTGACTTTATCCCGAAAACAATTACATCGAAATCAAATATAAACGAAATCATTTACCACGAAATTAAATTAACACGAAACAAAATAATAACGAGAACAAAAATCACGAAAACAATTTGTACGAAAGTAATTTGACCGATTTAAAAAAGGACGAAAGTAAATTAGAACGAAATTATTTTAATACGAATTCAAAAATCACGAAAGCGATTTGACCGAAAGTTATTTGAACGAAAACATTTAAGACGAATACAAAAATCACGAATACAATTTGAACGAACGCTATTTGACCGAAATAAAAAACACCGATGAAGAAAAATATTAATAAAAATTCATAACAATAATTAAACCAAAAAATAAATTGTAAATTAAAACGAATGCAATTAACAAAGAAGCATAATAATATACAGACTGAGCCAGAAATGATGTTCCGAGCCCATGCTAAAATTTGGGCAGGTTAACTTTGAGCTATAACTAGAAATTTGAAATTTGGCATACGTAAAGCCATCAAAGGTTCTAAATTCTTTTGACATGTGTTAAACAATTTTTAAAATTAATATTTCCTACCGTTTTAGGGGTGGATTCACGATTTGCATTTCTTCGTTATGGGATATATCCATGTCAAATTAAGTTGATAGAAAAATGTTGGCTGATTTGCACCAAAATGAGTTTTGAAAGTTTTCAGAGCACGTTGAATTTAATGATGTTATTTTAAAAAGTGGTGAAAACAACCCCTAATGATATAATGACCCTTATTACGTGAAAAAATTATGCTATCAAAATTTTGATTATGCCACTGAAATGAGCTTATTTTTTTACCCCAGAAACGACCTTTAAATTTTTTGAATCCGAGCAAGTTAATGATTTAATTGTTAGGGGTGAAACACCATTAAATACAGCGTGCTCTGAAAACCTTCAAAACTAATTTTGGTGCAAATCGATCGGCTAAAATTTTCCTATGAACTCAATTTGACATGGAAATCCCATAAGGAAGAAATGCAAATCGTGAATCCACCCCTAAAACGGTAGGAAATATTAATTTTAAAAATTGTTTAACACATGTTAAAAGAACTTAGAACCCTTGGCTTTACGTATGACAAATTTCAAATTTCTAGCTCAAAGTTATAATAACCTGCTCAAATTTTAGCATAGGTTCGGAACACCATTTCTGGCTCAGTCTGCAGTATTCTGTATATATTATCCTTCTTTATTGCATTCGTTTTAATTTACATTATTTTTTTTTAATTACTGTTATAAATTTTTATTAATATTTTTCTTCATCGGTGTTTTTTTTTTTTTTTTTTTTTTCGGTCCAGAGACCCTACAGGGTCTCTGATTTCGGTCAAATAGCGTTCGTTCAAATTGTATTCGTGATTTTTCCATTCGTTTTAAATGCTTTCGTTCAAATAACTTTCGGTCAAATTGTTTTCGTTATTTTTTGATTCGTCTAAAATGTTTTCGTTCAAATAACTTTCGGTCAAATTGTTTTCGTTATTTTTTTATTCGTCTTAAATGTTTTCGTTCAAATAACTTTCGGCCAAATTGTTTCCGTGATTTTTTCATTTCGTTTTAAATGTTTTCGTTCTAATTTACTTTCGTTGTTTTTCAATTCGTTCAAATAACTATCGGCCAAATGGCTTTCGTGATTATTGAATTCGGCTAAAATGTTTTCGCTGTAAATGCTTTCGTGCTTTTTAAGTTTCGTTATAAATGCATTCGCACATTTTCCATTTCGGTTAATTATATTTTCGTACAAAATGTTTTCGTGTTAAATTACTTTCGTCCTTTTTGTTTTCGTTCTAATGCCTTTCGTATAAATTGTTTTCGTTCTTTTATTTTTCGTTCTTTTGACGTAGACTCATCTTTTTTTGTAAGTAAATGGGAGGACAAAGGATTGGTGATGTCATCATGGATGCTGACCAATGGTCACAAAAGGTAATTATGCACACTGAATAAAACAAATTTAATGCTCTTAGTTGACTAAATCTCACGTATACTGTGTGTACCATTGGGTTTAATTTTATTTCGTTGTAAGTAATTTGTATTTAGACAACATGTAGATTTGCTCTGATTGAAAGGAATCTTATTGCAGTTAGTATGTACCGGATGGGTGTGACATGACAAACAAGCAAGACACTAATAATTTTTGTCAAGAGGACAGAGAAGCTATATTAGATTCTGATACATGGGAAAATGGATATATTTTAAGCAATAAATTAAATCTTTTGGCTCAATTGATTTTATTGTCGTCTGTATATTTCTCAAAGAGTTTACAAAATACAATAAGTTGCATGTTAAATGTTACAAAAAATTAATGACAAAATATTTCACACTGTCTTTATATATCTGTATGCTCGTGGTCAAAGTATGTACTGTAATTATAGTTAATAACTATTAACTAAATATAAATAATTCATTAATTTTGAAAATGAGTACAGTACTTTCGAATGATAACGATTTCATTATTTTTAAGCAGAAATTTAAATTATTTAAATGATATCTTTACTATATTATATACTGTGTGTTCATTGTATATAAGTCTGAATTTCAGTTGATTTTCAAAATTCGCAGTTATACCTCCTTATAGAGGATGCCTCTAGCAGAAACTACAAAGGAATACACAACCCTATATACATGTTTAAAATGTTAAAACTGTGGTGGAATTAATCGACAAATATATGCGATGATAATTATAAATATGAAAATGAATATAAAGGTACTTAATGATGTAATAAACAAAATCTATTTTTCTACTCAAAAAAACAATAATACGAACAGACTTTTAGGGGTAGCAAGCAGCGATGGATGCGAGCAGCTGCAATGCCAAGATCATTCTGTCACTCTGAAGGGTGCGTTTTGACTACTAAGGCTGGGGAAAAAAAAAGAAGAAAATTTAGGAAAAAAATCTAATTTTAGAATAAAATAAATATGATAAAAAATTTCATTTGAATATCAGCAACTGCACTCAAAATAAATATAATACTTTTATTAAATTATACTAAAATTGAAACTATAACTTATTATGTATAGAATATGATTTTTTTTCCATCGTGTAATTTTATTTGATTATAACATCATAACCCCCTGCTGAAAGCTGTAATACAGACTGTTACCCCTTCTTTAGACGCTAAAAAAAAAAAAAAAAAAAAATCTAACAAATGTAACAAATAATAAAAAAAAATATAAACACAACAATATACAGTATAGAGATAACCCAGATAACAAAAGATGATAGTCAAATTTATTTAACATAAATAGATGTCGAAATCGTGTACAACATGAGTTGTGAAATATTAAGAGCTAAGGAGAGGTATACATTAAAATTTTAAAATTTACATGTATATATTATTTATTATTATATTGTTCTGACGTGTTCATTACATTGTGGTGTAATTGACGGTGGCATGCCAACAGAGAGAGGCCGGGACACAGTTTCGAGGTTTGAGGTTGGTTTTGAGTGGCAAGTTTCCAATTGACAGGCTTGAGCTAGCTCCACGTCAACGCAGATTTGAAACGGACGAGCCAGCCAGTTTGTCTGCTTGGCTGCTTGCTGCATCCACGCATATCGCCCACCCACCCACCCGCCGCCCTTACGTTCGTACGTTCGATGGTTCGTAGTAGTGGCTGATCCTATACCGCCAGCTCCAATTTTTCTCTGACACTTCCATCTGTCAACGCCGAGCTAGACAGGTTGGCAGGGGGGTAGGCAGGCAACCTGCGCTTCATAGTCACCAAAGCAACGGTTCGATTGCCACCCCCTCAACACACACGTGTGCGCAGCCACGGTGGATGTGTGAAACTCGATTGCTCGAACCGTGTACATTCTAAATTCAATCTATCACGCCTTTTTTTAATGTTTGTTTGTGTACTATGTCAAAGTATAACACAATTTAAATCTTTTTGCTGAAAATAAATCAACATTTGAATTAATTTATTTTTAATTTACATGAAAATGTTTAACATGTAAAATCACAAACTAGCTATTTTTCAAACATGCATGTTCATAATATATACGTTGAACTTAACTTTTTTTTTTCTCATTTTTCAACATACTTATTTTTTTTTTTGTAATTTATATATTACCAATCTGGAAATAAAATTAACTTTCTACTATTTTTAAATATCAGATTAAAATAAATCGTATAAAAAATTGAAGTAATCCCTTCTGTTCTTGCAGGATTTTTCTGACAAATCCTTTAAACTTTTATCTTTTTATGCCACTCTAACCAATTTTTTTCTCCTTTTAAACTTTAGACTCGCTTGTTCACATTTGCTTTACAAATCGGTTTCATCAGCTTTCATTTGGTGTGATTGGAGTGATTTTTTCATGTATTTGTGTTGGACGTTGCAACTACAAAAATTAGCACTTTGGAACTATAAAATAACATACACTTATTGTACCTTTATTTACTTTGAATGAACTTTGCTTGCATAAAAAAAAAAAAAAAAAAAAAATGGATTGCCTTGAATGTTTGATATGGTTTTAAATAAAAACAAATGAAGCCAAATACCGAGTACTTCCAATTGAAACATTGAGAACTTTTTGCTCTAAATTTTTGTATTATGGCATAAATTTTCTGTGGATTTAACCACTTCAAAGTTTGAATTCTTATTAATATTATTATAATAATAAAATAAAAGAACGAATAATTATTGCGTTAAGTATCCATTAACTGAATGAAACAATTGCAGGGTTCCCATTACGCTTTTTCAGGAAGCAGTTTTAATTTAGATTCATTTAATAACTCAAACATAAAAATGTCTCTTTTGAATATATTATATATATTATTTAGTTTTAATAACCAATTTTTCTAAGCCAAAGTCTTAAAAGTTATAAAGTAATTGTGTTTTGTGTGTGTGTGTGTGTGTGTTATTATTCAAGTTTTTTAATTACTTTCAGTACTCAAGCAGCGTATCTCTCTCATTCTTTTGCTCCCTAATTCATAATGGACCCAAGTGCTTGAGACAGAAAGCACGGGGAAACTTTTTTTGTCTTTGACGTAAGAGGGAGGGGAGGGGGAAGGAGAGGGCGATTCAACGTAACGTTTCGTTTAGAAGAATGAAAAAAAGGTTTATTTTGTTAGAAATGCCATAATATAGTAGTTATACTTTAAAATATAGATTATTTGTTTATACTTTTCTTAGGAATTTCTTGTAGCTCTAGACAAATATTTATAGAAAAATTAAAGAATATAATATAGTGTAGCAATATAGTTTTTAATGTTAATTACATTTCTTGATGTGTGTGTGTGTGTATATATATATATATATATATATATATATATATATATATATATATATATATATATATATATATATATATATATATATATATATATATATATGTGAAGATGGCATATAGTAAGTTTTTCAACTTACAGACATTGGCAGTATTTTATATAATTATATATATATATATATATATAATTATATATATATATATATATATATATATATATATATATATATATATATATATATTAATTTTTAAAGTTGCCAATTTTTTTTGTTCTTAATTATGGGAAAATGGAAAAAAAATCGTTTAAAATTGAAAGCTGAATACAAAAATCTAGTTTTTTATTCTTTTTTACGAAATTAAATTCTGGATGAACAAACTGTACATGCTTGCAGTTTATTCAGCTTAATTTCATTTTGAAATAAAACTAACATAGAGAATAATATTTCATTACCGTCACTCACTGTCAAATATGACACCATAATGGCTGATGACTATGAATTAACTTTTATTTCCACACAACCATTACGAATCTTCATTAAAAGACTATACGTACAGTTTATTTTTGGTTTGCGATAAATATTAATGAAGTAAAAATAATTATTCGTGTCTATTTTATCTTTGAGATTTAATTATGGGAGAGGCAAAACTTTTTTTCTTTTCTTTATTGAAAAAAAGTGTATGTATAAATTTGGCTATTTGATATTCTGAGTGTGTACGACGAGTTCCTATAATTTCCATTTCTGGAGAGTGCATCAACATTTCTTACTCCTCGTTCGCTAGCTACCGTGCTCTGCAATCATATAAAAGCAGATACACACTAAAAAATAGTAGTTTTCAATTTACAATAAAATTCAAATGGAAAATTATCAAACATGCTAAGTAAAATAAGTAATATCAAGTTAAGAAGAATGCATACAGAAACTTTTCTCTTTTTGTGAGGAAAAAAATTAAAACTCAAATTTAAATGTTAATTTTCATGGAACAGGGTGATCGCAAAAATCATAGACTCTGCCGCTAATTGGTTGGCAATTTTTGCGTCAATCTGCGGTCGAATTACCATCAGACATGATCAGACATTTCAGCATAGCAGCTTTGTTAATCCATACCATGCATGATAATTTGAAATAACATAGCAATTTTATCAGTATCGTGTACTGTACTCGTGGTGCGGTTTGTATGATGTGAAATCTTTGTTAACCGTGGCAATGGAAACTAACTATATATAATCACAATTAGAAAACTCCTTTACATAAATAGCATTTCTCTAGTCCACCAAAATCGTACCACGTCGCTTTTCATTTGCTCAAATTATTTTACATGCTGTTATGCAGGGACAAAAATTTGCACATAATAATATAGTGCCGTAGCTATTTAGATTAGATTTTAAGATCATAATATGTGGCCAAGAGAAGATGATCACAGGAATGAACTGGTTAAATATCTCACTGTTCCGTATTTAGGTTGCAATGCCAATATTTATAGAAACTGTTTTTAGTGTGTAGCTTTCTATGTTGTAGCTATGTCTCGTCGCTCTTCGCACGCCTCGCTCACCTGTCTCCTCCCCCGAGATATTCTCTTTGCTTTCTTGCTCACACGCTGCCTGCTATCTTACCCCCCTTTCCCTCTCTCTGCTCACCCCCGTGTGCACTGCGTCACCCCCGTGTGCACTGCGTCACCCCCGCACTGAAACCGCAAGTCGCTCGCTCTTCCTCACGTACGCTCACCTCTTGAGGGCGTGCAAATGCATCCCATCATGTCACATGTGCCGTCTACGCTTTCAGAAAATATAATGTGATGAAAGGAACTTATAGATACCTACACGTACAGTTACAAAATAATATCACAACCGTTCTTATAACTGATTATTCTGCATTATAATTTTGTTTTTATTCTTTTATATTTTCACATAATATTTTATATTACAATTTAAAATTGCATCTCATATGGGCGCGATTCACGAAGAAGTTATCCAACTTTCTCTGACTACATTTAGTGTTATTGCTATAGAATGGCACTAAAAACGTAGTTAGTGAGAACCTTGATATTTCCTTCATGTCCAATAAATTCAAGATTCAAAATGGGTTTTATTTCATGCAACACTGCCCCTTTTCGCTGCTCAAGGCGGACACGACGCAACCCGCACAACAGGAATGTTTACTGGGAAGCCTAACAGTCAAGGCGCAATTTCTCACACAGATCTTGAATAATATTTTAATTAGTTAATTAATTATTATTACATCGGAAAGTATCGATATGAAATAAAATACTTAATAAAAAATCTAATATGCAATTGACTTTATTTTATATAATAATCTTGTAATAATAATAATATATAATATTATATAGTGCCCGCAAAATTTAGTATAAATTTATTTATGATTAGCCTAAGTTTTAAAATTACATAATTATATAATGCATGAGATAGTAAAATTATCATAAAATTACCTGTATATTATATAACAAAAGTGAAAGTGTGTGTGTGTGCTAAAGTGTGGGTACGTATATATAAGAAGGTAATTTCAGAAGCTTTCAACAGGAAAAAAAGAGAATTACACATGACTTCCTTTAACCTCTTAAAACTTTTTTATACATTATATAACATAAAAATATTTTTAACGTTAAATAAAAATTCTTACTTTTTTTTCGGTTTAAAATATTTGGCCATTAAGTATAAATTATCAGAGTCATTAGCTAAATGTTAAGTTTCAACGAGTTTGGTAGGCAAGGGGGTCGTAAGAAAGGAGGAGGGGGAGGTCACAGGTGTGCCCTTGCCCTCATGGCAGTAGACAGTAGGGTTGGGCGGGGCCAAAGGGGCTACGAATTATCGTGAGCAAACTCCTCACCAATTAGCTAGGATGCCGTATGCTAGAAAGGGACTCTTATAATGTAAGCCTATATATGTGTAAGCTTAAAAGTTATATTGTATATCACCATTTACCACCAATATCATTATAGAAACCACAATGGATGAAAATTAATTGTTTAAACTTTAGTATAATAAAATAAAATTTATAATGACACTAATTATTAGTCTATATAATTTTAAAATAAGAGAGGGGAGAAACATATATAGTTTATAATAATCAATTCCTTTTTTCATTATTTATATATAATATATTTTTAATTGTATCCATCATCATTGAAACAAGTTGTCTCCTCTTTTGATCCAATTAACTTACCCCTATAGATATTATATATTAATATAAAAAAATAAAATCCATGGTTTAACTAAAAAAAAAAAAAGTTGTGCTTTTTTTTTCTCTTCTCCTGTGAGCACCTGGTCTCCTCTTGGGATCCAGGACGGGTGTGAGAGAGCTACGTGGCATTAGAGGACGGAGAAGGGGGATTTGAACACCATTTTCCCATTTCCAAAATGAGAGCATGTTCTAACGAAAGCTATATACGAGCTATACGTTGTCGCATAGGCCAACTAACCCTTTCAATACAGACAGCAGCCTCTATAGTCTATACTATATCCGAAGCTGTGTGGCATGCTGCAAGCTTGCCTCTATAGCTTCCCCTGTGTAGGCTTTGCTAGCTAGACTATAGAGATACCATTACCACCCAACTTACATCGGTAACCGCGACAAATGGCAATCTAACTCTTTCTTTGTTTTTCTTTTACGTTAAACTTTTGGTAGCTTAGCAAATATTGCCAATAAAAACTTTAAAAGCATTCAATTTTTCTGTCACGTTGTAAAAAAAAATTGTTTTGTGAGTAATTTTATTCAACTACCGAACTACCTATAATATAATAAATATTACTTAAAACTATTCTTAAATTTAAATTTACATACTTCTTTACTTTTTTCTTCCGATTGATTCTGAAACTTTATAAATGCGCAGTTTTATTCAGGTTTATATATTATGTACCGTGTATAATTATAAATAATATTATACGGGGGGACATTCACAAAGCACTTTAACCCCCACTTTAGCCCCGATTTTTAACCCTGGTGCTAAACATGGTGCTAAACTATGAGCTTAATATGGTTAGCCCCTGGTTTAGTACCATGTTTAGCACCAGGGTTAAAAATCGGGACTAAAGTGGGGGTTAAAGTGCTTTGTGAATGTCCCCCACGATATTTATTATTGTATGCGATTTTATTTTAATGGGGAATTCTCCTACATTTATTTTAATTTTTTTTCAAATGCTCTATGCCTTGAAACTAAATGTCCCAAAACAAAAAAGTTTCAATTTTCAAAATTGGAGACGTGGGAATTTTTTAAAAATCTTCCTTCTTTTGAATTTAGCGCCAAAACGTGACGTAGAAACTGCCTAGCAGGCGAATTTTTCCTGCAATAAATTTATATTTTCGATTATCACTCTTAAAGTAAACTGATATTAGGGAAAAAACTACTGATACTAGGGTAGAAAAATCCGCTGATTTCGATCGTGTTACTCAAATTTATAGCCAATTACTCCTTGACGCTCAAACTATGATATCAGGCAGTTGTTGTGTGTTAACTAGGGAGTTTCTACGTCACAGTTTTCAGGTTTGCGCGCGGGTTGCATACTTTGCCCCTATTCTAATAATCCCTTCAGAGTCCCCAAATTTGAGTTAAAAAAGTTGAAACTTAAGTCAAACTTATTGTTAATATGTACCCTATCATGATATAGTAGTTAAATTAAAATTTGAGTTGTAAGAGAATTCCCCATTGTGTGCTTTAAAAGAAAAAGTTTATTTTTTGATCTATAAGTATTGTTTGCCTAGTTATATAAATTAATGTACCTTTTATAACTACATGGCTGTGTAATTTCAGCCAACCTACGGGACGGAACGATGTTATTTGATACGGATGTGAAACCGCCTTTTGCCATCCAAAACTTAACACTGCTGCTGGCTGTGAGACAGCTATCTATATAGCCTAGTGAGTGGAGCGGTGCTTGCTGCATGCTTCCTTTCTGCATGGATGAACTGCTATGAAAATTGCGAGTTATTCTTTGAAAATTTGTTGCTTTCATATAAATTTTAACTGTTTCAGCTTACATGCATGCATAGAGAGCTATCAAAATATATCGTTGCTTAAATATATAGCATATAAAATTAAATATCTCGTGGTAATTGAAAACGACGTAACTTATCACGAAACGAAAATATATTATAGAAGGTAGGGAACCCTAATATATTGCTACCTTCAATTTTCTAAATTGGTGAAGGTGAATTTACATATATGGACGATTCTTTATTGAAGTGTGCAATGGCCTAAGTATAATATTTGGCACTTAACTGTATAAATATTCATAAATATAACACGACAGACGCCTTGGTTGATTTCTTCATTGCGTTGGTAAATTTGCTGACGACATGAGATTGTAATTTTTTTTTTCAAGTGCTCCCATAATCAAGTGTGTATATGCTATATCATACAAAATGTATATTATATTAAGAGTTCATGTAATTGTAAGTTGTACTGTACATAGAAACTGTACAGTACTGTACATTACATATAACTCTATATATATATACGCTGTACTACAATCATAACTTCAATTTGTAAAACATTTTGAATAATTATTGTACGTTGTTGTAATTTATTCGTTAACGAATTATCTATTCATTGCAGACTTGCGCATTAAAATTACTCGTTAAAAATAATAATAATCCGTCCAGATATTTCAACAACTGTACTTGTTGTTGACACATGATAATATCTGGGTGATCTGATTGAAAGTGTGTCATAATTTGTTTTCAAATTGGTTTTATATTTTTATAAACTTCATTTGCATTATATACATTGTTCAAGCTAAGGCTTAAATATAAGCTGCATAATATATTATTCAATAACCACATTCATCAAAATACGTCAATTTATTAAAAATAGTTATAGTCATTCACATCGATATATAATTATAATATTATAAATATAACAACATACTCAGACTATCATGGCTTTTCATATATAGCTTAAGGCTTAACCTGAGAAATTTGGACGAAAAATTCGCTACAACAGATTTTCTTCAAATTAATTTGGTGGACTCACAACAATCGTCAAATTAGCTCTGAATTTTTTCGGAATTTTTTAACCGTTGGTTTAATTATAATTAATTTATGTAAATGAGAATTTTGTATCCTTCCAATGTTAAATTTGTTAATTAGCATTGCAAAAAAACTATACAACAGATTCTTTTACTTTTTTTTTTTACTAAAACCTAATTTTTTAGACTATTTTTCTGAATTGTTTTCATATATTTTGAACCGTGGCGATGATCGTTTCCTATATGTGATGAGAAATGTGGCAACGTTCTCAAGGACTGATGTCACCACCCCCTCCTAAAAATTTATGCGCATTCCAATGCAAACAGTGTTGCCACTATAGCCACGCCTCTTGACCTTGACAGACAAATTCTCAGGTTATACCTTAAGTAATATGTAACCTATAATACGTATATTGCGGTTTATGATAGTATGAAAGGTGTTAACCACATAAAAGGGGTACAGCATATACATATACACCAAAGTCCGTATGGGAAACACATACAGCCTGCAGTCTGTGTAGATAGTATATCCAGAGTTATAGAGCACGGTTTCCATTAGCTGTTTAATACAGTGGGAGTGATGGTATATAATATATGCTTGCTTTTCGTGTGACGTTGCCGTGCCGCTGCCTGCTCATGTAGTAAGCGCAAAGAGCACCGGTAATTGGAAGCGCATTTACGGTACGATGGTGTCGGTGGTTGACGAGCATCGCGGTCATACATTTGTCACGTTCCCCGTTCGCTCTCTTGCTGCCATTGATCGTTCTCCAGACCATGGCATGCTCCATGCAGGGTCTCACCCAACACGGTGGTGACTCACCAATGGACTGGATGGTGACGGTTAACTATAACATCTTGAAGCAGGTTGATGGCGACACGAATAAATCGTATGTTACAAACTATTGGCTGCTGGCTACTTGAATAATAAATTATTATTTAACTTACTATGCAGCGATGAACACTATTGTATTTATTATTTTATAATTATATTTCTTTAAAAAAATGTGTATTTAATTAATTACCTTGACACCATTTTACCGTTTCGGGTGTGGCCAGGCCGATATTTAGAAAATTAAATGAAATGAATGAGTGCATGGTGCTCGACGAAAGTAAAGAAGTGTAACTTTTTTTCTTCTTCTTTTTCACAATTTTCCAAATTTTGGATTATATTTAAAACGATTATTGAAATGCTTGTTTAACGACGTTCAAGGATGACTTTGATGATGCTGATGACAAAACCGCACTTACAAAGAGCAGCATAATTTTGTTATATATATGTTAGATTCGTTTTTTATTTTATAAGCATAAGGAAGTTGCAAAGGTATTGAGTTGAAACTTGAAACTAGACAAAAAATTATTTGACTCCATCTTTGTCTATTATCATGTCATAACTAATATCAATATTATTATCAATATCAATGATAATGAAATTATTGATATTGTTTCTTAACTATAATATTTCTATTTTTTATACTCTCTTCTTGTATGATATATATTTATATATATAATATATATATATATATATATATATATATATATATATATATATATTAACGGGTATTTTATATCTTATTAAAGCTCAAAGCAATATAATTTATGTCAATAAGTGATCATCTATAAAAAATATAAACATCATCAAAGAATCAAAAAGGAATAAAACTACGAAAAAACATAATAAACATGGCCGTGCTCGAACACTCAATAGTTACAGTTTGTTAGTTAAAAGTTTGATTTTATATACCAGAATTTATAGTTGAATTAATTTGTTTATGAATTTGTTTTGGTGCTCGTCATCAAAATAATCCTTATCCATGAGGTATGTTACTTTCAGTTGTGCTGACGAACGATTCAAAAGCCAAATAAGTTTGTAATTTTAGGCTATTACAGCAGTAACAATTAAGTATTCGGGTTTCCGCGCGATGCTAAATTGTGTGCTGTAGTTAACAAACTGTTTTACATTATATATAGTACCTTTTTTCCGTGTAGGTTAAAGTATAATGAGTTATGGGTCACTGACTATAGGTTAAAGTATAGTGCCAGAAACATACATTTTTACTAAAATTTAGTTTTGAAACTTGATGTATGTATACTGTAGATTATACTCTTGCATAATCAGGCATCTATTTTAAGATGGAATAACTTGTAATAATTATAATTCACGAATAGCAATGAACAGCTATATATATAATAGTAACCCACTTATATTAAGTTTGATATTAAAATTTATTCCTCTTTCCATTTTCAAGCACTTAATTAAATATTTTTTTTTCTCTAAAATATCTGTTTCAAGTTCTCAAATTTTGATGATAATATATCTAAAGCTACCCCAGCAGCAGTTTCTCTATTGAGGCTGGCACGTTAGCAGCCAGCAGACTGAGTAAGGTTGATGTGTGGCTGATACGACACGCTCACAAAGATGCTGTGCTAGAGTGCTGGGGCACAAGAAGGCGCGGGGTCTCACACAAACTGTGACAAACCCGCAGACAGAATTGAAATACATTTTTTCTTTTATTTCTAAATAATAATAAAATGATCTCAATAAGTGTCATATTTTTATTTATAAATAAATTTATTGTTAATAAACGTTACAGAGAGAGTGAGAGTGAGAGAGAGAGAGAGAGAGAGAGAGAGAGAGAGAGAGAGAGAGAGAGTTATTTCATAGTCACAGCTGTGGATATTTTATTTACTTTTTGTATGATCTGACATAAACTTAATGAATTATTAGAATTTATTTAATTCAATAGTACCAGAGCCAAATAATAAAGATATTTAAATTTTGAATGCAAATTAAAACTAATAATAAAGCTGTTTATAAATTAAAAGAAGTTGTCATGTTCTCTGTAACCAGCTTTTTTTTTAACATTAGTTTTTTTTATCAACATGCACTTTCAATGCTTTTGTTACAAAATGTACTATATATCATATTATAATCTATATTGTTTACTCTTGTTTGGTTTTAACAATATTTCCCTTGAGAATCAACATTGCTATTTTGTTGTCATCAAAGTAATGTTTGTATTTTATTTATTACATAATTAGTTTTATAGTTTTCCGATTTTATAGCTATTTTTTACAGTATTTTTTTTTTTTTAATTATTTCATGATCAATATTGTATTTCAGCAATATGTTAATATTTTATGCATTTTGACGTTTGTTGTTTTAGACTGGAAGCGTAACTGTTTGCTTGCTACAGTCAAATTAATTTTATATTACAATCGGAAGTGAATGATTTGTATCCCTCATACTCAAACTTCAAATCTATAGCTTTTACAGACAAGAAAATATTGGGAGTAGAAACCTTTATGTTTAGTTTGAAATTTGTATTAACAATATAGCAAGCTTGCATTTTTTGTAAATATACTTAATTCTCATGGAAATTTCAGTCAAATTTATTTAACATTCCTGCCGGAAGTAGCCGGAAGTGAGAGGTTTCTAGTCGTCTTGTTCATATCTGAGTCTTGAAAATTTGCATACATGTCACTACTCTTCATCTTATGAACCTGTAGCTAAAATTTAAAAATGCAAATACGAATACAAAGGACATAAACCTCTCACTTCCAGCCACTTCCGGTAGGAATATCAAATTAATTTGACTGTATATAGCTGTATATGTTTTTGTATTGACTTTGCTGTTTCCCTTTTTCATTCATGACCACACCCATTTTACCGTCCCTTTTATCAAGTATGCTACACTCATCACTACTTCACTGCTGTCTGATAAGGATAATTTATTTGTGTGCTTATATTGGTATCGATGAGCGGAGAGAGAGAGGGTGCGCTTTGTGTAACAACGACACGTGAGTGATGGCTCGTGCAGGGGAGGTGTCATAGGTGCAGCACACTCACCGACCCTCCAGACATTGACAGGTATCACAGTTGCATGTGCATGGACGGTTAATAAATTCAAATAAACCTTAACGCTATTAATTAATCATGCGATATCACTATCAATAACGTATGATATATATATGATGAGTTTATAATTATTTTTATTTCAAAAGCTATTTCAAGATATAAAACTATATTATTTTAAGTTTGATTAATTATGTTCCCACAATTAATATGAATATATAATATTATTGTTGTTAAATACAATTTTTTTTTCTCTTTGTGTATTTTTTAAATCGCAATTCTATACTTAATCAAAATAATTTAATTACATTTCATTCTAATTTCTCGTGGCGTATAATAACTTGTGTTTCAGAGTTGATTACATTTCATCTCTATGGAAATTTATAGTAAATTGCATCATGAGTAGTGATTTATGCCATCTTTGAAGTGTCAAATTAGAATTCACAGTTGGCAAGTGTTGCCAACTATTGATTAGCGGTATAATTAGCAGCAGTGGATGTAATAGCAGCAGCCCTGCACATGACGTTGGATACAAGTGGCGTCTATGTATAGAGCTATCTGCGTGATGTCAGCATCCAAGTTGAACGTGGAGAAACAATTACAGCGGGCGGTGAAATATCGTCAACTTGGGTATAAACAAGTATCTTAAATTAAAGTTCTCTTGTATACACTGCTTAATATCTCTTGAAGAACTTAAGCATGTTAAACGTCTTTGTAATACTATTTTATGTGTCAATCATTCAAGTGATTAAGAAATCTTAATTTTAAATTGGAAAAATGTGATCACTTAAAGATTAATGTAAGCAGGCGCGTATCAAAAAAAAAAAAAAAAAAAAAAAAAAAAAAAAAAAAAAATCGGTTGGAGGGTGGGGGGCTGTCTCCATAAGGCCAATGTTAAAACAAAATGGAAGGGGGAAAATGCCTATATTGCCCATGTTATTTTATTTATTTATTTATTTATTTATTTATTTATTTATTTATTTATTTATTTATTTATTTATTTATTTATTTATTTATTTATTTATTTATTTATGTATTTATGTAGTTATTTATTTATTTATTTATTTATTTATTTATTTATTTATTTATTTATTTATTTATTTATTTATTTTTTTATTTTTTTATTTTTTATTTATTTTTTATTTTTTTTTATTTATTTATTTATTTTTTTTTTTAATCCGCGCCTGAATGTCAGTGGGCTTAGTAGATGGTGAACCACTCCGAAAATTCCAGCAAACCTTCCTTACACCATTAAATAATTTTCCATGAAAATAATAATAATATTAAAAAAAAAAAAAAAAAATGAGAACAAATTCGGTGAAATTTTCGAGATATTCCAGCAATGAGATTATAAGTATTGTTTTAAATGGGGACTACTATGACTTTAAGTCAAATCAGCATCTTTTCCACACGAAAAAAATAATTACTCAAAATCTACACCGAATTTGTAGTTTTTTTTTTACACCAGCAAACCAACAGTTATTTTGTCTTTTATTTTATGGACTAATTCAGTTTATCATCGGAAAATATTGAGCAATGGCCGCCGGCGCCGCGGTAACATTAATCGGTATTAATCCTTAATTTGTAATTTTGAAAGCAAATTAATAAGTCATACCAAACAGAGGAGTGAGAAGGGTGCACTGGCACTATTACAGTACAATAGGTCATTCCGCCCTTGCAGTCATGCCCTATGGGTCCGGCATTTAGCTTGATACGTTATTTGAGGAAAGCATACAATGTACGGTACATCAATATTTGTTTAATAAAAAGCTTTATAATTAGGATATGGTCTATTCAGGTACATTGAGCTTCATCTTTCTTCCAAATGCACAATAATTGGTGATAAGTGATTCTCACAAGAATTCAAAGCTTTCAGTGCTAATTATTTTAACATATTATATATACTGTAGTGTTCATGTAATGTGCATTTATTTATGTATTAGTATGCTAGTATGACGATCGCGCTATGTATATAATATATATTATAACCTCTTCGAATTCAACATTGATGAAATCGTTAATTTAATGGATGGTATTATAGTACCAGTATCAGAGAGGTATATATTATTATATTATGTTATAATAGTTGACAGTTGCTATAGACAGCTTTGAGTCAAGTATAACAATAATTGCTCATTTCCACCCTTATTTTACACAAAATATATACGAAGTATTGAATCACATGGTACCTTGACAAAGCGTTGGTTCGCTTATAATGCTAGCCACCGGTCTTAATACCTTGACTTGTGCACCGTATAATAACGTACGACTATTATACAGACGACTGATGATACACACACACCCTCTAACATGCTTGCTTGCTCTATGCTTCAATACGATAGAATTATCTCACTCTCTGTCATAGCTTACTGCAACAGTACACCACGACACAAACCTGTCATTTGAAATCGCAATTCCCTAGCTATATTACTGCATGCCAGCTAAAACTATATACCCAACTATATATGTAAACATTGGGAACAAAGACGTATTATAATACACATTTACCCTCCAATATACTAAATGATTGTATTATAGTATAATTTCTTCACTTGCAAAATTTTGTTAAATATTAAAACTTTTAATTTAAAATTTATTTATTTTACAATTTAAGAAAGAGTTATGTCAACTCATGTCTGACTTAAAGATTGTATTATACAATAGAATTTGTATGCAAAATTGTGGGCTTTATAGTAAAATTGTATTGATAGAGGAAAGTCATATAATAATAATATATTTTAATCTAACTGTAAGTTACAATCACTACGATCACATGATGGTGTTTAAATTCGGATTCGTTGGTGACGGATATAATGTTATTCTAATGAGGCGTCGTCAATGGATCCATATTACCGTCATGTGAACGTAGTGATTGTATGACATCTTGCGTTGTCATTTTCTGCAATTTCATTAATAAAAATATAAATATATCATCATGTTCATCAGTATATTAAGTGTTTCGACACATATATAATATATTAATTTTTTTACAAGTTTATATTTATATAAAAACAAAATCAACCAAACCAACCAAAAATTGTTGTTAATTAAACAGTGTTGGCGCCGGCGATAATTTAACGTGAAATGATGTTTCATATTAGTTAACTATTATGTTCTGTTAAGTGGGCTATACTATAAAAATAATTTAATCATTATCAAGAACATTTCTCTAGTTTATTTAAAGTAAATTTTACAATGAAAAATAACTCTATACGTTAATATTCATTATACCATGTTTTAGTTATTATAATACGTTGAGTGCTGAGGATGTAATATAAATTGTAGGATGTGTTTGTTAAAAAAACGGACTTTATGAAAATATAATTTAAGAAATTCTACCACCCGTGGCTAGTGGGTGTATCACGGTGGAAAATTCTCTGACAGGTCTACGCCAGCGTTCATGCATGTTCTCTTCCTGCAGCTCGTGCTACCTAGCTGTCTTGCCAAGCCAAAAACATGCCACGAAACGATCATAAAGTCGTTAAAATTATATCAGCAGTTCTACTTTAATACAAATTCATAATTTAAAGACTTATCTCTTGACTTTTTATTTGGTTTTGCTCAAATAAAATTTTTAAATAAAAAAGTAATAGTTTTTAATGTGGTAACCCTTTTTTTTTCCTCTCTCTCTCTCTCTCTCTCTCTCTCTCTCTCTCTCTCTCTCTCTCTCTCTCTCTTTCTAATTGTCCATTGGATAAATTGTTAACAATGTTATAATGCATCATAAATATAATATATGTATTATATTGTAGGATAAGGGTATATATATAACCACCACATAATATTCTATGGTTCTAAGTAGCTTTTGTTTATTATTTTTGCATATATATTGCATTATGATATCAGATATGTGTACAGGCTTATGAATATTGGAATAAGCTATTTTAGCTATTAGTCCAATGGATATAACATAGAGTCCATATTAATGATATCCTTTTTAGATCTTTTTATCTTATCCTGATATTGATATATATAATATGAGTGAGTGCATCTTGCCTGGCTGGTGTCAATGTATTATTAATGGAATCTCAGCATGCAAATATGTACGGAACAATTAACGAACGTTTGAAGTGTGAGATCTTGTGGCTGTAGGTCTATATAATTAACAATGAAGCACGCATGCAACTGCAAATTTTATGTTTGTATTATAAAGACAGTCTGCATGTTAATTGTGTTTTCCATTTTAAATTAATATCTAAATTTAGAAAAATTGTCTTGATAAATAAAATCAGTATCTAAAAATGGTACTTATAAGTTATAATAGGGGAACTTAACTGAAATGCTAAAATGCTTTCACATAATTTTATCATTGTACTTATACCTGTGTTCTGGGAGACCATATATATAACCCAGCAAATAAATATAAAATAAAAAAGAACAACGAAAAACACAAGTTATTTTACCCATACATGATACATAGAAGTAATTTGCGCGCCGATGATCCAAAATAAAATTATGCGAGTACTTATTATTAAATTAAACGTTTCTCTTCTTGAAAAATGCATATAACATTATTGTACTTTCAATGGACAACATACATGAAAATTTTTTATTGCAGAAATGAATAGAGGGTACCAAATTATGCTACGCTGAATTTTTTCAGATTTTTTTGAAACCCAGCACTATTTTTAAATAATTATTGAAAGTGCGGCCACGCCCCCTGGAGGCGTCAATAGGCGTCCAGTCTCTATCCTTTTTATTAAAGCTGCAGGGGTGCCAACTGAAATCACAGGACTTTCAATAATTATTTAAAAATAGTTCCGGGTCTCAAAAAAATCTGAAAAAATTCAGAGTAGCATAATTTGGTACCCTCTATTTATTTCTGCAATAAATTTTTTTCATGTATGTTGTCCATTATCAGCATCAAGAATCAGCATGACTTTAAATTGCATTACAGCCTATAATATTCATTGCATCTGTATGGATATGTTAATTCCTAGCTGTCTTGCATTTTATTCCAAAACGTATTTACAAACAAAAGCTTAACTATTATACTTAGTAGAAACATGCATGGGTATCTGCATTATGGCATGCACGTATAACAAAAAAGCAATATCTTATTTTATTTTATTTATTTTTTTTTTACATCAACATTTTACTATCCCACGTTTTATGCAATAAGTATACCATAATGAGAAATTTACATATATTTATGTAACTTTATTATTTTTTTACATAAAAAGTTCATGTTTTTTTTTTATAGCCGAGACAGATTGTTGCTTGTTTGCGGAATTTAGAGGCTGTACACGGCAGAGCTTGAAGCAAGTGTAACAGCGGGGATGTCCTTTGTTGTTGTTTGCCTAGATGTTAAGTCATGGGGGTAGTGCTGGAGTGTATGTTGTCGTGGTGGAGAACGCTTAGCTTCTTCTCTAATGGCGAACGTAGGACCGGACACTCAAGGAGGCCGGCGGTGCACTCAGCTGCAGGCTTACTGTCTGGGGTCGAGTTGATCACCAACGTGTGACCTGCCTGTCGCCTTACCCTGCTGCCATGTAACTGCTGTGTAATAAAGGAGGTTGAAAGAAAACAAGCAAGGAAACTCATATCTTGGCTGTCATAACCTCATCGTGGCATTATGAATGTACTTTCAAGCTTGTTTTTGTAAGCTTACTTAAGTTTACGTCAACATAACACAAGTTTTCGTCGGGCTTTAATTCCATTATTATTACTATATATATAACATATATCTATATATTATATATATATACCTACTCTATATAACACCTTTATTTTAACTATTATTAATGCATTTCTAACGTAAATATAATTAATTATATTATATAAATATATATGTATATTTTTTTTTTTTTGAATGGAGGATAATGGAAAGATAAGAAATACTAAAAGAGATTCAGCAAACGTTAAAAAGCGATTTTCTTACCTCATGTTACTTTGTATCGCTATATCGCTTCTTAAAAAGACGCTTCTTAAATCGCATGTTCAATTGCTTCCACTGTTTTTTTAACTGTTTATTAAAACAATTCGACTCATAAAGTTTTGTAAATACTTTATATTAATAATAAAAAAAAAAAAACATTTGAAGCTACTGAATACTGAATTTTAATATTCAGTTGATATACAGAATGTTTGAGACGTTTTATTAACTTTATATCTCAATGATGTTTTATAAGAGTTTGTACATGCATATAATATATATTTTTTTAGTACAAGAACTAAGACAATGTAGCAATGTAATAATACTTAATTACAAGCTCAACTCGTACAAAGAAACACAAACAGCCGCGGGCTGACAGCCTGGAGCACGTTCAGCACTGTGTATACATAATATACTATACAGTATTACTCTCTATACGCGTATGCAAGAAGCAGCAACTGTTTTAAGCCTATATTACACCATACAATTTTGCATACAAGTTTTCCTTGCAAGAAAATTTCATCTCCATACAAATAAATGGGTTTCAATTTTTCTTGTAAGAAAAAATTGTATGCAATAGTTAGAAAAATTGTATCGTGTAATAGCGGCTTTATAGACTGCTATTAACAACAAAGTTTTGTGATGTGTATATTTTTGTAGTTGAGTTTCTGCGGTCGTTTTTCTATTCCCTCTAGTACTGGTATTATTTTGTATGCAAGTATGTAGGTATATAGCTACTTCATGATTACTGTATATTGATCTTGTGAGACTAAATATGCCTCCATGCTTGGTTTGAATCATTGCCAATTTTATTGAGCTCGAATCTCCAGAAACTTGGATATCCGTGTCTTTCTAACCATCGTTATTGCAAGATAAAACAAGAAATGCTGATTTTCATCGTTTCACACAGCATATATTTATTATCATGGGGATAACTTGGCAAAATTCAAAAAAATATAATATATATTATACATTAATCAATACTAGTTAAAAAATATTATCTGCACTAATTTAGTAATTTCTAATATATTAAATGTGATTATAATTTGTTTTTTGTTTTTTCTGTTTTAGGTAAGTTGCTGTTATCTGCCCTCTTCATCTTATGAGTATGATTTGCTGTCGTTAGTAAGTACATGCATTAAATTTAGACTCGTGATGTTAGGCGTTAATAAGTTAATAATTGTAAAAATTAATCATTTATATGAATTCATTAAAACAAAGTTAATGTTAAGAAATTTTAAAAATATCTTCAGTAATATATATTATATTATATATTACATTGAAACTCAACATGGAGCTTATAATTCGATATCTTCATATATGAAATGATGAAATTACGTATATATTACATTATAGCTAATAAACCTAATTAAAACAAGAAATATCTTTGATATAATTAAGAAACATATTTTGGTAAACTTAAAGTGATTAAAATATAGGAAAGGGCATTCACAAAGCCTTAAGGCCACATTTAAGGCTCAATAATTTAAGACCAGAAATTTTGGGTTTAAAAACACGTCTAAAATCAAGCTTTAAATTATCGAGACTTAAATGTGGCCTTAAGACTTTGTGAATGCCCCTTTTAATTACTTAATTTTACACTTTCTCGTATTAAGATACATTATTATAAATTATTTATATATATTATAATATGTTATATTTATATAAATTTTATTCTGCTTTATATAATATACTACATAGCACGAATGCTTGTGGTATAAGTTTCCAATATAGCTGGCAAACAGTCAGGCAAGCACATTATGACAAAAGAGTATCATCGCGCGTAGAACATATTTCAAATTACAAAGGATGGTAATGTCTACGAGCTTGCCACGTAACTTACAATTAGGGTCGTTAAAAGCAAATGCATATGACAGTAGTAGAAGTAGTGAGACTATACCCTGACCCCTATTGAGTCTCAGGATTGTAGTCTCTTAAATATACCTTTTTTTTTTACTCTACTGTCCCATTTATCAAACAAATCAAAGGGATGTTAGATTAAGTATCCTGCAGAATACAGTGTATTAATCCTAAAATATATTTATATATGTATGTACAAAAATTATGAATAATTTATGAGATACAAATTATTTTTTTTAAGAATGAATTAATGAATATTAATTTAATAATTATACCCGTATTCTATATTAATAATTTATTTCAATGTCTTAACATATAATTATAATACAATATTATGTGATAGTTTTGGAAAAGAAAATAACGTGTTTATTTTATCAATGCTAATTTATGTAGAAGAAAATACACATCAGAATATTGTTTAATATAATATAGACTATGTAAACTTTAAACATTAAATATATTATACCATGATAAGCCCATCACTGCAAAAACAACTAAATACCAAAGGCATTGAGAATCTCCACAATCACTTTTACATCACCAAAAGTGTTTAGCTTCTCAATGCTTTTATTGTTTACGGTCTTCATACCTGTTGTAAAAAGCTAAAAAGTAATCACCAATCTAACTACTCGCCAGCTTAACTTCGGTAATCACTTTCAATCATACCCTTACCACTGCACTGCTAATGCTTTCTAAGTAGGAAGAGTATTATTGAGGTATATAAAATAAATAAGAGCTATGGTGAAATGTCAAGGGTTCATTTTAATACAAGGTTATACAAATTTCGATCCTAGGGTAAAATTTGATGGCGGTTCTAATGGTGACCCTTAAATTTGCGACCCTTTGACCCTTAAGGGTCAAAAGACCCTTAAAATTTTTTTTCGTGAAAAATTGCAAAATTGACATTAGCAATGTCCTTAATTAATTTTAGAGCTCTTATTTACGCATTTTAAGGGTCGACCCTTGGGGTTTAACAGGGGTCATTTTTTTAAGTATACAAATATTTATAACAAAGTTTGTCAAAAACTGTGAGGATTATGGATTTAGCATTGGCTTTAATTGATTCAGTAAGAATAATGACCCTCTAAGGGTCGACCCCTAAAATATATTACGATCTATTCCGCATATAATACTTCTAAATGCTATTAACATGCAATTTCTGAATGTTAATTCTATTAACAAAAATCTAATGTTTAAAACGTTAGTTTTTAAATGGTAAAAACAGTGATTAAATAGCAAAGACATTTAGCTATTTTTCTAAATATTTTTAACGTTCAGTAAATGTTAAAAGCATGGAGGGTCTGAATACCGATTTTTTGCAGTGTATATTATATATTATATTGAAGTATAACGTTTAAAAAACAAAATTATTAAACAGTTATCAGTTTGCTATGATCGACCTTGTAGCTGTACGTCAAAATTGAACACTGAAAATCACAGTAGAACGTCAAAATTTTAATCAAACGTCTATCATTCATGCACTGATGTGAGTTTTTCGACTCGAAATTTAACTATAGTAATATTGTATTGGTATTATATTATGTTTTGATGCCATATTTGGACGTAAATACGTCAGTCAGTTCCATGCAACGATATTGTCTTTGTTTCTAACTACGAAACAAAATTAATAAACTAGCATTTTATTATACTCTGTGTTGTTGTACACTAAAAAAGCACCTGATGTAAAAAATTATTAATAGCACATCCAAAGCAACATAATACATAAATATGAAGGATTATACATATTTATTGAACTCATATAGGCTTAAAATCTGTAATATCGTAATACATATTTTATAAGAATCTTAAATTAATCAAATATCTATATTAGGCAATAGATTAAAGGAATATGATTATTTTTCTATATTATTTTAATTAAATTAGTGATAAAAAGGTTTGACATGATAAAACTTAGTGCGAAACTTATTGTCAGTTGTCATCTCCATCATAGTTTGAACTGTTTGAAGTATAATATTACGGCCCAGCTGCCTGTAGCTGCTCCATTATCAATCTGTGAACTGAAATATTTACATGATGTTTCCTTTTTCTTTTCTTTTTTACTTCTTATTAAATGCCTGAAAATCTGTGGCTCTACAGTCTACACAGAGGATGGGCGTGCCCCTGCGTACGTTCCAGTAGCATATCGCGGTGTACAGTGCGAGTATATTGTCGTGACAAGCTATAATTCATAGTCTAGCTGCTTGCATGGAGTCGGTTCCCCACCGGCAGCTGGGTGTCTCTACTGCTGCTAGTGACCCTGCTAAAGAAAATTATGTATTATGATGATTAAGTATTCAGCACTTTTTCTTGATATAATGACTTCATTTTCTAACACAGTGACATTTAATATAATCTTAAAAATGACCTTTTTTGCTTCTCTCTCTCACACACAGGATGAACGTAAATTAAACTTACAGTATATTATAATAATGTAACTTATTTTTCACACGTTATTTTTAAAATGTTTTCCATGTTTTACTAAATTTTGATAATGTTAATACAAAATATAATTTAAAGAATATACTTACGTGTATCGTATATAATTATTATACACGTATTATAATTATAGTTTTTTTTATGGTGTTTCATTTTATTATAATACAGAGAACATGGTCTCTGATTATAATATTATATTATATGTATTATTTTTGCCTCCCTACACTTATTCATTTGAAAATTTGTCAAATTTGTTCCACAACAAACCCCCAAGAAATAGGGTTAAGTGACATGACATTATATTTAATTTATATTAGTATAATGTATAGAATACGATATGAAGTGTACAAAATTACACGCACACGAAAGGAAAGTATTGAATGTTAAATGCAAAATTATTAATTATTATTATGATCTCCAAAATGTAACAGATGCAAACCAAAGTTGTACACTGACCGTCATAATTATAATATTCATTTATGCTCGGAGGTGCTCGGACGGAAGTTGTTGGGCCAGTAAGTCCTTGGTTGCAAGATAAGACCGAGGACATTACATATACGATGAAAACCTAATTAATGTGATGCACTGTGTAAAGTTGTATTTTCTTATAAGAGCTATTTTTGTTTCTTGTAAACAATAAAGAATAAACATTATCTCAAATGTCGATTTATTGATAAATAAGCAATAAAGAATAAACATTATCGCAAATGTCAATTTATTGATAAATTTATTTACTGTCGCGTCTGATGGTTATTTCATATTATACACGCTACATGCATTGAGTTTCTCTGTCCATTTCACTGTACATGTATTTTAAGTGATTAAGAATGAATGAAACAAACTATTCTAGCAAAGTTACACTTAGCTATAATACATAAATTATCATCAATAGTAGTATATAATTATTATATATATTAAGAGCGGTTGCAAAAAAACTATGTGAACTCGCAAGCATTAATGACTGTCACAAGCGTGTTGCCAAAATTGCGTGCAAGTGTTGTATTGTATCTTTGCAGTTTGTGGCAGACTTAAATGTTCTTTAGTGCGCTGCGAGCACGATGTAAACCTCGCCACCATCTTTTCTACTGTAGCCAATTATTTTGACATAAAAAAGAACATAGTATTACGTAGCCATTGAGGTTACAGTATTTTTGAGAATCTGCGGTATCTTTATAGACAAGCGCTTTTGACACTTGTAGGTATATAAAAAGTAGACATCTCAGCAAAAGTGCATGCCATGCATGTAAAATTTGATGAGTCAATATAGAACTCCTGCAAACTTGATAAATATGTAAATATTATTATTATATATTTTAACGCTTCTGCCCTTCTACTGTACATCCTTCTACATTTTCCAACCAATTTTTTATATTACAATAAAAATAGTAACTGTATTATTATACTCGTATCATGTAAAAAATAATAATCGAGTGACCATTATTGTCTTCGTTAATTAATATGACATGTTATTATTATAGATAATCGATACGCAGTTTTTTTTTTTATTTATTTAATCAGCAGGTAAAGTTTAAAGAATCTAACATTCTTTGCGGAAATAAGTAGCCAGATGGCCAAGAACTTTTTATTTTGTTGTATATTATTTGTCAATTAAGCATTCAATTTTGCTTTAGAACTAGTGCATGCATGGTGTTTAGCTAAAAATACCAACAGGAAACATTAAAAGTTATAGTACTTCCAGAAAAAGACTTGGATTAGTCAAACTGTATCGTGATAAAGTAATCAAGTGGGTGTGTCAGGATTGTGGAAAGGTGTTAGTTAGGAAGGCCTCCACGCAGCCAGCAAGTGTAGCTGTGGGAGCCGGCCAAACTTCCTGCCGCCACCACCCGGCTATAACCCCACTCTGCTGCACCCGGCTAGTAAAACAGCAGTGCGAGCTAGGAGCTACGACTTCGATGGCATCTGCCAAGCGCCACACCGACTTACAATCCGATCTCTTTTCCTCGCTCTCGTTACCCGATATTTGCATTGCTCATCCCTTCACTTCTCTACTCTTTTATTATTTTTTTTCTTACCCCCCCTCTTTTTTTCTGTATGTATGTTCAATACGTGATCAAAGTGACTAAAGCGTATTTACCGCAGTGAAAAAAAAAAAAAGAAAAAAAAAGCACTTCTTCAAATAAGCCTCCATCGCTACAGTATTACAGTGGTAGTTACGTAGTAGTATATAAAGAGAACTCTCACTGCTGAATCATCAGTTTGACTCGTAAATCTATTGCCATCACTTCACGTGCTTTGCTTGGCGCCAACGTTGGTAAATACATGAGCTGACTGAGTGGAGCTGGAGGAGCACACTGACCGAGCCTTCACTCAAGACATCCATCTTTCATCGTATTCGAGTATAGAGGAAAAAAAAAAAAAAAAAAAAATCGTATTGTTTATCAAAGTAAATTCTATAAGAAACCAATGCTTGTGATGCTTATTTAGCTTTTTTTTATTTTTTTTTCCTTGACATTGATATTGTAAACATCAGTTTCTAGACTTTCTAGATTTCTATATGCAAACAAAGCAGAAAAATTAGCTATTGATAAAATTCTTAGAAAATTTAAATAAAAAATTTAATTGAATCTTAAATTATGTAACAATTATACCATCTATATAAATTGCTTAACTTTTAAGAAGCTTTAAAAAAACAGTATCAAAAAGTCAGTGATGCGATACTTTCCATTTTTTTTTTTTTTTTTTTTTTTTACGCTTTCACTTGAAAAATGAAAGGGGTAGGGGAAAAAAAGTGTCTTGATTATGATCCGTGTCTCCGGCGTTGGTTGCGACGACCGGGCACATGAAGCGCCGTCAAGTGCTCTGCTTGCTCTGTGGCTGGCTGAGCTGCTGCTTCTACACGGTGTTGCCACATCACAATCTGAAGACAGCTCATCAGATCGTTTTGTCACTCACCTGCTTGGGGAGAAACAATTACCTACCAACAACACCGCAAGTACAGGATAATTAATGTTATGTTCCAGTGAGAGTAGTAGTAGTTAGTCAGAAATGCAAGGTTAATAATAAAGTTAAAATCTTCAATTGTACACAGACATATCGAATAAAGAATAAAGCACAGGTAGACAACATACTCGATTTTTTTATTGTACATTAGGACTTCAAGTTATGTATTGTCAATTTTTCAGATTTTTCGGAATTCTCAAAAATTGACGCTATATGACGTCAGAATCATATACAGCGCCTTTCTCTAGACTTGCGTGCGTGACTTATATGATATGCAAGTATGTTTTTAAGGGTGTTACAGGATTAAAAAAAAATCGACACATTATTCGAGATACTCTATTCAGTAAATTGGACTACATGTATATTAGTCTGTAGCCTCGTGTACCTGACATGTCAGTTACATACACAAGAGGACCGTACTGTCTAATGACAAGTTCCCCATTTTACTTATCTCTTTTCTTTTTTTTTTTTTTTTTCTCCCTATACCTCGCTTTACTGAACGTTTGCTTCTCATGCTTAGATTTGCAGTTTTTTTTTTTTTTTTTACTAACAATAGATTCGTGACTGTGCATCATCCCCCTATGTTCAAGTATAAAGAATATTATAAGGGCCGGTGTTCCTTGCTTACTTACTTGCTTGTATCACGTGCTTGTGCAGCTTACTTGCCTGCATATACAGACTTGTATAGTGTACTGCACCCCTCATTATTATACGCTACTGGTAATGAAGTCATACTACATACACTCGTGATATATCTATAGCTATATATGTTGTGTACAACTTGAGACACTTGGAATGATACTCCTACCCAATTTTGTTGCCATTACAGCTCCAATAGTCATGTAGATTTATAAATTTTGAAGGAGGTAAAAAGATCACTTATTCACAAAAATATAATTATATAAAATTTCAACATTTCCATATATACATTGTGTGACTATGTAAGTCTAAAAACAAAGCAGTGTTAATATTTGATAACATTCCTACTATTCTCAGGGTGTATAGTGTATACATAGTCACTAACTTGTTCAGAGGAAAAAAAAAATCTTTAAATGCATGAAAAAGTCTGAAATAAATAAGAATTGCTTACTTGTTAGTACATGTTAAGTACTGAGCGATGGTGGAAAAAGAATTAAATTCTAATTTGCATTACTTAATTATTTTCTTCTGCATTTTATGTTTTTATACATTCGTATATGCAAAAGTATGCCGTCGACAGACACTAACTCTAATTAATTTTCCTTGCATTTATATACATTAATTAAAGGATGAGTTCTATGTAATACTGTATTATATAAAGACTAAATTTAATTTTGTGAAATGTTTAAATATTAAAAGAAAATATACAATTTATGTTGTTGTTTTTTTTTGCTACAAATAAAACAGAATAAATTGTGATCGACGTTAATGTAAATTGAAATTTATGGTACTGTTGATGTTCAAGAATTATATCCCTATATAAATAAAATACACAAGTACAAAAACAAGATATCACAGGAATCAGTTAAATAATGATGTAACCTGTGAATTACAGGTTACATCATTATTAAACTGATATTTTTTTTCATCATTTTATGAAATACAGTTATTGTCCAGCAAAGATTAAGTTAATCTTATGTTGCCGGTGCAAAATATAAACAAAAATTTCACTTCAGGAATTTAAAATTTAACGAAAAATCATTAAAAAAAATTGATGCGAAAACAAATAATTAAACAAAATTTCAGGAAAAAAAGTTAAAAAAAAAAAAAATACAAATATTTTTCAAAAACCAACATTGGATTTTTACTAAATACAGAAAATGTTTTATTATTTTGATAAAAAAATAATAGTATGTTTGTGGTAATTTTAACTCTAAAAATAAAACAAATTTAATAAGGTTTTACTATATGCAATTGAAAGTAAGACATAAAAATAGCATTATTGAAATTAATTCCCTAAATCTCAAATCTATACATTATAATAAACAAAAGACGTATACATTTCGATGTCCATTATCTGCACAACAAAACGACAAATTTTAGTAAATTTACAAAATAAAATCAATTTCAAATTCTATAACATAACAATTGTATTAATTGCTATTGTAACTTCAGGTTTTGATTTAAATCTGAATAGAAGTCGAATGCAATTTTACATTTTTGCTGTACATAATAAGAATTTATGTCTTGTCAATTTGATATTGCATCACGTCTAGTTACAGTGACATACACGACGAGAGATGAATACCACACTTGTGATTGAACGACGACGGTCGGTGCTGCTGCATACAGTCGCTATATGCATGCCTTTGATGGTTCCGTGATCGTGAGGCACAACGAGTCATGTTGTTGGCTCTGCCACCTGGCTTTATGCTGCAGTGTACAGAAGGTGGTGTGTTTACATGTGCAATATTTTGTTACTGAATGTTGAATGTACTGTATAAAATAAATATATTAGAATTTCACTGCAAGCGCCAATCTCATTGCATCGCTCACATTGTTCATTTGAATCCAGCTGTGCACTAATTTAACTAGTCGCGTTCATGACAAGCAAGAACACTTAACCGGATTTTGTTTTTTATAATGTAGGTGAGTATAAAATTTTACAATTAATGAAAAGTAGCTACTTTTTCTTCCAAGTTATCATACAATGTTAAACTTATTTATTTATTTATTTATTTATTTATTTATTTATTTATTTATTTATTTATTTATTTATTTATTTATTATTTTTTTTTTGTAATATCAAAATTATTTTTTGTCTGTAGTTTTTCTTTTTCTGTTTCATGAAATACAGTCCTAAGCTTTTTTCTCCTTTCTATAAAAATAAAAAAAAATTAAGCAATGTTCCATTGGTACAAAATTTTATGTAGAATAATATTAGGACAAATTGCGTAGAACCGAATGACTATTTTATATATATTTTGTCTATTTTGTCACGTATTCCTTTTCACCCTGAAATTCAATTACAATTGTAATAACACAAGAAGCTATATTCTCTTTCTTCAGTAAAGGGAAAAGAAGAGGCCATTTCACGTTTATGAAAACTTGTAATAAAATTCTATTATTATTGTCATTGAAGAGTAGAGTGTTGCGCAATGATTTTCTTTTTCTTTTCTTTTCCTTTTTTTTTTTTTTTTTTTTTTTTTTTTTTTTTTTTTTTACTTCCAGCACTGCCTGCATGGAGACTAAGAACGAGCTGGGGTCGAGCTATATACTATTTTATACTAGCTTCCAATTGATTTGGCTGCAGAGCGATGGAAAGAGAGAGAGAGAGAGAGAGAGAGGGGGGGGGAGTGCAACGACGAAATGTGGTTATCTGTGTCGACTTGCGTGCATTACTTACGTGGCGTACGTGAGGTGGCGCTAGCGTTGCTTGCTCCTCTGAGGGTGAATATAGGGTGCGGCGGCCTAATGTGGCCTGGCGGAGGGGGAGTGGCTCAAGACGCGCTGCAGATCGCACATGCAGTGAGTCACTCCCAGCCCCGCAGCCGCCCGCAAACACATCATGAGGAGCTCGGGCGTGTTGGCATGGCAAGAAGAAGTCGCGGCAGCAGACATTGCTGCACGAACGATCCCTGTACACTTCTCGACAGCCTAAACGTTAACACTGCTTTTGTTTGTGCGACGTATAGTCTTTAATGAAGTAAAACTTTTCTTCTTATTTTAAAGTAAATTAGAAAATCTGCTTACTCCTCTCAAAATTTGCAAATCTTCTTATACCTTTCAATATTACAGCTGCATCAGTAAATCAAACTCGAAATTAGTATCCGTCTCTGTCGAGCTGTGAATTTCTGTCCATTTCATACACTCCCTGCATAAAATATAGAGCGTCAATCAATAAATAATAATAAAATATTGGCAGTGGGACAAGGCTGTGATGAGAACTTTGTGCACGATACCTGCTGACAAAGTGGACGGTAACAGTAATTTAAGTTTACAAATTAATGTTGCGCATTTTTTTTTTTTGGTCCTCGTACGTATCATAGCTGTAACAGGAGTGTAAAAAATAGAGGCAGCAAAAAATTCAAGTTTATATAACGCACACTAATTTCAAAACACTTTAGCTTTACATTTTTTATAATCATATAATAATTTATAACAAAGACAAAACTATCTTGTCAGCACAGCAGAAATTATATTATAATTTTTTTATACAATTTTATGTACACATTTTGTCTATCTTGTGATGTTAGAGTGCGGCATTATTCAATGGATGTTCAATTGATATATATATTTTTTTTGTATGTACAGTAAAATTTCACTTATTTTAATTAATAAAATTAAAACAAGAAAAATGTTAATTTTGGTATAAAAATTTTATATAATATTATATTATGTATTTTTTTGTCAGTCATGTGGCATTAAAGATAGAAATTTATTAACGTGTGTGTATCATCTACATCACCACATGATGCTATATGTTTTATGATTGACTTCTATGGATATTACTTTTTATATCAGATCATTACCTTTCATTTCTACTCTTATGTACAGATATTTCACTGTACTGGATGCTTTTCTGTTTCATAAAGATGAATTAAGAAAGAAGAAAATCGATTCGTACAACTATAATATTAGCGTTTGTTATATCGGTGTATACATTTGAATATTATGTGTTTAAAAAGTATTAACAAAATTATTTTCTCTACTGTAATTCTGTTGAATAACAAAAAGACAATATTTTAATTCCGTGATAAAAGGTATAAATCAAAATTGACGGACAGATTAAAGCAAAAAATGAGGGAGGGAGGGAAAAAAAAAGTAATAGATTTTACTTTAAATCCATGTTGAAAAAGATACGATGCTAAAAAATATAAGTTGAAAAATGGGCTTACTGATTCAAAATCTTGGTTCAATCATGATGAATGAGCATACAGAAATAGAATGAAAAAAAAAAGGTGTGAAGAGATAAAAACAAAACATGCAAAGAGCTTACGCTCCGATAAAAAGAAATCACCGCAGCAGTGAGTGACAATATCTGGCATAGCGCAGGGCTTGGAATTACTGCATGGGTATATATATATATATATATACGTAGGCTTATAGAGACTCGTCCTCGGCTTGAATACAAGTCAAACAGATAGACAATGTAACATCACAACTGAATTTTGTATTTTCTGCAGTCCGGTACTTAATTGACAAGAATTAATTTAAATCAAAAATAGATAGGTACGTTCAATCTATATTCTGTATTGCCAATTTAAAATTGTTATTATTGCTTTTTGTTACGTCATTGTTCATACTTTGAATTTCACTATACATACATTGTAAAGCTGAAAAGACGAGAAAGGGGAATGAATGAGCTATCCAGCTGGCAATGGCTGCTTACCGAAATGACCCGGCCTCCGTCTCTTTTCTCTTGTGAGGATAATCCTAGATTATTGCATCGCTCCCGTCCCGCCCGCATAATTTGATTCCCTATATAGGAACCGCAACCGCCAGCCAAATAATTTGATTTACTACACAATTTTGACACGAGGGCATACGAAGACGAACGAACATGTACGAGTAAAAAATTGCGCGACTTTCAAACTTTCAAACATCCCTTATTTTTTACGCATCAAGAGAACAGAGTATACTTATTACTGATATATTTCTTTAGTAAATCGTTCTTTTGCAATAAAAAATTGTATTATTATGAAGTTCAATTGAAACTTGCCATATATATGTTAAATAAAAAGGGTCTTTTTGTTTGAATAGTGCTATTAAACTGTATACATAACTTTATTCGAATCATGCATGGATTCCATGAGCTTTACATTTAAAAATTATTTTAATTATAGCGCAATAAATGTTTATAAGATTATAAGGTAAATATTTGTAGATATATGGAATTTACTTTCATTCACTACAGGGTTTTGATAAATAAATTGATTATGAGAAAGACATGTTTAAAATTTCTATAATAATAATTATTATTATTTCTATTATTATATAAATTTTAAACATGTCTTTTTCATAATCAATTTATTGATCAAAACCCTGTAGTGAATGAAAGTAAATTCACTATATCTACAAATATTTACCTCATAACCTAATAAACATTTATAGTGCTATAATTAAATAATTTTTGGATACTACCAGAAAGGAAAGAAATTAAAGATAAATTGAGGTTATTTACACATTTTTATTTTAAAAGAGAAGCAACACATCTGGTTTAGTTAACATGTAATTTTACAAAAAACATGGTGTTAAATGAAACATATTCTCTATGGTGCACCTTTATAACATAATAAAAATGCAAGTTTTAAGAAATTTTATAATACACACAAGTAATATATATTGTGTATAACTAAGTAGTTATTATTTTCTTGATATAATCTAATACATATATGAGATTTTGTTAGTATTGAAACTTATAAACACACTAGTGACCCTCACCATGACTCTTGGCATTGGTTCTATTAAGGTTAATGTTAAGGGATAGATTTCTTGGCCTCTTTATGGATTTTCTGACTCCTAAAAGAGGTCTTCCAGATCTTTGAACAGTGTTTCCTCTATATGGTGTGCTTTTCCTCCTACTGGATGATGTGCTCTGTACTTTGATTTTTCTTCCCCCCATTCTAGCTGAGTGGCCTATGGAAACTAAAAATCTTGATAATTGCATTGGAGTTTTTACTTTATTGGATTTAGATGTAAATTGATCTGTTACTTTCATTAAATAAGGATCTGAGGAATTTGTTCTTAATATCTCAGCAAAATAACTCATTTGATTTTCAAAGTTACTGATGGTAACTTCAGGATCTTTAATAGGTGGAATTTCTGAGTTACATTCAATTTTTTCTTCCTCTCTATTAACATTTTCATTCATTATTAAATTACTACAAATTGATGAATCTTTAGATACTGTTGAGCTTGTTGCTGTCAGTTGAGACTTTTTAGGACTTTGAATTGGGTCAAAAAATTGTGGGTTAATTTTACTTGAGTGTCCATAAGCAATATAGAACAGAGATTTCCTATCACTTGAGGTAAGATTTGGGCTGTTTGGAAATGGGACTTCAAATTTTATATTAACAGCAGCTTGGTGTTTGCAAAAAGCTCCTTGGCTACCATTGTAGCAACTACAAACACCAATAGAGGAGTCAACAATATATGAAGAATTACCTTTCTCTGACTCCACAGAAAACATTCCATCCTCTAACTCTGAGACACAATTAGGTCTAGATTTGAGCAGATTATTGCCCTTATCAATAAATTTCTTAAACAGTAGGTAAGGCTTAGATACTCTGTCATAAGCATAATCTTTCAGTCTCATCTTGTAGTATTTTTCAAGGTTAAAACATATAAAATCAAGCAAAGCAATTGCATTAAATGCCTTAAGTCTAGTCAAGATTAAATCTTTAAAGATTCTAAATGTGGCTTCAGCGAAATTATTTGTGTTATTGTTCCTATTTAGCACATTTAATCTAAAAGACATGGCCCACTCATTCCTTCTACTGTACAAATCCTTAAGGTGTGATTGAAATAGTTTATATTTCCTAGAATATGTCAATAAATGTTCATATTTTAGTTTTGCTTTGCTGGCAGTGTCAGCATACATGATCTCTTTAAATTTATTCATAATTTTTTTTCTTTCTAATAAGGGAATTTGATGTTGGCTTTTAAACAGCCAGTTCCATAGAGCTTGAAGGATATGGAAGTGACACAATAATTGCCTTACCTCAGGCCATACAGCTTTCAATGCAATTTTTAGTGAGGATCCATCATCAGTCATGAAGTTACATATTGATAAATTTGTGTAAGGTTCCCATAGTAATTTTAGTTGTTGAAAGACATTAGTGTATGATTCTACATTCTGACTATCATGAATGGCTATTCCAATTGGAATTGAGCCAGCTTTACTTGCAGCTAACACAGTGGTTATAGAACTATTTGTTTGGTCACAGCTAGCACTAGTATCAATAAAAAGACTTTGTGGACCCTCTAGCTGCTCAAGAAATCTCTGCATAAGTGGAGTGACTACAGCAATGCAGAAAGGCTCTGAGGTGACTGCCATCTTGTAGCCTTGCTCCAACAACAGATCTCTTCTCTCCAAGGCAGTCCTGCAACATAAACATAATATATTACTGTGATGAAACTAATGAAACACAATACATCCTAATTTGTAAAAAACCTATTGATCATTAATTTTGTTATTAATTTTAAAAATACCCAAGTGGCTGCATATTTATTAATTATAGAATTAAACCTAAAATTTTATATCCTACTGGTAAAATATAGCCACTCACACACACACAAATACACACACATGCAGGCATATAATATATGTATGTATATATATATATATATATATATATATACACACACACATATATATATTATATATAATATATATGTTTGTGTGTGTGTGCTAAAAGAGAAAATAAATGCAAGTGTGTGTGTGAGTGCCTATTGTTTACCAGTAACACAAAAAATTTCAAGTTAAATGGAATTATCATTGAATATACAGCATATTTGGTATTTTAAAAAGTAGTTATCTCTACAGCTGTTTTTTTAAAAAAAATAAAAGTTTTCTTCCCTTCATTATGTAGGCAAGACTATAAATAAAACATAAAAAGGGGCATTCACAAAGCCTTAAGGCCACATTTAAGGCTCAATAATTTAAGACCAAAAATTTTGGGTCTAAAAAACACGTCTAAAATCAAGCTTTAAATTATCGAGCCTTAAATGTGGCCTTAAGACTTTGTGAATGCCCCTTAAAGTGTTTGTTTGTGTGTAGTTGCCACTGTTTTCAATCATACTGTAATACTTTTATTATAGTTCATAAGGTAATAAAAAACAAGAACTTCATTGTCATTATGAGTATTAATTTGTATCAATTCAATATAGTTCAAAGCTATATATATATATATATATATATATATATATATATATATATATATATATATATATATATATATATATATATATATATATATATATATATATATATATATATATATATATATATATATATATATATATATATATATATATATATATATATATATATATATATATATATATATATATATATATATATATATATATATATATATATATATATATATATATATATATATATATATATATATATATATATATATATATATATATAAGCTAAAGCCATGTAACTAATATTAGCCACACTAAATATGTATATATATATATACATATTTAGTGTGGCTAATATTAGTTAGATGGCTTTAGCTTTTGTATTGAATTGATATAAAAACTCATAATGACAATAAAGTTTTTTTTTATTACCTTTTGAGCTGAAAAAAAAATATTACAGTATGATTGAAAGCAGTGGCAACTACACACAAACAAACACTTTATGTTTATTTTATATACCTTGCATAAATATTGAATGGAAGACAAGTTTTTTATTTTCATTTTTTTTAGACAGTTGTAAATTGTATTCTAAGTTTATATTTCAATGAAAATTAACTACTCATTAACATTGAATTCAATCTACAAGCTGTCACAATCAATTATTATTCAAAGTAGAACTAGTAATAGGGCATTGTAAAGTTCTTCTCAGACTGTATAATAATAACAACGTCAATTTTAGTGTAAGAACTTCTAATTGTCTTGAAGACAAGATTTCTGCTTTCAATCACAATATAATTCAAGTAAGTAGTGTAAATACAACCCTCTTTTATGCAAAATTCTTGAGGTACAGTCTTTATACATTATATACAATATAGATAATATAATGTATAATAATAATTATATATATTATGTAGAGTACACTTTATGAACAACATATGAAAATCAATGTTAAAATTAATAATTTCTATATGTACAACAGTTCAACTGTAAAAGGAGCATGAGGGTCCTGGCAAAAGCTATCTGGATTGGTTTAATGCATATTTAGAGTAGCCAATATTAGCTACACAGAACCAGGGTCTGTAGATTTAAAAATTGAGTCTAGCTCTATTTATTTCTTTAAATGAAATATTCATTAATTTTATATACCAGGCTTATATACATTTCAGCACTATGAAAGGTATGTTTTGTACATACACATACCATGGTAAATGGTACATAACCCTATTATATAATTACTAACTCTTATGAAGTCTTTAAAAAAAATCAAGTGGTTCCAAGTCCTAACAATTAAAATAAATATATATAATAACTGGCACTAAAAATACTTTAATTATTAGCATTGGTTTAGATGTCTGAATTAACATATAAATATAGCTCTTAAAATTCTATCTCACAGCTGTGTACTGTTTAGTAAATTTAGATATATAAGTTAAACAAAAATTGCCACACCCACTTGAAAATATGCAATTATCAATTATTAATTTTTTTGCCTGCCTGCCTGCACACAGACAAAAAAGTAGTTTATATATCTGTATATCACACACAGAATGATTTAAGCTACAGATGCAATTAATAGCACAAAAATATGTATTATTTTTAATACTAGTTTAAATTAAGCCCAGTTTAATTGTTTGAATCACAAACTAATAAATCAATACACAATAGCTTAATATAATTATTGCCTTTATTATTGAATGTGCTCTAAAAGAATTGAAATATTAATTAAATTTTAAAATGATTTGTGCATCAACTGTATTTACTTCATTTAGTTTCAACTAATAAATATTACAGAGGGCATACAGTATGTTTGCAGCACAATGTGTAGTTTGTCCAGAAACATCAACCAAAGGCTCAGATTATTAAGTTATTTTAATACAGTAATTGAATTAACAGCACTTATTTTGGTATCTATGGGTAATAAAATGTAAATATGTATGCATGATGTAGATATAGTATATATATCAAATAGTATGCATACCTTAAAAACTCAGGGCTGTTGGTTACTCCACCTAACTCCTCATCTCTCCATACTCTGTATTGGTGGTGTATCCACTGTAGAGGAGGATTCTTTGAGCTGTCAGCAAGACTCTGCAGGTCATCTTGCTCAAGCAGTTCCTCATGATATCTCTTGGCAGCAGCAGGCTTCAAATCTATACATAAAACAAATAAATTCAATTAAATAATGATTTAATTTCATCTTAAAGAAACATAGAAGGGTTACATTAGAAAATGGAACATAAACTTTATAAAAAGCAAAATAAGCAACACTTCTTGTATGTTTACAAATATAGAATTCTACATATTTTATTAAAAAAAAATCAGCCTTCCCTATTTAAATATAATTTCGAATTGTTGCAGGCCATGCATGCATTGCAGCCATGCAGTTATAAAAATAATTTTGAAATTTTATAAGCATACAGTATATACTTCGATTTTTTTTTTTTTTACACATAATAGGACTCAATATCTTTCTAGTTTAATATATGCACTTACCATTCCTGAAATATTCAACAAATACTTGGTACAACTCATCTCGAGGGCGTAGCATATTCCACGCTGTAGCATTCGTAAGTTTATGATTGTGTTCATATTCAACTACTACGATAGCAAACAGTCCATTCTTCACATGGGGATCTCTGCATCTTGTATGCTTGTTGTCTTTTTTAATACGAACAGACAGATTTGCTGAACAACCTAGGTTGCGTTTGCTGTCATCTTTCTTATTTTTACTACTGTGATGGCAGACATAATTTTTGTAATAATGAAATTTACTATGCAGTTTATCACAAGGATTTGTACTTGCTACTATCCACTTCGTATGCGTTTTAGATTCAAAGTCCTGCAGCCATTGATGCCACTTCTTTTCATCATAGATGTTTACTCGTGTCTTACACGTAAAATTTTCATTGTTTTTTACATTAGTATCTTCAAAAAAGTATCTAAAATTTGTTGGCAAAACTTCACGTTTCAGTTGCGAAATATGTTCCTCCATTTTAATGTCCCAGATGGACCCAGATGTCAGTGACGTCACAGGAGTGGGGATGGAAATTTAGAAAGAAACTCGCATTTTACCTAGTGGTTGCGGTTCCTATATAGGGAATCAAAATATGCGTCCCGCCCAACTCTCTTCTTTTTCTCGATTCTATATAGCACCGTGCACCATTCAGATACACCAACGTGTATTATCTCAATTTTACCACCATCCCTTTTTTTTTATGCGTCACATTAAACTAGTATTCAAATTTTTAACCCGTCTACACAGTAATTTTTTATTACTTAATACGTTTATTGAGTTCTATTTTTTATTTTTTATTTTTGACATTGTTATTATATGGATCTAAAATTTGACTAATCCTGTTGGAGGTGTGGCGCAGTGCGCTTGACCGGGTCTCGTCAGATCACCGAAGTCAAGCAACGCCGCGCGTGGTTAGTAGTTGGATGGGTGACCATTTTCAACAAAAACCACGTTTCCCACCCAGGGGTAAAACGTTGCGCTTTTCCACTATGTGGTTCCCCTGGCTTTGGACCATTGCACTTCCGGTTCATTGACAAAAGCTGTAGCGTCCATCCTGGCTGAGGTTTCCACGTTTCCCTCAGCCGCAGGCAAATGCCGGGATGGATTTGCAAGGCCGTGGCCGCCCTCGTTCCAGAAGAGCCCGCGAAACGCTCAAGTTAGGGTTTCGGAAGGTTCGGGGTTTCAAAGTAGTATGTAATTAGTAAATAGAAGTACCCAATAGGGTTTGATTAAAAACTAAAAATATTATAATTTTATTTATTTATTTATTTTTAATTCTGTTTTAATATTTTTGTGTGTTAATTTATTTTTACATTTCAGTTCTCAAGATTAAAATAAATTGTCCTTTGTTTTTTAAAACTCTTTTGATCATGTTTATAGAAATTAATAATTCAAACTGATGTTCACAATTATTGTCAATTTTAATTTAGACATCATCATAGTTTTATAGAGTATAATTCGAATATTGTACAATAGTGCATAAAAGTACAAATATTGGCACAAAGACATTGGAAATATTGTATTGTAATATTATAAGTTCATGCATGATAATTTAATTTAAAATCAAAATTTTATATTTTTTAAATGTAAGATATTTATATATTTTTAGCACATGCAGTATTATATGAAATATGAAATTTATGCAATGTGCTTTATTTGGTATATATGAAATAGTATTATAACATTATAACATAATATATAGAGGTCATTTATGTGTGAACTCATGCGTTATAATGCGATTTTAGTGCAAGACTGCATTTACGGAAGCTATATATATATAGGTTCTTCTTTTTCTTTTTGTATGTATGGCAAAAGGAAAACGGCTTGCTCTAGCTTGGACTGGCCAGTCTATCGTCCATATAGCCTCCCAACCACCCCCTTCTACTGTGTCACACCCTCTTTGAAACATTTTTTTCCCCAGGATTTCCACTCGGCAAGCACTTTTTCCTCTGAGAGTGTTCAATAGACTTCCATAAAAAATAGTAAATTGTACATCAATAGACAGTTGGACATAGTCTATCTATTCTTATATAATGTAATGTCCATTTATGCAGATCAAAAACGTTAAGGAAAGACAAAAAGTATAATACATGTTTATAATTTTATTCTTATTTTAAGATTATAGCAACTATGTTTTTTTAAATACTTGTAAGGTTTATATCTTGAGGTTTACAGAACTATTAAAATATATAACATAATTGATAAAAAAAACATTTGAAATAAAATATTAAAGTTATAGTGCTCATATCTTCCTAACGTACAACGGACAATTTTTTGCATTGTAAAAATGAATAGTTACATGCAGTAATAGATTATGCTAATATGATTCATTTCCAAATTTTTCCATGCTCTCATGGGACAGTTTTTGAAAAAATAAAAATAAAATAACTTATTCCTTAATGTCAGAAGGAGCCACTGTTAAAAAAAAAACCTTTTAAGTAAGTAACGTGCTGTCATTTATAATAACAAAATCACGTTAGTCTTTATATTTCCGATGCGTGCGTAATGTTTTAAATTTACAGTTCCTGAACTAAAAAAAAAAAAAAAAAGTATGAAGAAAATATGCTGTACTACAACATTGCAGTTCATGTCATTGTTCATTATTTTAGTTTCTTGTTGTATTTTAAGTCAGTTTAATTTACTTACATCGCGAGTATGCTGGTTTATGTTTTATAGCACCACCCTAAATAGAGGCAAGTTCGTCGTTGAGAAATTAAAAAAAAAAACTATTGAACTCTTTACATTTTTTAAATTTATTTATTTGTTTTTTATTATTTTTAGCTGGGTCTATTATTAATAAGCTTATACATAAATCATACAAGTGAAGAATTTAGTTAAGGTAAAACTTTGAAAGAAATTTTTATCACCTTAAGGTCTAAAAATCTGTAAAACTTATATAAAAAAGTTTGAAGTAGAAGTCATCAATCAAAAGAAGGTGCAGGGAAAAATAACTGAAGCAGACCATGTAGAAAATAATAGAAAATAAATGTGACCTCCAAGCTTAAATTGACTAACCATGCAAAGAATCATTTATATATATAAAGAGAAAAAAAAAATCTATGAAAGTGTTATAATTTTATCTAAATTCATTTCCACATGAAAGAAGTTAAATTGAGTCTGATGATAAAAATTATAGTTAAAGTCTATTTGTCTGTTTTTTTTTTTTTTTTTATTAAAAACATTAAATTAATGGATAAACATCTAAATATGTCAATCCAATTATTCCTATCTTTTAATTTATCTAATAGTAATTTGAAAATAAATTTTATTTAATAAAAAGAAATTTCCCTTTCTGAAATAAGAAATAACCTATAGATGTGTTTTACCAGATGACATTCAATTTAAACTTATTTGTCAATTTTTTACCTAACAAACATTTATGATATACTCGGCAATGATATTTTTTGCTCTTTTTTTCTTCTTTCCTATGTGTGTGTGATATAAAAGTATTGCGAATAGCGAGAGATGTTTCTTCAGTTTCCGATGATAGACCAAAAATTTTCTTTCATCAAATGATCTTTTTCTGTCGCCTTTTCGTCGAATCGAAGCAATTTCATGTTCGCCAGCTTGCAAGCAGACAGACTGGTAGACAGAGAAGAAAGAGGCTGCTGCTTGCTGCTATTTTCTCGCAGGCTGCCGGCCGGCCGCACAGCCACACTAGAAAGAGCAAACAAGTGTCATTTCACGACGCGAACAATCAAGGCAAAAGAGAGGAAAAAATCCTAAAAAGTCGCAATAAAAAAAAGGGGGGAAAAGGAAAAAGAATTGGAGAAAGAGAAAATGTCTTTTCCTGTAACAAATACTTTTTTTTATTCAATATGTCTTAAAAAAACTTTTTTCTATAAAGTAAACTTTGATAAATTTCTAATGAATTTTTTCCCTTTCTTTAATTGAAAAAAGTAGACGTAGTCATGTATAGACGAAGCTCACAATTGAAATCGATGAAAAATCGAAAAATGAATGCCTTTTTTTTTTAAAAAAAAAGAAAAATGTGTGTACATGTGATTTATAGTAAATTTTATCTTGGTTAAAAATGACATAAATTTATTCTTGTACCAATATGTCCCCATTGTCGTGCAAGATCACTTAAAGGATAACTAATATTGCTGATATCTTAAAATTATTTTAGTTAAGCACTGAAATTCAAGATGGCGTGAAATACTATTTTAAATTTCGATTTCTTTGAAGCTAGTGATTTCTTTTCATATTTAAATAAAATAATTTATATTTGAAACTGGATTTGATCAAATATAATTATAGTTAAAAAGATTTAATATAATTTTTTAACCTTTTATTCTATTTCCATAAATTCATGCAATTCTATATATATTTATGTACACCTGTACTCCATTTCAGACTTTTTATATGTAATTAATCCATCGTCATTATTAGTGTTATTTTTACACTAAAAACTGCATACATATAGTTTTCTCGATTTGATGTTCAGTGTGTTATACTTAAAACCAACAAACAAACAAACAAACAATATAGTATTTTCAAAAATAAAATTTCAAAAGGTGAACTCTCTTTTATAATTGCCTATGTACATGAAAACAAATTAGACATGGAATTTTTAATTGGTTTGTCAACCATTAAAAAAAATTACATAACAAAATATAGGCTGGTAAAATAATGATAATAAAAAAGTAGTGTCATTCATAATACAACTACTTCTCATTGCAGGTGTAATGAATATGCACGCGGGGAAATTATTAGAAGTGTGTATGCGCATGCGCGGCAAGGAGATGCAAGTTGAGAGATCCTTGTCATCAAGTTGTTACTTTGATGTTGCTTCTACTGCTGAGATCTTGAGATTTGCTTGCTACATCCTTCCTCATCCCAACTACCCGTGTAACCACTCCTCCTACCCCTTCTAGATGTGCGTGCACGAGACGAGTCAGTGGGTGGATGCGGCCACTATGTGTAACCGTGTTGTCTGTCTGCATTCTGCTTGCTATACTGTCTGTGTTTCGTCTGTTGGTGACGCCACCAGGCCCAAAGCAACACTTGCATGCAGCCTCGTCTCTCTCTCTCTCTCTCTCTCTCTCTCTCTCTCTCTCTCTCTCTCTCTCTCTCTCTCTCTCTCTCTCTCTCTCTCTCTCTCTCTCTCTCTCTCTCTTGTCATTCTCCAAACAACAAGCGTACTATGATGATGTTTATATCTCACAAATGTACATGATGAGTAAAGTTGGCCTCAACATTAAACTGATGGTACCCGCATTTAAATTCTTGTTGTTAACTGTTCTGTGTCTGTCATTTACACTGTATTGTGTTGTGTAACTTAAAATATTTTAAAATAAAGTAAAAAAAAAAAAAAAAAAAAGAAAGAAAAAAAAAATTATGAAAATATACACAATCATATTAAATGTAATTCTTATTACAAAGCTACACTTATTAGCTATGATATTTTTTTTATAAATACTAATTACTGATAATACAAATTTTAAGACAGATTTATAATGCTTTATTATAATTTTATGGAAATATATTTAAGCACGTGAAATTTGATTGATTTTATTCATTATATTTGACAGCATAAATTTGAGCAAAAAGAAATACTTGAAAAGTGACATCTGTTTTTCTGATATATAGGGGAAAAAATATTATGAAAGCTTTTAGAAACTTCAGAGCATATTGCTTTCTGAAAATATAATTTTTCATTTAATATAATTTTAAAGGCATGCATAGATGAAATAACTAAAACTATTCCAGAAAGGAAATTTTTTTTTAAAAATTTTACTGTAATTACTGGGCTAAAGTGGCAAGTGGCACGTCCATTGCGTTTGGTCCCTGGCAGTATATGCAACCCGTTGCTCATTTCTGTTGAAACAGTTGCCTATCCACCAGGGTGCTCGAGTGAAACACATCTATTGTAATGCTCTAATGAATATAATTGTGTTTAAATTTTAATTCATATTTTACTTTCTTTGGTAGATAACGGTAAAAGCCTGTTGGCTAACCATAAATTGTGTTATGTTCATGTATTTTATGTATCATGTAATGAAATGAAATAAACCTATCTTGAATCTTGAAACTTTGATTCAATGAATTACTGTAATTTTATCTTAGCAGACGTAAAGTACTGTACAGATTTTATCGAAATAACTAGAAAAGAGGACACAGGAAAGAAGGAAGTTGGTGTTTCAGCTCGAATTGAGTTGTGTTTAGGGCAAAATACGTGTGCATCAACCTTTCCATGCACCTGCTTTTTATGACGAAAAGCCCTTGAGTTTTTTTTCCTGGCTGTATACGACATTTCCAGAGTGATGTTTTTTCCATTAATTTGTCCTAAAACTACTTGTAAATAAGAACTTAAGAGAGTTCATCACTGTTCAATTTCAATGTAATACAGAAGCATATTATAATATAAAAAGCTATAATATCAGTGCTCTATATAATACTGTATGATATACAATTTTTTATATATAAAATTATTTTTCGCTATAGTAAGCATTAGTAAAAGAAATCTATTACGTTATATCTTGAATGTAGAAAATACGATTTTCCAAGCTGTCAACTTTGCTTATTGCTATAGATCGTCATGCAGGGATAATCCATGGCTCTAGGGTTTGGTGTGGTAATAAATGGAAATTGAGATACGATGAAGGAATAAGTAATCAGGAGACGTCCTTTCTTTACAATCCCTTGTGCCCGGCTGGCTTCTCCTCGCCTTCCTGTCACCCTCTGTCTCTCTTCCGTCAACAACGTCAACGTGTCAGCAGCAGCGGCTGATGACGTGACAGCCTGACAATATACAACTACTTATCTGTACTTGATACCATGGCATGCAACACTAATTACAAATACATATTAATAAACTTTAAATTTTAGATTTTTTAAATGAGTATTATTTTTTTAACTACTCTTAAAAAGAAGTATTTTGTTTTAACAAGCGTAACACTTTCAACAAAAATGTCCATAGAAAATGATGATGTTTCCTTCATAATTATATTATTACATTTATTATGTAATATCATCTTATTTCATAATAGTGCAGTTAGCTGTTCCAAAGGTATAAAATGTTTAGCAAACAGTAACTCAATAATTTTGAAGATTAATTAAATATGTGTATCTTTGTCTTACATATATATATATATATATATATATATATATATATATATATATATATATATATATATATATGAATGAGATTTTCACAGGAAATGTATATATTATGTGTCTACATACAGTTTTAAATAAAAAAAATACATGATTTCTTTATCTGTTATTTATTAATGTGTTAATGTATAATACAAATGTTGCATTCTAGTTATAAAATATAATTGAAATTTTGAAATGTTTGCAAACTTTAAAGGCAATGTGGTTTTGAGATAGCTCATAAAAATAGTATAATTAAATAATTATAATAATAGTGGTACTATGTTTTATCAAGTATAATATATATAATATTTCTTATGATAGTTACTTTTTCAATATTAATGTTAAAAACTATAGGTATATATTTATGTCCTTTTTTATAATTAAATACTGTTAGTTAAAAGCTCCCAGTAGAATATGATATCATTAGTAATAATTTATATAGTTTATAATTAATTTGATGGCGTTACGGCAAGTTCAGTACTGTTACTTCGCTGGCTGGCACGGTGGCTGCTGCTGCTTCTGTGTTATCTGTAAGCACCGAGCAGCAGCTAGCCTGCTCTCCCTGTGCATGCTTCCACAAAGTAGACTGAAATGTGGAACAGATAGAACGCAACAGCAGAAACCGACCAAGAGCTGCATAGGGAGTTTATATAATATATTATGGTATGTACCTAGAATGGTAGTCACATAGTAGTTTTCAATTAATTTTACCATAATTATTTTATTAGAAGTTAACTAATTATTGTAATAGTGAAAATCAACGGTGTGTAAATCTTCATAATACGCGATATCGAAGTTGTTGAAAGTTTAAAAAAAAAAACTACTTCACCATTCTATCATTCTATTACCATAGCTTGTCATAAGTTCTCGAAACCGAGACTGTGCAATTATTTTGTCATGATATAACGGAATTATAACCATAATCCCATAAATGCATTTTTATAACGTTACGATGTATCTGGAACACGAACACCAATTGAAAAGTCTCTAACTATTTAAGCATGTAGTAAATTCCTGCAATATGATAACTTTATCCCAGATATTAAAATATTATTATATTACCTATATATGGAATTCTAAATGACAATTTTTTTCAAACGGAATAAAGATGAACGTGTGATATTTGATATTTCTATTTTCTATTGTATCATGGATATAAATTTGAACCTCAACTGTAATGTCATTTTTCAGTCGTTTATTTTTTATCAACTTTATATATAGAGAAACAATAATTTTACTTAAGTTTCGATGATAGGATGAATGACTAATAACAATAAATTTAATAATCAAATTACAATAGTCAAATCAACACTGCTAAAAGATTACAATAATAATAATTATAATTATATATTTATACTGGTAATTAAATTAAAATAATTTAATAATCGGCATCAACCGTGCATAATATTTTTAACAAGAATAATAATACATGCCAATAATTGTCATTTCTGGATTTTCTCATACTCTATAATAAAACATTGCAAACTTAAACCATAAAAGTATGAAAATGATGATTAATATATATGGTAAAAAATAATGCATATATAATAGCACAGCTTTGGGGGAAAATTCTAGCTATAAGTACTATCATACAATAGTACGAATGGGTTTTAAACCTGATTCAATAATTAATTTACCCGACTAAGCGTTAATAATGAAATATTGTTCTCACAATAAACACTCTGCTTCCTATCTTCTGTCTACAGTAGAAAGCACAATACATTTTTAATTAACGTACTATGAAAGCTCATTCTTTATTCTATGTCATATAAAATTGATGAAGAATAATTCATTTAATATTATATATAAAAATCACTATATATATTCTTGTCATCGTCGTCTTGGATGTTTTTTCCCCTCTTCTTTTTTTCCATTTTAGTTTCTGCTAACTCCTTTTTTTTTTATAATTTTTTATCAATTTATACTAACAAAGCAATCGTATAAAGCATTATAATACATTAAAACTTCTCTTAAAAGATAAATTATTTAAGATTTCAACTAATTTAAATAAATAGTTAAGTTAGTATGCTCATATATATTTATATACATAAAGAGAAAAACAGAGCGACACAATTTAGCAGTTTAGTTTTGAAACAATGCTATTAAATTAGTGTGGGGAGAGAGAGAGAGAGAGAGAGAGAGAGAGAGAGAGAGAGAGAGAGAGAGAGAGAGAGAGAGAGAGAGAGAGAGAGAGAGAGAGAGAGAGAGAGAGAGAGAGAGAGAGAGAGAGAGAGAGAGAGAGAGAGAGAGAGAGAATAATTGTTATGTATGTCTTTCAAGTTTACGAAAGCTTATTTTACTGTATTCGTTGTCATTAGAAATGCACGTCATTCGTGGCGGTGGCGACGACAACGATGAGGACGAAAAGCAAGCATTAATGCTTTGCCAGTGTTACCAAGTGCTTGGTGTGCATGCAATGGTATATCCTATAGTGTGCCTGTGCCCCTGTTATGCCACTCATTCAGTGACTGTAACTGTCGCCAGCTACTACTACTACCACTTCTTGCTCTCTGCTAGCTTGCTTTCTTGCTGACTGCCTTGCTTCTACTGCTGTTTATACATTCTAGCAAGCCACCAGAGCTGCGACACCGTGCACTGAATAATTTACACTTCCCTAAAGAAAATCTTACTCCCTCGTCTTCTTTTTTTTTTCTTCTTTTTTTTTTTTAATAATCAAGACGTGGAATAATTGCGAAGTAATTTTTTTTATAACCATCAGGAAATAATCAGGATTAGTATATATTATAGTATATATGCTATGCAGATATAGAATAAACTTTGATCATACTATATAATATATTATGATGTCATGAAAGTGGTAATGGACAATTCATCTTCTTTACTGCTGCAGTTCTATAAATACAAGATAAATACTATATTATACAGTATATAGTACCATCTACCCTATTTAATTAAATCTAAAAAGTTAATAATTGGTAAAAAAAAAAATAGTAACAGGGAAGTTGAAGTTAGAGAGAATTCTGAACTGTAACAAACCATTTTTCTTCTGCACATTTTATCTTGTCAATAAAAAGTTATTGTTAATAAGTCGGAGATCAGTTATATATAGTATACACTCTTAAAAAAATTCACTGTATACACTTTACACCTATAGCGTTATTATATGTTACTTGCCCTTGCAAACTTCTATCTTATTTAAACTTTGAACTCAGGTGAAGTTTATATACAATTTCTTATTACACTTTTTTACAGCTAACTGAATGCGGCAAGAAGGTATATGAAAGAAAACTTAGAAGAGAAGTAGTATTACGGTCATCTCATATTTTAGTTTTTGTGATATGTGATATGATATACACTGAAAAGCCTTTGGTACAAATCAATTGAGAAATTGAATCTAAAACTGCTATATATATGGTTTGAACGTGAAAGATACGTCTTCAGTATAGAATCGTTATGGTTGCTGTTGCTATATCACTATAAATAGTTGTTGTCCGTGTCAATGAACCGCACATGCATTACACCAGCTCTACAAATTTATCGTGGAAGCTTAATATTGTGCAAGATTAATGTGATGGAATAAAAAGTTCTCTACAGCTTCAGCAAGTAAATTAGTCTATTATAGAAATTACTTGAAGTTTTAAATAGATGTCGCTTGATTAAAAAGAAATAAATTAAAATAATATTTATATGTATCTAAGCGGTCGTAAGTATAGCATAAATAAATATTAATAAAATCTATTAGCCATGCAATAAATATTTTACATTTTGTTAATAGAAAACAAGTTGAAGCGTTAAATGTAAACCTACATAAACTTTTTTCTATTGCACCAATGAAAAAGAAAGAAAAAAATTAATATATATTTTAAGTACAAGTTAATAATGATATTTTAGATTTATTTTCAGACTGTTGAATATAAATAATTTATTTACCACTAATCTCTGTGTACAGAAGATGATAACATTCCTTTTCAAGTTTACAAGTTAGAATATTAAATAGTAATTATCAAGAAAGTAATTATACATATTATTTATATGCTATTTCATTTTTTAAATGCAACAATTTTTATGGTCATTTAAGGCACTAAAAATTACAAATGGTATAAATTTAAATGTTAGCTGTTGCCCTATAATATGGGCACTATCAATTCAAGTGACAGGTGAACATTGAAGGTTTCATGGGGATACGAAATAAATGTTTGTATCTAACATTTACACACATTTTGGCATAGGAACAAGGTAATTGGAAAATAACAAAAGAGTAAGTCACTTCAAGTCATTCGAGCAATTATATTAATGAGCATAATTTATCTACTATATATATATATTTATTTATTTATTTATTTATTTATTTATTTATTTATTTATTTATTTATTTATTTATTTATTTATTTATTTATTTATTTCACCCAAAAATACAAAATACATATATTACAGAGTTACTGGTATGGGTGCGGATTGCCGCAAAGCAACGATGGCACTATTTCACTTATTTAAAGTGGCTACAATCCTTTAATAATACAGTACGAACAAGTCTTAAGCTGCAATTTTGTGTCAAAATAAAATTAATTGTAACAAACTATTTTCATTTTTTACAAATAACAATATATACTTATAGCAAGCCAAATGAAAAAACAAAAAGTTAATAAATGCTAGTTGCTTAAAATATATCCATTTTCCCATGTATCAGAATCTAATATAGCTTCTCTGTCCTCTTGACAAACATTATTAGTGTCTTGCTTGTTTGTCATGTCACACCCATCCGGTACATACTAACTGCAATAAAATTCCTTTCAATCAGAGCAAATCTACATGTTGTCTAAATACAAATTACTTACAACGAAATAAAATTAAACCCAATGGTACACACAGTATACGTGAGATTTAGTCAACTAAGAGCATTAAATTTGTTTTATTCAGTGTGCATAATTACCTTTTGTGACCATTGGTCAGCATCCATGATGACATCACCAATCCTTTGTCCTCCCATTTACTTACAAAAAAAGATTGGGCGCACGTAAGATCCTATACGGAGCAATTTTTCGATCGCTTATTGTTAACCCTCTAAACAAGTTATGTTTGCAAATTTAAAATTACGTATCGGTACTAACCTTTTACGTTTGCTGCTATAAATTTTTTATTATATGGTCAGTTTAATTAAAGAGCATCTAAAGAATTTCGCGGTAGTAGTGCTTTGACTTCGGGCCGAAAAAACGTGCGCAGAAGGGTTGCGCGCCAATGCGCGGTGGTTGTAGCAGGAGTCAAAATTAGCAAACGAACATGGCGACTATATATAATTTTTCTGGTGGATACTTACCACTAACGTTTAACGTGTATTATATAATTATGCAAGTACGCAGTATGGCATGTATATTATACACGGGCAGGCTTTAGCAGCTTGTGACCAACGAGAGAGAGAGAGAGAGAGAGAGAGAGAGAGAGAGAGAGAGAGAGAGAGAGAGAGAGAGAGAGAGAGAGAGAGCACCGAATCGTAGTAAAGGAAGGAAACACATCAGTAAGCCATTAGTCGAAATGGCTCATTGTTCTGCGGACTGTGGCTCTTATATCTTATACCACTGTCACATGCTATATAGTATAAAATATATTATTATAGACATAGAGATTTTCTCCTGTCCTGTGCAATTGTATAAATTATATATTATATAATTGACTCAAATTAATGATGATCTCATTCAATTTTTAAAAAAAGCCCTGTTATAAAATAATTTTTCACAGTAATAACTTTCATTGTTAGTCATTTGGAATTCCAATTGATTAAATAACATTTTTACGCGTTATTTGCCATTCCTGAATTTTTCACATTTCAATTTTATTGAAACTTTATAATTTTGAAATATGCACTGCAAAAAATCGGTATTCAGACCCTCCATGCTTTTAACATTTACTGAACGTTAAAAGTATTTAGAAAAATAGCTAAATGTCTTTGCTATTTAATCACTGTTTTTACCATTTAAAATCTAACGTTTTAAACATTAGATTTTTGTTAATAGAATTAGCATTCAGAAATTGCATGTTAATAGCATTTAGAAGTATTATATGCGGAATAGATCGTAATATATTTTAGGGGTCGACCCTTAGAGGGTCATTATTCTTACTGAAACAATTAAAGCCAATGCTAAATCCATAATCCTCACAGTTTTTGACAAATTTTGTTATAAATATTTGTATACTTAAAAAAAATGACCCCTGTTAGACCCCAAGGGTCGACCCTTAAAATGCGTAAATAAGAGCTCTAAAGTTAATTAAGGACATTGCTAATGTCAATTTTGCAATTTTTCACGAAAAAAAAAATTTAAGGGTCTTTTGACCCTTAAGGGTCAAAGGGTCGCAAATTTAAGGGTCGCCATTAGAACCGCCATCAAATTTTACCCTAGAATCGAAATTTGTATAACCTTGTATTAAAATGAACCCTTGTCATTTCACCATAGCTCTTATTTATTTTATATACCTCAATAATACTCTTCCTACTAAGAAAGCATTAGCAGTGCAGTGGTAAGGGTATGATCGAAAGTGATTACCGAAGTTAAGCTGGCGAGTAGTTAGATTGGTGATCACTTTTTAGCTTTTTACAACAGGTATGAAGACCGTAAACAATAAAAGCATTGAGAAGCTAAACACTTTTGGTGATGTAAAAGTGACTGTGGAGATTCTCAATGCCTTTGGTATTTAGTTGTTTTTGCAGTGTGCATACTGCCATAAACACACAGAATTTTCTATTTCTGAACAGTGGGAGTATGGACCGAGTATACTGACTGAACTGACGTTACAAAGATCAACCAGAAAAATGTAACTCCATGTTAAATTCGGTGACCGTCTTCAATTCCATGCATATAATGTTTCTGCCTGCTATATACACGCTGAACTATAAATATCTCTATAAAAGCGCTGCATGCAGCTTTAGAGCTGTAACGTAAAGACAAAGTAATGCAGATTTTCTATTTTGCGGAGATAAGAAGTAACATACACCCATGCAATCTATAGCCATACTTTAATATATATATACATCTGCTCTTTCAACCAATGACAGAAAATAAAGTTAGCATTGAACATAGGAGTGTACTGAAGATGCGGGTGTATGATGTGAATAAACATACGTATAAAAAATTATTTTCTCGATTATTACAATTACATTTTTTATGTTGTATCGTCTAAAAACATTGAAAACAACATTGCTTATCTTAAAAAAAAAAAAAAAAAAAAAAAAATCCTGTGTCCTACAGAAATTTTAGTTTCACTTTTTTAATGAAAATTTTAGTTTCAACTTAATATTAAAAAAAGAAAATAACACATTTTTTATAAAACAAGAATCAATTTTACTTCAAATTCAGTACTCTACAATTTTATAACATTAAAGGTTAAATTTTGTTGTTGTTTTATTTTGAAAATCATTATATGTGTCGTGCAACGCTTTTATTTTATTAGACCCTAATTTGATTAGTCAAATGCTAAAGCCGTTCAGTCAGTAAAATGCAGAACTTGCATTATAAAATGCAAGAACTGCAAAATTTATTATTATTGTTATACATTATTATTTATATACATATTGTGTACAGATATTTTTAATATTTATTTTAAAATTTAATATTTATAATAAAAAATTAAGGTAAAAAATATGACAAATATAATGTATACATATCTTAAAGGCCTTATGAACCTTTGCACAATATTAAGTACACGGTAAGCTTTGCTTCAGTATGATTCGGCTGCATAAATTTTTTTGTAGCACAAATATCAGAGATAATCGCCGATGAAAAGGAACCTGTGACGTCACTCACGCTCATTCAGCCGATTCAGCGGCGACAATATAGGGAAATCCCTGCAAAAGATAGGTTCACTCCCGCCGCAACCACTGCCACAATTTGACTTCTGGAATTTTGAAACTATACCAGGGCAGTCTTGATAGTATTTGTCAAATAGCCTGAAAGATTTTTTTTTATGACAATTCATATAAGGCCTGTTCGTAAACCCTTCTCGACCTTATAACCCATGTACATAAGGTCGATTGGGTGCAGAAAGTGTACACCGAGCAGGGTTTACGAACAGGCCTACAAACTGAGTTATTGCGGTAGAAAGAGGAGCAAAAATGTTGTATAGGAATACAATGTTAAATTTTTGGCTTATCTTGCTACCGCAATAACTCAGTCTGTACACATGCCACTAAAAAAATTCTTTCAGGCTATTTGACAAATACTATCAAGACTGCCCTGGTAAAGTTTCAAAATTTGAGAAATAAAATTGTGGCCGTGGTTGCGGCGGGAGTGAACCTATCTTTTGCAGGGAGTTCCTAATATTGTCGCCGCTGAATGTGCGTGAGTGACGTCACAGGTTCCTTTTCATTCGGCTATTATCTCTGATATTTGTGCTACTGAAACAAAAAAAATTATGCAGCTGAATCACACTGAAGCTAAGCTAACCATGTACTTAATACTTTGAAAAGTTCCATAAGGCCTTTAAAGCCGGTATTACGCGATACAATTTCTGATTATTGTATACAATTATTTTTCCTTACAAGAAAATTTAATCTCCATTTGTTTGTATCGAGAGAAAATTTTCTTGTATACAATATAATCAAAATAATTGTATCGTGTTAAATAGGCTTTAACTTTATGAAAATTGAAAATGTAATGATATTAATTAGAGGGAGAGGGACATGTATTTACGTCAAATTTTCATTGGTCAATTTTTACTGTAAAAAATATGCTGATTTGACAAATAGTCCCATTTGAACCGGTGCGGTTTTTACATTTACTAAGCATATTTTTACGTTTTTAACCACTGCATTTTATCCTTAACACGAAACATCGATTGATTGTTGTAGTCAAATTTGATTAACATGTAAACCTTTTATTAGCAACCACATAATAATTCTGATTTTTTGTTATATATATATATATATATATATATATATATATATATATATATATATACATACATACATATATACATATATATATATACATATATATATACATATACAGTATATATATGTGTAGGTATGTGTGTGTGTGTTCATCTGTACTCCCTCAGCATACTGACTGCATAAAAATTCCTAAAAACAGATCAGAGGTACAGTTAATAGTTAATGCTGTCCATTTTTTCTTTTACAAATATTTTTATATTAAATTTATATATTATAATTTTTTATGCAAGCATCCATGTATATTTAATAAAAAATATTTATAATTATAAGGCTTCTTATTTCTAATTTTTATCGTTAAAAAAATATTAATTTGAATGGAGCGATGATATGCGCACTGTATACATGTATCAATAAATATATCTTAATTTGGAAGAGTACAAAATAATTGTTCACTTTTTATTTTTATATAAAATGGAGTATCGACCTCAATTTTTTTTATTGCAGAAATTTGACAGAAGGGGCAATCTGATTTTTTTCAGTTTTTTTAGAGCCCGGGAACAATTTATAAAAACGTCACAAAAAGGACTTTCAATAATTTTTTAAAAATTGTTCTCGGGCTCTAAAAAATCTGAAAAAAAAATCATGGTAGCATATTTTGCACGAACTATCCATTTCTGCAATAAAAAAAGTGAGGTCGATACTCCATTATATATTATTATAATTATATAGTTATTGTTGAAATAAAATTTAACTTGAAATTAGAAGTTTTAGAATACAGCCATATTGCCAGTCGTGCAAGCTGGCAAGTTATATTATGTATAAATGATTACTTCACCAACCTAACATAATTATGTACATGAATTAATGAAATTTACTTGTAATCACAGTGTGATAAAACTGACTGTCCTCCTTAGAGTTATATAAAAATTACTTTTTTTATATGAAATATGACGACACATTATATTATATATAGACCGGGTCTCGTCAGATCACCGAAGTCAAGCAACGCCGCGCGTGGTTAGTAGTTGGATGGGTGACCATTTTCAACAAAAACCACGTTTCCCACCCAGGGGTAAAACGTTGCGCTTTTCCACTATGTGGTTCCCCTGGCTTTGGACCATTGCACTTCCGGTTCATTGACAAAAGCTGTAGCGTCCATCCTGGCTGAGGTTTCCACGTTTCCCTCAGCCGCAGGCAAATGCCGGGATGGATTTGCAAGGCCGTGGCCGCCCCCGTTCCAGAAGAGCCCGCGAAACGCTCAAGTTAGGGTTTCGGAAGGTTCGGGGTTTCAAGTAGTATGTATTTAGTAAATAGAAGTACCCAATAGGGTTTAATTAAAAATTAAAAAATTAAAAATATATAATATACTACGAAAAGACGAGGTTGTGTATATATACATGCTTGTGCATGGAAATTGAAAATTTACATTTTGTAAATATATATGAACAGATCGAGGGGAAAAAATATAAGACAAAAGTGTTAGTAACATGCATGTACACTACTGGATAAACTTTTAGGCCTATTTAGGCCTATACCATCTGATTTGTTGATACATGCGCTTCAAGAAACGGAAAGTAGTTGATTTGTAATTTAGGGGAGACAAGCATCTGTATTAATTTTGTGTCTAGCTCTTTGAAATTATAAAAACTTATAATACCACTCATTTAGCCTTCATAAATGCCCTCCATGAGAGAAAGAGCTATAGCGTTCGGGCAGTCCAGATATGTATATTTTTATTACACTGTCTCAAACTGTACTTTACCTGCAATTTATTTACAGTTAACCATTAACCATTTGATTAGTAAACATTATAATATAATGTTTTAAATCATTAAAAAAATTAAATGTTATATGGATGTGTCCTTGGTGAGATCATAAATAGTTTATAGTGTTTATATATTATTATACACAGAACGACCGCGCGCTTGGTTGGCAGTACATAAATTGTTATAATAAAGCTAAAATAATGGCGTGCATGACACAGGCAAAGAAAGGGAGAGAATATTTTATGTCATTGGTTGTCCACCGCCCGCAATACAGTGTAAAACATGCTGGGAAAAAAAATGTGTTGGACTGCTCAGGGGTTGGCTCATATATATGTACTGTGGCATGTGAGTTACGTATACAGAAGTATGTACTCCCAGCACCGACGTACGTATGTATCTAGAACCATAAATGCCCTTTTTAGTTATAGGGTGTTAATTTTAACTTTTGCGTGCAAAGCGTATTCATATTAATAGAAATGAAAATTTCCCTTGGATTTTTCTAACAATCAATTAATATTAGTGTTTTCGTTTCTAAATTTGTAACATGTCTCTGGTCTGGTTGGCTGTAGACTGTGTCAATAAGAAGAGGGTGTAGAAACTTATGGGTCTATACTTCATTGTTTACCCAGCTAAGCTAAAGTAAAACTCTCTCACTTTTGTAATAAGCTTATAATATATATATTAAAGGTTGAAAGAGCCTGTTAGGTTCAGTATAACATGCAGTAGTTCACCCTGTTTGCCATATAATAAAACACGAGATCCCAGGCACCATACTACAATTGCTGCCTGCTTGCTGCATACTATAGTGTTGTGGCTTACTAACTACCTAATATTTCACTTTATATATCTAGGACACATAAAAAAATTATCTTAATCTATCCTGAACTCTGTGTTGTAACACACACAAGGCTTCAATTTTTTTAGTCTTATTATTTTTATATTTTTTTATAGAATAGAGTATAACGTTTCAAATTCGTGCTGAAATCTAGAGTTTGAGCTGTTAAACTCAATCCAGTTGGAGCCCAGTTTGATGCAGATGTATAGAATATTTAAACTAAGAGATTAAAATTTGAGGGATATAACTAGAAATTAAAATTTACTACGCCTCCAATTTGAACGGGATACCTAATGTTTTGGCTGTCCTAAAGTGATTCCAATTGATTCGATTGTGTTAAAAATCTGGGTTAGTGTGGAATGTTTAAGTGCAATACAATGAGGCTTCATTTGTCCCTGTAATGTTGCGAAACTGCCTCTGTGTGCATTATTCGGTGTGCTGAACTCACCCTGGCTATATCTTTGTTAATACATGGCATACACTACGTTTACATGACGGTGTTTAATGCGTATTCGTTGACGACGCCTCATAAGAATAACATTATCCGTCGTCAACGAATACGCATTAAACGCCGTCATGTAAACGTAGTGATTGAGTATATAACGTAATTATATGCGGCGGCGTGCATTGCACATTCCAGTATAATAGGTATACATTGAAGAGCCACCTGATTAGTTACTCAACACATTCAGAAATTAGGTCATGGTGAATATTGTTACACCATAAATATACTGTATTATAGTCCAACAAAAGCGTTGAGCTACTTGTGTATTATAATGATTTACAATAAGTATCATTAAATCAGAACTCGTATATATATATATTAATAATTAACTATATGTATTTTCTTGTCGAAAATTTGTTGTTATATTTATTTTGCTCTCAAATTCTGCGTTATTGCGTTATGAAAGTATGGTATTTGAAGTAAAACAAAATTATTTTACAAAAAAAGTAAGCTGTCTTGAAAAGCTAAAGAAGAATACGTGAATTTCGATATGATATAACGATATGTTAGCACAAACTTTCCAAATAAGGACCACTAAGTTTATTTTAAAAGTTTCTTTTTATCGGTAACTGCTTTTTTTTTTTTTTTTTTTTTTTTTTTTTTTTTTTTGCAATTACGTGTGGCAGAATGACCACTGCCGAGTGACAGGCGGGGCTGGCTAAGGGGTAGTAGGGGTAGGTACTGGAGACAGATTCTGTCCGCAGGGTGATAGCAAAGAGGATGCTGTGATCCTTTGGGAAAATCTCTTCTTGCTTGGAGGGTAGAGTGCGAGTTTACCGGGATCGGGCCGGTAGGCTATAGCAGCAGCAGCAGCTCGCGCCCGTGGGGATCAAATCAAGCCGTAGCAGACGGGCAGCAGGCGCTCAGACGGGCCAACTCGGGCCTGACCGCACAGGATAAGCACTGCACAAAGAGACCTCCAAGAAATAGATAGACAGAACAAGGACACACACACTGCTTACTGAAGTCCAAAAAAGTTTGCAAACTTTGACTATTTTTATCCTTAGATATATACTTTGTACTTTTTGGTATTCACTTCTATATACAATACATAATAATTATCTACACCTCTGGACAGTCTTGCTGTCTTTTTTGGGGCGTTGTTCATAGTTTGGGACTTTGGGTGCTCTACCCCAAAGTTGCAAATATATAACTATTGTATTTCTCTATTGGAGCTGCGTGCAGTCAAACATGGGGATCTCAGCTGCCTCAGTTGGAATGTACATCGTGCGTCATTCAAGAATCTATATGTTTTTTTGTTTTTTTTTTTCATGCATCTCAGTCTAATATTTCTTTTACCTTTTTATTTTTTATTATATACATACGTTTTCATTGCTTACGAAACTTTTTTTTTTTATCAACTTTTTCTCAATTTTCAACGATGATAAAAGTTTTGCAATACCGTGATATGACTTTTGACGTAATATATAGAAACTCTTATTTCCTTTTTATATATAAATTTTTATCTATATTTTTTTTCTTTATGCAATAATCTTTATAGTGTTCATACAGTATGTATGCATGTATGTACATCTGAGTGTGGCATTCAATAGGTTTCTCAACCCTATAATTCAATAGGGTGAGAAAAAAATTGAAGAAGGTAGAGAAAATAGAACCGTTTGACCATTTCTGAGCTATGTCATGCAATGTAAAAGTACTGAAGTTATTATACTGCATCTATATATACGTTATACTGTATATTATTATATTTAAAATATACCTATAGGGAAATTCACCGAGTCATACCAACTATAATATATATATATATAATATTGAATAAAAATATGATCTGCATGGAGCTTGTAAGATATATATGAAATGTATTATTATGTGAAATGCCTTGCATTGCAAAAAAATCGTGTTGTAAACATTTACTCACACATGCAAAAATATACTTCAAATGTATGCACAATTTTATTATTGTTTTTTTTTTATCTGACAATCCCACTACGACAATAGTAAAAGTGCATAAAAGTGACGTCATCTCAAAGTTTACTGCATGTTAGTCTAAGTTGGATGTTCTAGTATGTGAGATAGAAAGAAAAGTATTTGAAAAGTAAATTTCCCAAGTGACTTAAAACTCTGACACTCTTTGCGTGTTGTGAGAAACGAAATAGAGCTTAGCTGCTGTTACACACCAGTGTGGGGGATATATAACGTCCTTTTGCATACCTCTTTTAAAACACAATTGGCACAAATATAAGCATATACACAGTTATACATAAAAAAAAACTCTTGACACGAGTTTATAACTAAGTTACACCTGTATGAATTCACACTTTTAACAAACACACCAGATAATTTAATCTTGAAATATTGCATGCTTGTTGTTACAATTATATATATTATAATATAATATAAAGTTCTCACAATATTACACAGATGTAACACATGTTGGCCTACAAGGTGTTCAAATTTTATTAAGTTCTTGGTTCACTGTTACATGGTTTTCCAATAATGATGTAAACGTTTCGTCTTTAAATTTGACTGACTGTTTCCATCACCATTTAGAAAAGTACAAGCTATACTTTTCTTTCTTTCTTGTTTATATATGATCTTAGGGTTAGAGTATGTGGTAATAGTGAGTTTTCATATTGATTGTGTGTTTTCAAGCAAAATTTCAAAGAAATATCATAGAAAAAATATTTTTTCTATGGAAATACTGTACTGTTGAAGCGGTATCATACCAGTATTTTAAGCAGGTATTATATCTGTCATTCTCACAATCTTAATATCTAGCGAAGAATGAAGTATTATTATATTTTGATCATTCCAAACACAATGAAATATAACATAGCGTCCTCTGTGCACTTGTTGGGAATTGCTATTTTACAGCAAGAAAGTAAAGCTTTATAAAGCTTTGTGTACATTGAAATCCAGCCTATTTTCTATCTTTAGGGTGTACCAAAAAGTTATTAAAATTGTATTTCCTGTAAATTAAATTATTAAATCACGTCAAGAAGGAGCGCATAATATTAATAACCACACTTTCCTCCAAGTATGCATAAAATATTCAATATATTCTGAATTTACTCAACCCTTTTTGTCATCATATAAGATTTACATTCTATAATCGAATATTGTCCTAGCAATTATTTCATACTTTGTTTGATTAACATTAATCAAAGTTTAGATTAGGTAGTACAAGAGAGGAGCAACTTTTGATTAAGACTTATATTATATATATATAAAGAGGAGAAGTGAAAATGGAAGGGGAGGAGGAGAGATGAAGAAGGAGGGAGAGAAAGAGAAGTGAAGGAGGGAAGAAGAGGAGAGGGAGTCAGAAATGCGATGGGGGTAAGAAAATCATATCTTGCATTGTGTGCGAATACTCCGCAACCAGACATTGCACAGAAAGCAAACGAGAGAGAGAGAGAGAGAGAGAGAGAGAGAGAGAGAGAGAGAGAGAGAGAGAGAGAGAGAGAGAGGAGGGAGGGAGGGAGGGGTAGGGGTGAACCAAGAAATGAAATGAAGTTGGCAACGAAAATTGAACGTGAAAGGAGATGAGAATACTGAAGATAGTCCCTCAGGACTTAGTTGTTGGTCAAAAGAGACCCTGCCCCTAGCTGCTACTGCTTTCCTATATGATGTGTAGGGGGAGTTATATATACTACTCAACTTTTGGTAGCACTTGGACATCATAACTGAATGAAAATTCTATTACACGTACGAATTTGTTATTGGGTGCCAGCCGGCAATGTGTTGAAATGTTTATGTGTGTTATGAAATGGTAAGAGATATGGCTCCAGGGGTTAGAAATATTAACTTAACAGTAGCTAATATTCTTGATAGTATACTGTAAAAACAAACCATGATGTCAACATCATTAAAATTTAGAATAATAATAATAAACTTTTTCATTAAAAAAACAAAAAAAAAAAAAAAAAAATGATAAGGACTGTCTTTTTCTTTTACTTTTTCTATTTGTCTCTTACTTTCTCTCCCTCTCTCTTGTGTGCAGATTTGTGAACAAATGTTAATACTGAGTGAGCTTTAATGAGAGAGTATAGACGTCATTTTGTCCTACATTCTTTTGTTTTTAACTTGGCATTGTGTGACGTTGCGTGACGGCTCCTCAGCTGTATGGGGAGAGGCCACTTTTCAACTTATCTCCCCCCCCCCCCCCCCTGCTGGCAGCCATGCTAATACGTAGTGTCCACGATGTCAGCTGTGAGTGAGCCTCAGGGAGACAATTTGCCTCTAACGCCACGGACAGTACCATACTGGAGGGAATAAAAATCATCGCGCTCGGCATTAGAGGAAAATGCATGGACTGCCACAGGGGTTTGAATTAATCACGAAACCTGCTGATGAACAATTTCAAATAACACGTAAAATTTTGTATAGCTGAAGGCAAAAATAATAATATTTTTTTTATTTTAAATTATTACATTACAGTAAATTTCATCTTTATATTTTAGTTTAATCTAGATTTTGTTTTATTTTATAGTTATTGATTTAAATTGAAATATTTACCATGATATTATCACATATATTTGATCTAAATTGTTGCCTGGGATGTATGCAACCTGTTAGACTGGCGAGCTGAATACCCCAGAACAATCTAAGGAATTTAATATTAAACTTGTCTGTCTGATGCCATGTTATATGTCGATTGTGTTTTATTTTATGAAGAACAAGTAACAAAAGTATGGTATATGCATCTTGCATCTCGTTACAAAGCAACTACAAATATATATATATATATATATATATATATATATATATAATAATAATAATATATATAATATTGAAAAGAAAAATATAATATTATACATAACATTTTATTCTTGTAATTGTATTTATATTTTTTTTTGTGGTCGTCTTATTCGATATAATTATAGAGGTCCATTTAAATTGTGCATTAAATAACATAAATTTCCGCGAAAGCATTTAAAATATAATGTAAATGGAATTGAATTTATCGATGTTTTTGACTTCGGGTTTTATTAACCCGTAAAAACCGCATATACCCACCGGATATAATGTAATATAAAGTAAACACCCTGTATACACCCGTAAAGGTGGATTCACATGGCGATTTTTTACCATGCGACGCGACGCGAATAATGCGCACTTGCTGTAACATCCTTTGGCGGCCATATTGGGCGATTAAAAGAAAAAGAGCATCGTAATTAACGCGATTACCGGCGAATTCGCCGCCGCATAGGATTTCACAGCTTTTACGTTAAAATCGCGTCGCATCGCCGTTGTCGCCATCTGAATCCGCCTTTAAGGTGTATTTTACTAATTTATTAAGTTGTTCAGTAAGACGTTAGTTTTAGTTAATTCATTTAAGTTTTAAATGAATTGTGTTTCAAGTTATTTTTTGATTATGCTAATTTTGAAGTGCATCATATACATTGCCATGCGTGTTTTATGATTTAATGTTATAATTGGAATATGATGAATAATATAATTATATATTAGTAAATATATAATACAGTATATATAATTCTTCATTTCAATAAGTTTTGCAAATAAGCATGGTTAATTGTATTTTATACTTTAATTTTTTTTTTTTTTCAAATTAACTTTCATATCATATCCTGTAATTCGTAATAAAATTCGTTATAAATTAACTATGTACCAACTGCGATAATTTGATCCATACCTGATTTATTTTACCTTACAAAAGACGTGCAGATTTTAAATTTTTGTAATGAGTCCTCAAACTGGACAGGAATAACTTTCCAACTTTGCAGGGTAGGTACTTGTTTTGTGAATCTGCATGTAATAAACAAAACAAATACACACATTTGTAAAAAAAAATAAAACAAATAAACAATATCTATGTATAAATTGTGACCTTTTATCGATAGAAAGGACAGATAAATTAGAGTAACTTTTTCCATTAATTGACTTATTTGCTTCATAAAAAAAGATGAACAGATTTAATATCGTACGTTGTATCAGTTCTATTGTATTGTTATACATTATAGAATGACAAAATTAAAATCGATAATAACATAATAATAACACAGAGGAGTTACATGTTAACATACTTTTTGCTCGTAAATGTACGTACATGCAGTATACTACGAGTATATATATATACAACATTTACATAGTGGTGTATAAAATGAACATTCGTTGATTGAAATTTGTCATCGTGTGCAAATTTCATGTTAAACCTCGAGTAATATAGTCTGTATGAAGATTTATATCAAAACATGATGATAAAATATTACAACCACTGGTAAATATGAACCATATATTGAAGTCCAAATTAAATTAGTAAAATATACTGATTTATTTATGAATATACAGTCAAACGGCATGTATAAAATACAATTTCTTATGATCAATTATACAATATTGAATATATATTCATGAATATAAATAATTTGCCACTAAAATTTTTAAAAGAGTAGCAGCAATTTTTGTTTAATATTTTTTACAATTAAAGTCTGCCTGATTATAATTGTATTTTAATTAATTAATATTAAATTATTTTCATACTATAAAATTAGCCAAAATTTAATAAACTTAATGCAATATTATATTCAGATAACTTAAATTTAAAGTTAAAAAGGACTGTTTTGCAAGTTAATAAGAAAGTAAATCTTAATTTTACTATAAAATAATATTCGGCAATCAAATATTAATATAAATATATTGTGTTCATATAAGCAGGCTATCTTTCATGCAATATATTTATAATGCTACTTCTAAAAAACATTTATGATGCAGAATACTTACACCAATAGCAGAATATGCTGTAGTAAGCTAACATTGTAATAATATATATATATACACACACACACAATTTCTTCAGGAAAAATGTAAAAGAATTTTACATGTTTGCGTTTTTTGCTAAAAATTTGAAATTTCATTTTTGCATATTGGAAACAAACAAGAATACAGCCTCACATTGCACGCAAGTCGGATGCCCTAACTTATTTATATATTATGTTTCATACCCTCCTTAGGCGCTATATTTGTTGGTGGCCATAAAAATTGCTCGCCACCACACCTGCCACGTAAAAAACGAAGCTGCCGCTACGCGTATTTTTTTTATGGCGATAACCACCTTATGGTTATTTCAGGGAATGTAATAAAATTGCAGCTTATACCCCTTGGCAACAAACACAAAAATGATAAAATATTGCTAAAAAAAGAACTCATTTAATAAAAAAAAAAAAAAAACACTCATAATAATGTTTATGATTTGTGTAAGCATTTTAAATTAAAATTTTATATAATAATTTTATAATATAATTTAAATTTTTGATTATTATATATATAAAATGAATTATTTTTAAATTTTAAATAAAAAAAATAATAATAACGAAATGAGCGTGCACAAACAAAGGGTTATACTAATTAAATATTTTATTATTTTTATGTATGCTGCTCTTCCTAAGCACTATAATCAACAAAATTTAGTTTTAGCCGTTCACAAAGCTTATAACTGAATGACATGATAAAATGAAATCACATACATACGTTATTGTTTTATTACCATTTTTGCGTTAATACGATTGTACAACTTATTGCGTCAACCGTATAAAAATCGTATACCCTTTAAAATAACCATCATTTTATTTTAAATTAAATATTACACAAGTATATTCAGAATTAAATTTATAATTAGTTTGTTTTTAAAACTATTTTATGTCTGATGTGTGTGTGTGTGTATTTTGCTCAAGTGTAAGTAGTAAGTATATAAGTAAGCTAGTTTAAATCCTAGCTAAAAGTGCATGAGAGTGGAAACGTGACATTGTGGTAGGGGTGGCAGGATATTATCTATGGTTTTACATATGAATGAGAGAATCCTTCTGAGTAAAACCAAAATGTATAGGGCTGGTTGCCATGACTAGTTGGTTTGGTGGAAAAGGCAAAATGTTCTAATTTCAGTAACAAATTAGGAAGCAAATTAGTTCAAGTCCCCTTTTGCTTTTAGAAACAAGTATATATATATATATATATATATATATATATATATATATATATATATATATATATATATATATATATATATATATATATATATATATATATATATATATATATATAGTTAATGATAACAAAATTTGCTGCTTTAAAGTTATATATTTTATAGGCATCTTAATATATATATAAAGCCCTGCGGTCAAAACGATATGCAAAATAGTTTTACAACTTTAACAATAAAATGTTCTCATTCTCCGTTTTTGTTCATATATATATTATTATAATTATATATGTATAAATTTACTAAATTTATTTTCCTTTGTAAAAAAAGTTGCTGTTGAGAGATGGTATATAGTGGTACAAATCTTAATATTTAACATTTTGAAAAAATAATCATAAAAGCAATGGATATTTGATTTTTAACTTTCGGTAACCATAGTTGAAAGTTTCAAACACTATTATTTATTAATTAACTCTTTGTTATAAGCTTGTTTTAATAGCACAAGCAGGATTTGAGATATTAATTAACATGAAAGAGCAGGTCTTGTGGTTACTCCCCTTAAAAGTATAGTTAAGAGTATCATATAATTTAATTTTCATTGAATAAGTTTTTATGAATGAGGGTTGGTTGGAGAAGTTAAAACGATATAAGTCTTGTGTATTATGCAGCACGTGTGTGAATATAGTTACTTTTTTTTATTATGGTGTAAATTATGTATGTAAAGTAAAAACTCACAAATTTATATAATAGTCTTGCGGTTAAGTTTGCGCATTAACAATCTTCAGGTATATTTTATTAATTTATAAAGTTGTTCAGTAAGACGTTAGTTATATAATTCACTTAAGTTTTAAATTCATTGTTCTTCAAGTACTTTTTTATGTTATGTACTCATTTTAAAGTGCATCATACACATGATTGTCATGAGTATTTTATGATTTAATGTTAATTGTGTTAATTGGAATATAAAGAATAATATTAAATACAGTATATAATATATATATATATATATATATATATACAGTATATATATATATATGTTAGAAAAAGATATTTGCAAGCGAGGTATCATATGGATGAATAAAAAGTAATTACTGTGTGTGTGTGTGATTTTAAGTGCATCGTGTGAAGTGTAAACTATCAGCGAGGGTGACAGCCCAGTTTTTTAAGGTAATTGTAATTACTTTTTATTCATCCATATAAATATATATATATATAAAATATATAAAATATTTTATTACTTTCTTTCGTAATAATAACTATAATTACACACATGGTTATGTATAATATATATATTTTAATTGACTTTTTATAAAAAAACTATTAATTTTCAATTTGTATTTAAAATTAATATTTCCAATGTATCATACAATTTATTTATTTTTATTACTTTTTTTTTTCTTGCTCTTCATTCCAAAGCATTTCACGTTTACAATTTAGCATTTCCAATAGTCTTCAGTAGCTTGCTAGTCCTTTTTGGTGCTAGCTTTCATCCAGGGGTAAATCCCTCATCCTCTGTGTGGTAAAGCCTAGCTGGTCGGGTGCGTGGACTGACTTTCCCGATGTCACCGTGCGTTTGCCGCCCCACTGCCCGCGCCAACCCAACACCACCCACCAACTCAACTGCGACAGAAATTCGCAACCCCAGCCGCTAGGGGGGAGGGGAGGGGACAAACTTTGTCACTAGAACACCGCACTTGCAGCTGAACATCTTGCTTAAATATATGAACGTGTTTTTCATTGACAAGTAACAACATACAAGCAATTCTAGATTGTCAGATAATATAAATTAACTGAAATTTATAGTATGTGTTATATCTTTGTGTCTATATATATTATAGTTAATTTACTGTTTTGATGTAAAGGACAGTGTGCATATAATGCGCTGCACGTATCTCTTTGCTCCACGCTTTATGATTATAACTATAATGGAGAAATTCTAATAATGAACAGTATGCACAGTTTTCTATTGTTTTATCAGTGAAATTATGTATAATATCACAATATTTTTATTATTTCAATTTCTCATTTTCCTAATTTTATGTAATCGCATCCGAAACCCATGACTATTTGTAACCATTAATGGACCTATCCTACAATTTAACAAAAATATTACAAAGCGATTCAAATAAAAAATATAATTATTATTGTTGTATTATATTATATATATAGAATTTAAATAAATATCACAAATGTTGCAAAACGTATTAGTATATCATTAAGGGTTTCATCTCCATACAATATAAATATTATATTTTATGAGGAGAGTAAACATAAAAAAATATGATAATCGTTGTCATGTATTATTTCGCTTTTATTTATTTTTACTTTAATTGAATCTTGAAAAATATCTGTTTGAGATTGCTTTATTGTATCACATTCACAAAAACTATATACAGTAATAACGTTAGCTTTGAAATCCTTGGCTATTTTCTACTATTATATCCTTTATATATCTTTATATATATATATATTGTATCAATCTTCACGCCTTAAAATGAAATTGCAATAGTTTATCATGTTACTGCAAGTGAGTGCAAGACTTGTGAAAGAGGTGTTGATATCATATTTTGACCCTTTCGCTTTGAGCTGCTATTTGTCTGGATTTAGGCCCTACTATCGCCGTCCTCTTTTTCACACTGTACGATGATTGATTCACAGGCTGACGCTTGGCTGTTTCTCGGGTGAATGGATGTCGACATCTGTTACATCCAACTTGATCACGCAAGCCGGCACCGTATACCACCTTACTAGTAGGCTTTAACGAGACGCAGCACGAGTATCCGAATCTCATTTATCGATAACCCATTTCCTTTTGATGATTTCCCATAAAATTATAACTTTAATTTTATTTATTTTATTTATTTATTTCACCCAATACATTTAAACAAAACAAAGGTTAAAACTGGGTGAGGATAACGTATAGCGTAATAACACCACATAAGTGGTAGTTATCCTATTAATTAATTAATACACATTATTAAACCAATAAGGTTAAGTCAAAGTTATTACATAATAACAAGTAATTACTAAATAGATAAATAATATTTTTTTCACAGCATTAGCAAACTCATTTTATACCAGTAGCGAATTTAAAACTTGGAGGGAGCTGATTCCACTCTAAAACAGATCTACAAACAAAGCCATTTTTGTATAAATTTATTCTTGCTTTAAGGGGAATAAGTAAAACAGCTCCCTCTTGACCTCTAATGGGTCTCCCATGAACAACAACATCAGTAATTTTCAAATCATTGTGACCTGATTGACATTTTTCAAAAAATATCAAGTCCATGACTTTGAAATATATCTTAATAGGAATAATACTTTTTTAATTTGGTGGAATATTTTTGTGTATGAATTTCAAAGCTTTCTTCTCAATCTGTTCAAGTTTTTTCATATTTTCTAACGTTGAGGGATGCCATGCTGGAGCCCCGTAAGTAATAATTGATCTTATTAACATTTGATAAGTCATACGTTTAACTTTCTGAGTACAATCTTTAAGATTTCTCTGCAGAAAACCTAAAAGTTTAGCAACTTTGGCCCTTACTTTCTCATCATGAAGATTCCATTTTAGATCAGAGGTTAACATGACACCCAATAATTTGATAGAGCTACTATATTTCAGTACATTGTTGCCAATAGTATACTCAGTAAAAAACTGACAAATTAAGTATTGTAAATTTTATACAGTATGATTAACACTTAATCTTTGCATGTGTTGGATGCAAGAAAAAAGTGTAAAAAAAATGCACAAACGTCCCCAATGTTTTTTAACCTCACTGAAATCATTCCCAGTTCCCTCCTTGAACACGTCGTCTATGAAATTAAATATTGATAAAGATTGAGTCCGTATACGTCAAAGGTCAAGCAAGCAGGGTATTTTATGGCATATAATATATATTCCATAAAATACATCTATATGTATTATATACATCTGCTCTTTCAACCAATGACACAAAATAAAATTAGCATTGAACATAGGGGTGTACTGAAGATGCGGGTGTATGATGTGAATATACATACAATATATACAAAATTATTTTCTCAATTATTACAATTACATTTTTTATGTAGTATCGTCTAAAAACATTAAAAACAACATTGCTTATCTAAAAAAAAAAAAAAAAAAAAAAAATCCTGTGTCCTACAGAAATTTTAGTTCCACTTTTTTAATGAAAATTTTAGTTTCAACTTAATATTAAAAATAGAGAATAACACATTTTTTTTTAAAATAAGTATCAGCTTTACTTCAAATTCAGTACTCTACAAGTTTATAACATTAAAGATTAAATTTTGTTGTTGTTTTATTTTAAAAATCATTATATATGTTGTGCAACGCTTTTATTTTATTAGACCCTGATTTGATCAGTCAAATCCTAAAACCATTGATGAGTATCTTGCAGTAACTGCAAAATAATATGAAATATTATAACTTGATGTCAAAATATAATGAAATTGATTTTATAAAAATAAAAAATAATAAAGAATTAAAAAAAAGTAAATAATAATAATAATAACTACAGAGGCAGAGAGAGCCGAGATTATTAACGTCTAATTTTTTATCTTCATCGGTCCTATCCTGTACATAAAATTGTAACAGTACATTAACACCATAAATTTAATCATAAATGTAACATTATATATTATATATAGATATGTTAACGTTTAGATTAGATTAACCACGTTTAACTCGTAAAACAGGTATTATAGTTAAACGTGGTCAAGCTTACCTGGCTAACTTCTTCATGAATCGCACCCATTCATTACACTTGTCAAATCTATAAAATAATCTTGTACGTACGTACATAATATAGCTATTATATAAGACTTATAAAGCGTTACAAATATATTTAATTTATAATTTAAACATACAGCGTTTTTCCAAGTTATTGTTTTGCCAAATCAATTAAAAAGAAAAAAAAAAAGCTTAATTGGCAACTGAATTTCGTTCAAAAAATTCTGTAACAAATTATTGAGAATACATCAATCACTGGAAAAACAAGCTCAACGTGTCGATTTGAAAACATTACGTAAAATGAAATTTTCTTGTCGACCGTAAAAACTAAAAAGTGATCGTTGAATCAAGATACAAAATTATTAATTCCAGCATGACATCAGTTTTTGCATCAACGAGCATCGATTTTCGTTAACTTTCAATTGATATGTCTGTATGTTTTTACTTACAACACCCGTCTGTATTCAATGTTTGTATTGCATGTAGACTTGAATACGTACACTGAACATCTAGAATACTATCCATTTAGTATCTAAGTGTCATACCAAACAATTTTATAGTATCACATGCATATTTATTTGAGCTAACACAATGTAACATTAATATTATTTTAGTGAAATGCAAGAATTATGCATGTTCTAGGAAAACTGAATTCCTTTATATTTAAAAAAAAAACAATAAAACTTATAATGAAATTTAATTCTTAATTTATGATTACGTATACTAATTATAATTATATTAATTAACTGGAATGTTGCAAAATTAATTGTATAGATAGTATGATTTATTGTATAAAAAAGACACTAATTACTGCTGTTGCCATGAAACGAAAAGTTGTAAAATGTAATTACATTTGTTACGTGGCTTACTGTACGAATGAAGTACGTGAAGTGTATTATTACTATGCATAAAAGAATGTGAAGCAATTTTAATTCTTTATCCGTTCTACTGTATACATTCGTTCAAGTGTGTTCGCTTGATACCTGCATGGGACACGACGTACCTCGTTACTTGCTATACTTTGTCCCCGCAAGTACACATACAAACTACACAGGTGAAACAGATTGAAAAAAAAAATACTATAAAATCTTGCTTACTGAGTACGCAAGTGTAATTAAAATTAATTATTTTATTTTTCAAATTGAAGCTTTGGTTTAAAAAAAATATATATATATAGTTGACTACTTGGCCATATTGCCTTTTTATAAACATGCTTGTAATTTTACTGCGGGTAAATATCTAAATACAACAAAATTCCCCTCTGTTATCTGACATCAGGTATTAAATTTAAGCTGAATTGACAATATATACAACCTCTTTTTTCCGTGTAGACGACCTGTACAGACATTTTCTCCCAGTCTCTCTATTCAAGTATAAGCATTGCCACCCTCAAACGTCCCATCTCATCACTCTTCGTAATGAAGTTCTTCATCTCGACGTTCGCCTACTCTCGAACACTTCAACATTATTATTGCTCAGTATTATATATATGCGGTGTATACATGGCATTACCGTCTAGTGTGGCATCATCAGGAAAGAAGTGTCTCTACAGAATATTTAGATTTTTGATATTAAACGTATTTTAATTTTTATTTTAGTGGTTGTAATTTATTGAATTAAATTATTTGTCTTTGGTTTCAACGTAACTTTACCTAAAGTTGCATGGTTGCCTGTATAGCGATTTGGTAAACTCAGCGATTTTGGCCCCTCGCGGACAAATTTATCGCACCTGCAGGGAAACAGAGCAGCCATAGGATTGCATGTCAAGTTTGCTAAAATATAGCGTTACGTCAATCGCCAGCCATTTAAATGCATGACTTAAAATTTTTACATTTGGATTTTATATTAAAGACGTTTTACTATAAATAAAATATAAAATTTATTTATATTATATTTATTGCAAGAAAAGTAATGACGGTTATTTTACCTAATTATATATGATATTTTTTTTTTCACCCCACTTCCATTAAAAATGTATAAAGATCAATTTACATTCAATTTAAAGAAAATTGTGATAGTAATAAAAATATTAAAATAATAATAATAACTAAGTTGGGAGTTAAAACAACCATAATAATAATAATAATATGAGCAACATTTTAGCACATTAAATATTTTAGATTAAAAAATCCTACAAAGTGTTTAAAAAGGACTATAGCATGAAAAAAGTTAAACACGAATTCGTGTTTTTGTTATACAGTTTATAATGAATATAATGAATAAATTTAATTTATTTTTGCTTCAATATACGGTACATATACAATACATATACATATATATATATATATATATATATATATATATATATAAAATTTAACATGCCATGCATGAATGTTATTGTATATAAATTATAATTATATGTATAATTAAATTAAATTCGTTCAGTTTTATTGTTATTGAAAATTATTTTAATACAATGGAAATTGCTTTAGTAAACAACGATACAAACTATGTAATGCGCTATATAGCTATAGCTATATTTTATATACTTTGCTTTACAATAAAGAACATGTGATACTGTTACAATAAGGCGCTAATTAAAATTTATTGTATTATTTCTTATAACGCAAACAACAACACAGTACTTATATACAGAACATAATATAAATTATACAATGTATAATTATAATTGTATTATCTCTCTTTTCGTATATCCGTTTGCTCTGGCTGAAGGATGCTCGCTCATTACATTATTATATTATTTCTATACGTGAGCTCTTATTATACATTGTTTTCCTGCTAATTGTTAAACTGAACTATATCTGGAGCAATGCAAATATTATATTATGTATTCCATTGAAGCTGCATAATAAAATGTTACTTTATCAAAGAGCACAATATTACATTTAATTATTATATTACAGCTTTAGTTCATGCATACATGATATTGTATATTTTCACCTAAATAATAATTGTTTATAATATATTAAATACGTCATATTATATGCATAAATATAAACGTTGGAAAATATATAACATCAAACTTTGCTGCATATCTGGTTGTGGCCATGTCAAATCAAATTTCCTCTCTGGTGTTTTGCCACTGCTGTTAGCAGGCTAAAGCGCCTCAGGTTGAGATATAACGATGTTCGAGAACGACAGTTTTGTCTTATGAGGCACAATTTGACCTTATGACCCGTCCGTCCGTCGGTCCGGCATGGCTTGCTGCCTTGGCTGCTGGGATTGACGTGGGATGGGGCGGGATAATCCTGAGGAAAGCGCCTTAGCAAGCTTAGCACGTCCTGCATCTCTGGCCGTCTCTCTCTCTCTCTCTCTCTCTTGCTCGTGCCGCCCCCTCTCACGTCGGCACAGTGCCCCTAACGTCCAGCAACCCTCCTGACCTCACATTTCAACCTCAAAATCGGAAGCATCAATATTTTTCCTTCTTTATAATAATTTTTCCGGTATTTTTTGGACTAAATTTTAACATTTATAAATGATATATGATATTGATATTAAAGTTAAAAAATAAAATGATGTGGTGATATTATCTCTGAACTAATCTCAGTTTATGTTGTCATAGTATATTCATACCAACTGTATAATTATTTTGTGCCGATATTAAATGGAATAATTAAAAAAAAAGAATAAATCAATAAAATAAATAAAACAGTCAATACAGACAAAAATGGATTCTTTTAATATCATTTTGTATAATAATTGAGATTATGATATAATTATTATGATTTGTTTATTTCGAATATTTAATTCATCCGTGTGTGATTTGAGCAAAACCTCTTGAATATAATATAAATCATATAATAATGACTGGGTTTTTAATTTTATTATTTTTATTATTTCACATTAATAATAATAATAATAAAAATGTGGCCAACTGAATTTGCGTCATTCATGGAAACAAAATTAATGAAAAAATAGCAAGATGTTAAGAAGCTGTGGGCAAATTATTTTTGACAAGACACGAAAGGATGAGGCGATAGAGTTTCTTGCTAAGCGCTTCGGGGTTATAAACGAAAAGTTTGCAGCAGCCACCTCCTTCCTTCTTCTCTTCCTCTCTCACTTGACTTTTGACTTCACTTGCATGCTGTGGGCATTAATTAAGTGACCACCTTCGGCAAAGCAAAATTGAACTCATTAAAAATCCATCTCGAGAATCAATCTGAAAAGTATTAACTTTTTTTTTTTTTTTTTTTTTTTTGATTAATCGGAAGAAAGTTTCATTTACCGTGCCTTCAACTAGTTAACTTGTGTCAGTCGTAAAATACAAGTTTCAACATCTACATCTAAACTTATTTACTTACAATTAGTTTTACGGAGTATTTTATGTTTCTTATATGTTATATTCTTACATTTTTTATATAAATATGTGTTTTCATAATCTTAAATTGATTTATTTCTTCATTCATTTTTGCATAAATTAACACAATTATTTTATTTGTATATAAGCAACAGAAAATAATTCATTACTTAAGTGAAACGACAAGTTGAATAATTTATATGAAACACACCACAATAAAAATATCACAAGTCTCAAGCAAGACTTGCAACTGTATTGATTTAAGCCAAAAAATTTAAAACTTAACGTACATATGGGAAAAAAAAAAAAAAAAAAGAAGAAAAAACTTGCTTCGTGTCTAGTCTTCAAATTTCACAACACCAGGAAACTTTAGAACGTTGCAGGTTTTGTGCTGTCGTGTTCTATTGTCAAACAATTTTTTTTATACACATTTGGGGGGGGGGGGGGGGGGGGAGAGAGAAGGTTGGAAAAGAAAGGAATAAAAAAGGAAAAAACCTTATAGTCAAGTGGTGGTTCCTAGCATGCACTTGACGGAGCTTGAATCAAAAAACCACCCCACACCTTTCCACCTCCTACCTTCCTTCTTGTCGCTAGCTTGCCTCATTAACATGGATAGAACGAGTCAAGCATCTAAAAATTTTGTTTTCAATATTATATAGAAAAGTTCACCAAACGTTGGTAGAACGTCAAATTGTAATAACATGAAAACATTACCTATTTTCATAATAATTATATTCTTGTGTACGTATTCCACAGCAAAAAGCATAATAATTATGGTTTTAATGTTCTTGACTGTGCCTACTTGTAAGAACTCAATTATATATTGTATTTCATAATTATTATGTTATATAAATTGATGGCACGATGATTAAAATCGAACACAAGCAATTCGTGACAATCTGATGATGAAGAAGATATAAAGAAACTGATATAGACAGTGCAGTCAAATTGATTTTATATACCCTAGCTGAAGAAGCCGTAAATTTCAATTTTTTTTACCATCCTGTTTGCATGATTTTTTAAGTTTTAAAATAATTCAGTCAGGTTTGCAATACGAAAGTTAATGTGAAATTCGTTCAAGTAGTCCCAAAACCTTCCGAGGGAATTAAAAAGTTCCATAAATTGAATTTTTAGCGTGTAGTTAGTTTGCAACTTGGGGCTAAATTATAGCAGAAATCTTCTTTATATTTTAGTTTCTCTGTCACCATGATGTCACACAATGTTTTTTCAAATCTTACGCTATTTTTTTCCCTTGCTGTATACACTATACACCTTCATTAAAATTATAAAAAAGAATCCTTGAAAAAAAAAAACTATCGTTTGACGAATAAAAAAAAATCTCTTGTTAATCTGTACCTCACTCCATCTCTACCAAGTGGAAAAAAAGCTCCAAATATTGTGAAACCTTGCGTGTTAAAAATGTCTACACACACATTTTTTTTTTTTTTTTTTTTTTTCATATTTTCGTAAACATTTTTTATTTTAGTAATTATACTAAAAACTGCGCAGTATACAACAATTTTAATATATTTAAGGTATCTCATGTTGAAATTTTACGTTATTCATGCTTTTATTTTTTCAAATCTTTGTGAGGAGAATATTGGTGCCAGTGTATTATATATAAAGGGAAAAGTAATTTTATCACTTCTAAGTGATTATTTCATCAATTATAATATGTATAATAAATGATAACCTACAGAAGAGTAATATTTAAAAATAATAACATATTAATATATTTATTAACAGTGGTAGTGAGTATAGTTAGTAATGTAATGTTGTAAACGTGATATTGACTATATATACGTCATGACTGTCTAATTATTTGATAACGATTCAAATTTTCACATGTTGAGCGACGTGGGTGTGGAAATATCATAGAAAAATATCTCGTTTCGAGGTATACTAAATATCCCGCGGTTTAAGGCTTAACCTGAGAAATTTGGATGAAAAAAGTCGTAAAGACAGATGTTCTTCAAATTAATTTGGTAGACTTAAACAAATATCCAATCAGCCCTGATTTGTTTCAGAATTTTTTAACCGTTGGTTTAATTATAATTAAGTAATTCACATGTGAATTTTGTATCCTTGCAATACATGTTAAATTTGTTAATTAGCATTGCAAAAAAACTGAAAGACAGATCTTTTCATTTTTTTTTTTTTTTTTATTATTTTACTAAAACCTAATTTTTTAAGCTATTTTTCTGAATTGTTTTCATATTTTTCGAACCGTGGCGTTGATTTTTATAAATAATTGATAAGATTTGTATGGCAAAGCTCTCAGAGACTGTATAGTTATCACCCACTCCTCCCAGCTTCGCAATGCTAGTGCAACAGTATTGCCACTTCTTCTTAAAGGTGTGACCTTGACAGACAAATCCTCAGGTTATACCTTAATTAGGTGAAACAATTGATCTCTGATTTTCAAACGATAACTCTCGCATGATGTTATGTTTTACAATTTATAAATGTTTTATCATTTTCAATTTTTACTGTAAAAAATATGCTGATGTGGCAAATAGCCCGATTTGAACCAATGCGGTTTTTATTTAACGGTTCTAAACGTGGCTGCCGCTTTAAGTGGATTAATGATAACATCCCAGTGCCGCATTAAGCCACTGAAACATGATAGTTAGCTGCCGTATTATATAAGCCTTCTGTACACATTCTTCAGAACCAGAGACAATTACAACTAAATTATTAAATTTTCTGTCTCGATTAAAAAAAAATAAATAAAACATTTACAAAATATTATTAACTATAATAGAACGTTATTTAAAAATCAATTTAAATTTTGATGTGTATAACTACAAAATCATTTGCATACAAAAAAGCGATGTTATTACAACCGATTAACCTGTAGCCGTGTATCATAATATAAATTTGGAGTACCATACTCCTTTTTTATGTGCTCAAATGACTGGGTATACATATATACGTTCAATTTATATCTTGGTTCAAATCATCTACAGTTCATTCATCAACACAAAAAATTCCATCGACGGTGTAATACGCTCTAAATTTATTGGACAATAAATTTCTCGTAGTCTCTTAAATTAAATATTGATAAAGATTGAGTCTATATATGTCAAAGGTCACACAAGCAATGTATATATATATATATATATATACACATCTACTGCTCTTTCAACCAATGACAGAAAATAAAATTAGCATTGAACATAGGAGTGTACTGAAGATGCGGGTGTATGATGTGAATATATATGTATATCATTTCATACAAAAAATTATTTTCTCAATTAATACAAATACACTTTTTATGTAGTATCGTCTAAAAACATTGAAAACAACATTGCTTATTTAAAATAAAGAAATACTGTGTCCTCGATCCGATTTTTTTAAAATAATATATTTTTAATATAATAAAATTGTTATTTAAAATCTTTAAATAATTAGTATAATAGTATATTTTAATAAGAAATCATATAAATGTAATATTATGTGTGTGTGTGTGTGTGTGTATATATATATACAAACATCTGATCATTCAACCAATGAAAGAAAATAAAATTAGCATTGAACATAGGAGTGTACTGAAGATGCGGGTGTATGATGTGAATAAACATATAAAAAATTACTTTCTCGATTATTACAATTATATTTTTTATGTAGTATCGTCTAAAAATATTAAAAACAACATTGCTTATCTAAAAAAAAAAAAAAAAATCCTGTGTCCTACAGAAATTTTAGTTCCACTTTTTAATGAAAATTTTAGTTTCAACTTTATTAAAAAAAGAAAATAACACATTTTTTATAAAACAAGTATCAGTTTTACTTCAAATTCAGTACTCTACAAGTTTATAACATTAAAGATTAAATTTTGATGTTTTTTTATTTTAAAAATCTTTATATATGTTGTGCAACGCTTTTATTTTATTAGACCCCAATTTGGTTAGTCAAATGCTAAAGCCAACGGGCAGTACTGCAACTGCATAATTAATGACAAATAATAATAGTAAATAATAATTGTATATTTTTAAAACTTATTCAAGTATTGGAGATGAAAATCAAAGGAAAACAAGTGTCCAAAAGCGCGGCGTAAAAAGATCGCGATTTACGAGTTACGAGAGATCGCGTACGTTTTATGGAATATATTTATAGTGACGTCAATATTTTTTCAGATGCATAGTTAAATATTAACTGAAAGATGTTTGAATGTTTCAAATAGTAATGTATACAACAAAAAATATTCCTTTTTCAAGTGAAACAATTTAAAACTTAAGGAAGAGATAACGCCGAACAGCTGTTCGACGTAATGCCCTTTGATTAACATGTAAACCTTAGCAAATTGACAAAAATTCTGAATTTTTTTGAGAGGCAAATATTAATGCCTAAAAGCCATAGAAAAAAATTCAAAACAATTTAACGAGCCGATTTTTTTTAATTCATTTTTTTAATTTTCAGCATAGGGCTTTCCCATGGAGAGCCAAACTAAAAAATTAATTTAAAAAAATCGGCTAGTTAAATGTTTTTGAAACTTTTTCTATGGCTTTTAGGCACTAATATCTGCCTCTCAAAAAAATTTCAGAATTTTTGTCAATTTGCTAATTTGATGTTAATCAAAGGGGATTACGTCGAACAGCTGTTCGACGTTAACTCTACCTTAATGAACTTAGAAAATGCATGCATGCAGTGGTGTAAAGATCGGCAATTTACGCGAATTATACTTATTTAAAAAGTTGTTTGTTAGATGAGGATAGCAAAAATCTACATTAAACATATTTCATCAAAACAACTGCAAAAATTTCTAGTATGTATAAATTATGATACTGTAAATACCCCGTTTATATTATATAATATAGTTTGATGTGTATTCACTTTATCTCTTTAAAAGTACTAGTAAAATTGAGTTGCCGCAGGTGAAAAAGGGTTATATCCAAGCCCAATTGTGATTGAATTTTTGAGCCTTGGTTACATAAAAAATAATTTTTTCAGGCCACATTTGCACCTATTAAGTTCGGAAAGATAACTATACTTGTCTTTCCAAATTCAGGTTCAAAAGTGATCAGAAAAAAAAATATTATTGTTGCTGCTGAGGCTCAAAAATTCAATCCCAGTTTGGCTTGAATATAACCCCTTTTGATCCTTTGGAGTCACCATTAATTCATTGCTGTTTTTTTTTTCTTTTTTTGTCGACAATTTCCTTGCAAATCCAAAAATTTAGGAACCATGAATTAGAGGACTTTTTAGTAAATTCGTGAAATAGAGTTTTCAATAATTTCAGAAAATTTCCAATCTATTTCCCTGTATAAAAAAAAAAATATATATATATATATATATATATTAATTTCATTAGTTCCATCTAAAGAATTGAGCATAAAATTTTTCTAAAAATCAAATAAATTTGCAATTTTTACACCATCATGTACTATTTTTTATATACAGTATAAACTGGGTTGCATTTTTTTCATTTTTTTTTTTTTTTTTTTGCATGATCTGTAGTATCTGTACACTTTAAATTGAAATAATAATAATATTATTTATTATAATAATGTCTAGGTGTCTAGAGAAACAGAAATAAAAAACGTGAAATACCAAGATGTTATTTTTTTTTTTTCCTTATGAAATTTAAACATTGGACAATACCTTAAAAATTGCATGGTTCAAGATTTTAGTGTTCTCCCCTCCCCCCCCCCTTCCTTGAACGCTAAAAAAAAATACCTGGAGATTTTTAAAAATCTCTGGAAAACCCTGGAAAACCCATGGAATTTCATTAGTGAATATTGGTATACATCCTGAAACATCGGTTGTTGTAGTCCCATTTGATTAACGTGTAAACCTTAGCAACCATATAATAATTCTTTTTTTTCTTTTGAGGGACAGTTCTTAGCACCAAAAAATTTAGAAAAAATTTAACCACAATCGTTCAATGTAGAAAAAATTTCAAAACAATAGCTCGATCCGATTTTTTTAAATTAATATATTTTTAATATAATAAAATTTTTAAATATTTAGTATATTTTAATAAGAAATCATAAATGTAATATTATTTGTGTTTATACATATACATATATATATGTATATGTATATATATATATGTATATATATATATATGTATATATATATATATATATATATATATATATATATATATATATATATATATATATACATATATATATATATATATATATATATTATATATGTATGTATACATCTGCTCTTTCAACCAATGAAAGAAAATAAGTTAGCATTGAACATAGTAGTGTACTGAAGATGCAGGTGTATGATGTGAATAAACATGTAAAAAATTACTTTCTCGATTATTACAATTATATTTTTTATGTAGTATCGTCTAAAAACATTAAAAACAACATTGCTTATCTAAAAAAAAAAAAAAAAAAAAAAAAAAAAAATCCAGTGTCCTACAGAAATTTTAGTTCCACTTTTTAATGAAAATTTTAGTTTCAACTTTATTAAAAAAAGAAAATAGCACATTTTTTATAGAACAAGTATCAGTTTTACTTCAAATCCAGTACTCTACAAGTTTATAACATTAAAGATTAAATTTTGTTGTTGTTTTATTTTAAAAATCATTATATATGTTGTGCAACGCTTTTATTTTATTAGACCCTAATTTGGTTAGTCAAATGCTAAAGCGATCAGTGAGTATCTTGCAAAAACGGCAAATGTCTTGTCCGAACCGAACAGTCCGAATCAGTTTCGTTATAAACATATCGTGTTGATTAACATGTAAACCTTAGCAACCACATAATAATTCTGATTTTTTTTTTTTTTATTTTTTAGAATTTAACGAAAAAAAACGTAGAACAAATTTCATAACAATCGCTCAATGTAGAAAAAATTTCAAAACAATGGCTCCATCCGATTTTTTTAAATTAATTTATTAGTTTAGATCTCCATGCCTCCATGGGAAAGCCTTATACTGGAAATTTAAAAAAATTAATTTTAAGAAATTGTATCGAGCGATTGTTTTGAAATTTTTGCTACATTTTTTTGGTGCTAAGGACTGTCTCTACAAAAATATGCAGAAATTTCAGAATTATTATGAGGTTGCTAAGGTTTACATGTTAATCAAATGGGACTACAACCATCGATGTTTCGTGTTATCTTACCCTTAATATATAACCTGTCTGTATCGAACTTTCAGCTGAAAACATCTGTGCATATAAAGCATTCTATTAATATTTGTCAATTAGCATTCATTACTTCATTGCGATCGACTCTTTATTATATTCTGACTAAATATTCAGTCGCTACTGTATTAATGTGACATTATAATGAGTTTTATTGCGGCATGATTATTAGTCAGGCTATTATTCTCTTTTAATGGTGCGGCGCTGATTTTTATTAAGAATTAGTTGTTTAATAATGTCGTTTAGAACTATTTCATATATTGTGCATGTGAAAATAAAACATTTTATTCTCTAGTCATTAATTTTCTATCATATTAATTAAACAACTTAAATTTTTTATAAAATTTTAACTGGAATTTTTAAACATATATACATATATATATATTATACTTTTTATAGACTATTTAATTTTAATTTACATATAAAGCTTTGTTTTACAATCGCAGCACTCATGATGCAGTACAATGAGTCAATGTACAGTTAAAGCCAATAAAACTCGGACACTTGGCGTGCATGAGCCAGAGCGCTCTGTACTTGACTCGCAGTTCACTTGCTGTGCTGTGATGACCGGCAACGTTGTCTAGTATCAAAGAATGAGAATGGCATTTTAATTATTTGCTTATGTTGTGGCCAGGTCCAGGTAAACTCAAGAGAAGGTGGAGGAGGTGACTAGTGAGTAGTGAGTCACCTAATCTTTTATATTTATAAGCCAGACGAGTGAACTGATGGTGCTAACATCAATCTCCAGCATGCGAAGTGTCTCAGTCTTATTGACGATTACTGTACATACATTGAATCAGTGATAATATATTTTCTAGTGATTTACATACACTTGAAGAAAATTACGGGAAAAAATTTAAAAAATAAAAATTCAGTATTAGTGTACACTTTCCACTAAATACACTTCCTTTATACTATTGAAATAATTTACATTATGTGATATAAATAATATACTTTGTCTACAATGTGTTTTATTTTTAGCTTATATTTTATGTATTCGATTCATTGCACCGTAGATTACACGGTCGTTTAGTAGATTTCTCTTTACTTTACCGCTCGTAACTGTAATGGATTTGTGATGTTTTGTGATGTTAAATTCGTTGAGCTGTATTATATATATATATACATATACAATTGACGCCACCGTTCCATGGATCTTGCTGTAGAAAACTCTGTTACCGTCGTCGCCGCTGCCTCTATCGTTTATTGCTGACTTTGCTGTCAATACTAGACAAATGGATATAATATAAAGAAAAAAATTTTTTTTCTACTTCTTCGTCTTCAAAGGTTCAATGAAGTGGATGAATCACAGAAAGTGTTAGCAACGTTTACAAACATCTATGACGTCATATATTACATGATGTATTACATAATGTTGCTAGATTTTCTGTAAGGAAGTACTTACTGTGAAACGTACTAAAAATAATATAAAATAAACACACTTAAATAAATGTTTTGTGTGGTGGAGACGTTTACTCGAATATTGACAAATCATATTTGTATTTTATTTGTAACTCTGTGAAGTTTACTTTAAGTTTTCTGTAGCCATTGAGTCTGAGAAAGTGAAGGGGATGGGGATGGAGTGTAAAGTGTTTTAGGAAATGGCTTGCTGCTTTTTAGTCTTCAGTTTTCTGTTTCTTCTCTTCCTCCATGAGCAAAGAATTTACGCTATTCACTTTGTCACTCTCCAGGGAGTGGCGCTGATGTCGGTGGTGGCCAGTTGCTGTATTACGTTAATGGACCGAAAACATCATAATCAAATGGCTGGGATTTTATAAACATTAAATTTCCTCTCTTTGTAAATGAGTTTACTTAATGTGCGCTAAATTTTTATCTAATATTGTATACTAAAAATTTATGGAGTCACGCATAGACCGTTATAAAAATGATAAGTTTTATAGTAAATATATACTTGACAATAAAATTGATGGTACATTTTGTTTTATACTGGAAGAAGTCACAAAGCAATAGAGGTCCCATATAAGTTAATGTTGCTGTCTATTATGTTTTGAAAAATCGTGATTAGCTAATTTCCAAAGGCCAAAAAAATCGAATTGATAGATTCTAGAAAGATATTTCCCAAACAAGCATTGAAATAATTTATTGAAAAAGGACAATTTTAGTCGGAATCTAAGATTTGTAATATAGTTTGTATATTATTATTTGTATCTACTGACGATAATACTTTATAAACACCTTGCCCGTATAATTTCCAGTTTTTCTACACTGAAAATCACAACACAAATACCTTATTCTTTACATTGTTAATATCTTTATCAAACTGTAATGCTTATTTGCCACAGGCATATCTTTAGTTACATTGTATCTTACAAATTTGATATTACAACATTTTTAAAGTTAGAAGGCAAGCTTGAAATTTTATCAACTTACGCATTGTAGCTTCTATACAACTTTTCCCTAGTGTAACTGATAAGAGACGAAAGGGGGGGGGGAAGAAGAATTAGCTTTAGTTTTAGAAAGGAAGGCTAGCTACTGTAAGAGCGAACCGGAAAGAGATCCTCACGAGATTCAATATAAACTTTCGTTTGCAGTACAAGCCACTATATTAGGTTACCACTGAAACATAAGAGACTCTCTGTGTCGCTACCACCGTACCTATTACGTTAGTGCCTAATTAGTGAAACTTAGCACCAACTTTCAGCGTAAAATTTTGACAATAGGGAATATAATTTAAGTCATAATTGGCGTTGAGATACATAAAAATAACGAGTAGTAATTTTTCTTCTACTTAACTGTCAAGATATAAATTTAGTTGCTTACTCATTTATACATTTTACAAGCAATTCTTAAGAGAATTTCCAAATTCTTTAATCATATCAAACAAATTTGAACTTCGGAACCTAATTCTTGATTTTGCTAAAATTTGATGCATTGGGTTCAACTAGTGGTTAGGAGTGTTTTATACTTGTATTTACAAAATTTCTTCGATTTAATTTGAAAATAATTATAATAGAATCACTGAAGTGATTATTATAATTATAACAATAATTACGGAAAAGAAAAGTGTTATTATATTATAAGTTTGATGGTCCATGAATGTCGCTGACTACGAGGAAATATAGAATCCATTATTAGCTGCCATGCAGCACTAGCGAGCCAGTGCCGGGTATATAGCAGCATGCAGCGAGCGGGGTACCACCAGCCCGAGCCTGGCTGGCTGGCTTTGTTCTCAAGATACCATTGTTATGATAAGCAGGCAGTCAGGCGGCGCCCTAGTTTGTATGCACAGCTGTGGAGTGCATGGGTGCTAGTTATTTCTATTTAATGAGCAATATCAATTAATGTTCTCTATGTATATTTATATATTACATGTATTATGTTATAGTAGTAGACTCAATATTTGCCATGTTAATGAGATAATTAACTTTCTCTTTATTAGTTATAAATTTATGTTATAATCGTAATTGTAAGCAATTAATTTTATTAAATTATTTATTATTTCTATTAATACTAAATGTCAGGTATATTGAGCTCGATTCACGAAGCAGTTAGCCAGGTTTAACTAGGTAGTTTAACACGCTAAGCGTGGTTAGAAACCTGGCTAACTTCTTCGTGAATCGCACCCATTAGGTTTATAAGTCTTACAATTATATATTTAAATACTGCTTATTATAAAAATGAATTATTATATAAATTATAATATGATTCTTATTTTAACTTAATAAATATATGTGGGTTTTTTACCTGTATATTATTCTGTATCGTTTCAGTCAACTCAAAAATCAGTAACAACAGTTTTAAACAAAGACATCCCTCTTGAAGTCTTTGGTTTCAAACAACGACGCATGCACCAATAATATAATGCATTATTATGCAGAATACCAAATTTTTGAAGTATTATTGTACAAATTGTTTTTAAATTGTTACTGCACATTTTAATAATATTCAATGAAAATATAATGCTGCAGTAAACAAACGTTGTTCTCGGTGCACTAAAAAAAAATAATAATAATTTTCCTTTCAATCAAAAAAGAAAGAAAAAAAAACGAGACCATTCAGATGTATAATATTTGTAGGTAAAAACAGGGTATATAATATATTTAAAATATTTGTGTATAATTAGCATATAATGCAATTGTAAATTATTCTTAAGTTATAGACATGTAATTACGATGTGATTGATAAATTGATACCATCTACTCACTTTACCATTTAATTTAAGTATATCATATGTGAGTGTGTGTGTATATATATATAATATATATATAATAAATATATAAAATGTATTTTAATCATTTTAACTGTCTAATTAGTAATCGTAATAGCCGTCTGTTTCGTGAGCTGAACAATAGTTGCCATCGGTGAAGACATTGTTTTATTTTAGCAATTAAAATAGAGGGTCTATCAGCTAATGTCAAAAAATGAAAACTGAGTTAATATTTTTTTTAAAATAGTTCCAGTGCTCCTACAAATGGAACCGAAATCAAAAAAATTCCATCTCACATATAGGTTCTCCAGAAAAAAAAAAAAATCCAAAGTCAGATGAACGCGTCGCTTAACATGGGGCCTTACCTAAAAATAACCCTCGAATATCTCAAAAAAAAAAAAAAAAAAAAAAAAAAAAACGTTAGGTGGTATGAAGAATAAAAAAATAATTATAATAAAATAAAATATGACGATGTTATATGACCCGAGCTTTAACAGGAAAACAGGTTAAAAAAAATCGCTCAAATCCATTTTTCCGTAAAAAATAAATAAAGAAAGAAAATTTCCCATGTTAATTCCAATAAGAGTTTTCCGTGATTTTATAACGGGAAAACGGATTCAAGAACGCATGTTTTTTTAAACAACTTTTGGTTAAAGCTCGAGCCATAAAACATGGCAATGTTTTTTTCATACCAGCCAACGGTGTATTTTTTCGAGATATTCGAGCTTGTTTTTTCAGGTAAGACCCCATCATGTTAAATGACGCGTTCTCTCAGATTTTGGAATTTTTTTCCTGGAGAACCTATGTGAGATGGAATCTTTTAGTTTTTGGTTCCGTATTCAGGAGCACTGGAACTATTTTAAAAAAATACTAACTCGTTTCTGTGTTGTATTTTTTGTAGTAGACCCTTTACTTAATTAGGTAAGCATAACCAGTGTTGCAATACAAGTATGCAAACAAGGCAATAAGTTTGTATTAAAATGTGGGTTCTAAATTAGATAGAACCTTGGTATACCTTGGTATAATATAGTCCATTCCTGTAAAATAATATAATAAAATGAGTCTCTCCCATAAGCTTTATATGTACCCACAAATCGCTACATTTGACCCCAAATTTTAATATGGTATAGACTATAGACTAAACGTATGGTAATAATGTAATAAGTGCTTTCAGACTTGCCTGCGTGGCTGCCGCTTTAAGTGGATTAATGATAACATCGCAGTGCCGCATTAAGCCACTGAAACATGATAGTTAGCTTCCGTATTATATAAGCCTTCTGTACACATTCTTCAGAACCAGAGACAATTACAACTAAATTATTAAATTTTCTCTCTCTCGATTAAAAAAAAAAATAAATAAAACATTTACAAAATATTATTAACTATAGAACGTTATTTAAAAATCAATTTAAAATTTGATGTATACAACTACAAAATCATTTACATACAAAAGAGCGATGTTATTACAACCGATTAACCAGCAGCCGTGTATCATAATATAAATTTGGAGTACAATGCTCCTTTTTTATGTGCTCAAATGACTGGTTATATATATATATATATATATATATATATATATATATATTGATCCAAATCATATACAGTTCATTCATAAACACAAAAAAATCCATCGAAAGTAAAGTACATTTTAAAGTCATTATTTTTTCCCCAATTAATTTATTTTTAAACAGCTCTTGAAAGATGTTAGATTGTCAGTCACAATATTAATATTTATTATAAGTTTAGTCTTACTTGTTAGTTTTTTATTTTTATTTTTAAAAATTTAAAATTAATATCATTAAAATTAAAATCATCATCTCGTCATTAAAATCATCTTTATTTTGCGCAAAACTAGATGTGCTCAAAATTTTGCTCCAAACCCGAAATAAAATATCATTTCGACTTTTGCTCAAACCGCGATGCGCAGAACTACACGGACAAAAAATTTAGCCAACGGTTAGTAAGATTTTACTAACAAAAGGCGGGTCGAATCTCACTAAGACAGTAGCTGTGTAAAAACTTAATATTTGAGTTTGCTAAATTTTGTATACTGAAAAGTAGCTAAAATTTACTAACTTTTGCAGTAAAATATTACACTAATGATGATGAAGAAGTTAAAAATGTGTTGCGTAGTAAAATTTTACGGCATGTTGGTAAAATAGAAGGTCAGTAACTTGGTAAAGTTTAACTGGCAGTGCTAGTAAAATTGTTCTTCCTTTTACTGCAGGATTTTACTAACTAAATGTTGGTAATTTTTTGCATACCTTATAGGCTTTTAAATTTTACATACTTTTGATTGTTACTAAATATCTACCGCCTATATGCAAAGATGAGGTCAAACTTTAAGTCCGGATTAACTGTGTTGATTTCGATTGATGCAACAATAAAAATCAACAAAGTAATCCGGACTTAAAGTTTGACCTCATCTTTGCAAATCAGTGTTAGAAATTTAGTAACAAATAAGTATGTAAAATTTAAAACCGAATCTTTGCGCAAAAAAATTATTTTCACTTAAAAGAGCTAAATATGTTAAAAATAATGTTTTTTTTATTACTACTACTTATTGTCATGTATTGATCACATGATCACACACATAATTCACAAGAAATTTGTATTAAAAATAAGTATTTGATATCATACTTTAAAATAATCATCGAGTGCTAATAAGTTAATTAAAATTACAAATTATTAAGGACGGGAACACTTTTTTATAATTACAAAAAAAAATTTGAGAAATTAAGTTAATGCATTTATTGGATGATGAATACTCAGATTTACAAAAAAATGAAGTTTGAATTAAAATCACTTTAAAATGTTAAATAATAAAATTATATGTAATCGATGTAAGTCTTTTGAAACAAAACGATGACTGTCGTATCTCCAGTATATATAGTACCCACAGTGTAGAGAGGAATGTCCCCGCGAGGGTACCGTACGAGGGTCAGTCGTGGGTCGTGGATGCCGTGTGGGTCAATCAGTGGACGAGGGTCGGTTACTGATGTGCGTGGACGCCGACGACGCCGTGGATAGTTCGTTGTAAGGTGATAGTGCGATCTAGGTCTGCGGTTCGCAACAAAAAATACTCATCCCTCATCGCGATGTCAAACCAAACTGCGCATCGTTGTCCTGCAAACATGATAATAATTAGACTCGGTACAATTAATGCAATGAACGTCACATTATCCAACAATAATTTTGATATGGTACACTGTACTTTTGTATTTCAATTTTGTAGTCCTTTCGTACTATGACGTGCGTTTACAAGTTACAATTACGTTCACATGACGCTGTTTAATACGGATCCGTACACAACGGATATTGTGTGATATAGTGCATGTTATTCTTATGGAGGTCGTCAACGGATATTTATTAAACACCGTCATGTGAACGTAGTAGTTAATTTTGCAATATCTAAACTTGCAATACATATCTCCTGTGACAAATTAAAGTAACTAAACAGAAATAACAAAGAAATTCTACAAAAATTGTAATGATCGACTGTATGTATATACATTGCATACTTCTAAAACACAAGAAAAATCAACAAAATATCATATTTGCTTACCTTATAATATAATCAGCCTGATGATCATAGTCATTTCTCGATAATTTGCTTATTCCTGGGGTACTTGGAGCACTTTTAATTAGATATATTTCAGCACAGAAAGTTTTTGCAACCAGTTTGCTCAAATGACAGAAGCCGAATGAAGAAGGCCAACGGTTTTTTTGAAAACAGGATGTTGTAGTTTGCAAAATTTTACCACGTAAGGTAAGATTTTACAATTCAGTTATGTTCTTTTTACAACGTTTGACGTGCTAGCGCCAACGTGCTGTGAACGTTGTAAACATCAGCTACTTATAATAGTAATTTTTTACCAACATTCTCGAGTAACAATTTAATACATTATAACATGCCAGCATCAACTTGCGAGCATTGTAGATTTTAGCTACTACGTGGTAAACTTTTACTAACATTTGATAGTAACATTTTATGACGTTATAATATGCTAGCGCTAACTTGCAAACATTGTAAATATAACTTACAAAATGGTAAACTTTTACCAAGTATTTTTTACAATGCTGAGATTGTAAATTTTGCAAAGCCCGTAGTAAAAATTTACAAGATTTGCTGTACAATTCAACAAAAAGATAGTAAGTGTATTTCTTACCAAGTTTGCCTAGTAAAATTTTTTGTCCGTGTAGTTTTGCTCAAAATGAAATGCGCCAAAGCCGAAGCAAAATCTCATATCGGCTTTGGTGCATTTCGATTTGAGCAGATCTAGTTTTGTCCAAAATGAAATGCGCCAAAGCCGAAAAAAAGACTCACTTCGGCTTTGGCTCATTTCGTGATGCGCAGATCTAGATGTGAGCATTTTTTTCGGCTTTTGCCCGAATTCGGCTTTGGGTGCTAACATATATATATATAAATACATCTGCTCCTTCAACCAATGACAGAAAATAAAATTAGCATTGAACATAGGAGTGTACTGAAGATGCGGGTGTATGATGTGAATAAACATATAAGAAATTATTTTCTCAATTATTACAATTACATTTTTTATGTAGTATCGTCTAAAAACATTAAAGACAACATTGCTTATCTTAAAATAAAAAAAAAAATCCTGTGTCCTACAGAAATTTTAGTTCCACTTTTTTAATGAAAATTTTAGTTTCAACTTAATATTAAAAAAAGAAAATAACACATTTTTTATAAAACAAGAATCAATTTTACTTCAAATTCAGTACTCTACAAGTTTATAACATTAAAGGTTAAATTTTGTTGTTGTTTTATTTTAAAAATCATTATATATGTCGTGCAACGCTTTTAATTTATTAGACCCCAATTTGATTAGTCAAATGCTAAAGCCATCAATGAGTATTTGCAAAATACATCATTTTTGCAAAAATATTATTTTAAATTTTTAAAACTTATTCAAGTATTGGAGTTGAATATTAGGGGAAAAAAAGTGTCCAAAAGCGCGGCGTAAAAAGATCGCGATTTACGAGAGATCGCGTACGTATTATAGTGACGTCAATATTATTTCAGATGCATAGTGCATAGTTAAAAATTTACTGAAAGATGTTTCAAATAGTAATGTATACAACAAAAAATCCTCCTTTTTCCAGTGAAACAATTTAAAACTTAATGAACTTAAAAAAAAAAAAAAAAAAATGCATGCATGCATGCATGCAGTGGTGTAAAGATCGGCAATTTACGCGAATTATACTAATTTAAAAAGTTGTTTGTTGGATGAGGGTAGCAAAAATCTACATTAAACATATCTCATCAAAACTACTGCAAAAAATTCTAGTATGTACAAATTATGATACTGTAAATGCCCCGTTTGTATTATATAATATAGTTTGATGTGAATTCACTTTATCTCTTTCAAAGTACTAGTAAAATTGAGTTGCCGCAGGTGAAAAAGGGTTATATCCAAGCCAAATTGTGATAGAATTTTTGAGCCTTGGTAACATAAAAATAATTTTTTCAGGCCACTTTTGCACCTATTAAGTTTGGAAAAATAACTATACTTGTCTTTCCAAATTCAGGTTCAAAAGTGATCAGAAGAAAAAAATATTGTTGATGCTGCTGAGGCTCAAAAATTCAATCCCAGTTTGGCTTGGATATAACCCCTTTTGATCCTTTGGAGTCACCATTAATTCATTGCTGTTTTTTTGTTTTTTGTTTTTTTCTTTTTTTGTTTACAATTTCCTTGCATATCCAAAAATTTAGGAACCATAAATTAGAGGACTTTTTAGTAAATTCGTGAAATAGAGTTTTCAATAATTTCAGAAAATTTCCAATCTATTTCCCTGTATAAAAAAAGGATTTGCAAATTTGCTTCTTTCGTAATATCAAGATTTAATATCCATTATATTCATGCATGCATGTACTATACAGTATATATGATATAATTATTTTATATTATATTATCACCAGAAAAGTTAATTTAGATATATGTACCAATGTACCTCAATTTTCGTATTGCTTTGTACGATTTTCGATTGTTCCCTATTATATAATATAAGTTCAGTATATTTATAATGAAATATACACTCGTATATATATAACTAAAAAAAATTATTGTATTAATTTCATTAGTTCCATCTAAAAAATTGAGCATAAAATTTTTCTAAGAATCAAATAAATTTGCTCGCTACGCTCGCAATTTTTACACAATCATGTACTATTTTTTATATACAGTATATATATACTGGGTTGCATTTTTTTCATTTTTTTTTTTTTTTTTTTGCATGATCTGTACACTTTAAATTGAAGTAATAATGTCTAGGTGTTTAAAGAAACAGAAAAAAAAACGTAAAATACCAAGATGTTATTTTATTATTTTTTTTTTTTCATTATGAAATTTAAACATTGGACACTACCTTAAAAATTGCATGGTTCAAGATTTTAGTGTTCTCCCCTCCCCCCCCCCCCCCTCTTTGAACGCTAAAAAAAAAATACCTGGAGATTTTTAAAAATATCTGGAAAAACCTGGAAAACCCATAGAATTTCATTAGTGAATATTGGTATACACCCTGAAACATCGGTTGTTGTAGTCCCATTTGATTAACATGTAAACCTTAGCAACCACATAATATATATATAATATAATATATATATATATATTTTTGAGGGACAGTTCTTAGCACCAAAAAATGTAGAAAATATTTAATAACAATCGTTCAAATGATTGAATGTAGAAAAAATTTCAAAACAATCGCTCGATCCGATTTTTTAAAATTAATATATTTTTAATATAATAAAAATTTTACTTTAAATTTTTAAATATTTAGTATATTTTAATAAGAAATCATAAATGTAATATTATTTGTGTGTGTGTATATATATATATATATATATATATATATATATATATATATATAAACATCTGATCATTCAACCAATGAAAGAAAATAAAATTAGCATTGAACATAGGAGTGTACTGAAGATGCGGGTGTATGATGTGAATAAACATATAAAAAATTACTTTCTCGATTATTACAATTATATTGTTTATGTAGTATCGTCTATAAACATTAAAAACAACATTGCTTATCTAAAAAAAAAAAAAAAAAAATCCTGTGTCCTACAGAAATTTTAGTTCCACTTTTTAATGACAATTTTAGTTTCAACTTTATTAAAAAAAGAAAATAACACATTTTTTTATAAACCAAGTATCAGTTTTACTTCAAATCCAGTACTCTACAAGTTTATAACATTAAAGGTTAAATTTTGTTGTTGTTTTATTTTAAAAATCATTTTATATATTGTGCAACGCTTTTATTTTATTAGACCCCAATTTGGTTAGTCAAATGCTAAAGCCATCAGTGAGTATATTGCAACTGCAAAATGTGTAGTCCGTAACAGTAACTTTATATACTAAAATTTTTATTTAAAATGTTCAAATATTTAAAATATATATATTTTAATAAGAAATCATAACAATGTACTATATATAATATATATGTATATATTAAATCGAAAAGAGCGTCAAGTGAATTTTACCTATTCGTTTCTTGGTTGTCTTCTTGGTTATTTAGAAAATAATATTTGAAATTATACCTTTGAATGATTATTTTTCAACTTTTTATTTTTATCCACCAATTACTTTAAAAAAAAAAATAATAATATAAAACAGTGGCGTAGCCAGGATTTGTCCAAGGGGGGGGGGAGTTCTTGAAGATAAATAAGATTGAGAACAGCCTACTGGGGGGTGCAATAGCCCACCGCGGGCGTGATTTTTTTTTAAGGCCACGCCCCTTTTTTTAGGGTAAAATTATGAACAAATACTATTATAATTTATGGCCTGATGCAATATTTTTAAATTATTATAATTTTTGCACCCCATTTTTTTAATTTCTTTTCAATATTATACGTGCACTAACGTAATTAATAAAGCTTTCAGTAAATATTCTTAGTTAAATCTAATAATTCATCTAATAACCACTTTTATATCATTTTTATTAGTTTCATGGTGCGCGATTTTATATATATATATATAAATACATCTGCTCTTTCAACCAATGACAGAAAATAAAATAAGCATTGAACATAGGAGTGTACTGAAGATGCGGGTGTATGATGTGAATAAACATATAAGAAATTATTTTCTCGATTATTACAATTACATTTTTTATGTAGTATCGTCTAAAAACATTAAAGACAACATTGCTTATCTTAAAATAAAAAAAAATCCTGTGTCCTACAGAAATTTTAGTTCCACTTTTTTAATGAAAATTTTAGTTTCAACTTAATATTAAAAAAAGAAAATAACACATTTTTTATAAAACAAGAATCAATTTTACTTCAAATTCAGTACTCTACAAGTTTATAACATTAAAGGTTAAATTTTGTTGTTGTTTTATTTTAAAAATCATTATATATGTCGTGCAACGCTTTTAATTTATTAGACCCCAATTTGATTAGTCAAATGCTAAAGCCATCAATGAGTATTTGCAAAATACATCATTTTTGCAAAAATATTATTTTAAATTTTTAAAACTTATTCAAGTATTGGAGTTGAATATTAGGGGAAAAAAAGTGTCCAAAAGCGCGGCGTAAAAAGATCGCGATTTACGAGAGATCGCGTACGTATTATAGTGACGTCAATATTATTTCAGATGCATAGTGCATAGTTAAAAATTTACTGAAAGATGTTTCAAATAGTAATGTATACAACAAAAAATCCTCCTTTTTCCAGTGAAACAATTTAAAACTTAATGAACTTAAAAAAAAAAAAAAAAAATGCATGCATGCATGCATGCATGCAGTGGTGTAAAGATCGGCAATTTACGCGAATTATACTAATTTAAAAAGTTGTTTGTTGGATGAGGGTAGCAAAAATCTACATTAAACATATCTCATCAAAACTACTGCAAAAAATTCTAGTATGTACAAATTATGATACTGTAAATGCCCCGTTTGTATTATATAATATAGTTTGATGTGAATTCACTTTATCTCTTTCAAAGTACTAGTAAAATTGAGTTGCCGCAGGTGAAAAAGGGTTATATCCAAGCCAAATTGTGATAGAATTTTTGAGCCTTGGTAACATAAAAATAATTTTTTCAGGCCACTTTTGCACCTATTAAGTTTGGAAAAATAACTATACTTGTCTTTCCAAATTCAGGTTCAAAAGTGATCAGAAGAAAAAAATATTGTTGATGCTGCTGAGGCTCAAAAATTCAATCCCAGTTTGGCTTGGATATAACCCCTTTTGATCCTTTGGAGTCACCATTAATTCATTGCTGTTTTTTTGTTTTTTGTTTTTTTCTTTTTTTGTTTACAATTTCCTTGCATATCCAAAAATTTAGGAACCATAAATTAGAGGACTTTTTAGTAAATTCGTGAAATAGAGTTTTCAATAATTTCAGAAAATTTCCAATCTATTTCCCTGTATAAAAAAAGGATTTGCAAATTTGCTTCTTTCGTAATATCAAGATTTAATATCCATTATATTCATGCATGCATGTACTATACAGTATATATGATATAATTATTTTATATTATATTATCACCAGAAAAGTTAATTTAGATATATGTACCAATGTACCTCAATTTTCGTATTGCTTTGTACGATTTTCGATTGTTCCCTATTATATAATATAAGTTCAGTATATTTATAATGAAATATACACTCGTATATATATAACTAAAAAAAAATTATTGTATTAATTTCATTAGTTCCATCTAAAAAATTGAGCATAAAATTTTTCTAAGAATCAAATAAATTTGCTCGCTACGCTCGCAATTTTTACACAATCATGTACTATTTTTTATATACAGTATATATATACTGGGTTGCATTTTTTTCATTTTTTTTTTTTTTTTTTTTTTTGCATGATCTGTACACTTTATATTGAAGTAATAATGTCTAGGTGTTTAAAGAAACAGAAAAAAAACGTAAAATACCAAGATGTTATTTTATTATTATTATTATTATTTTTTTTTTCATTATGAAATTTAAACATTGGACAATACCTTAAAAATTGCATGGTTCAAGATTTTAGTGTTCTCTCCTCCCCCCCCCCTCCTTGAACGCTAAAAAAAAATACCTGGAGATTTTTAAAAATATCTGGAAAAACCTGGAAAACCCATAGAATTTCATTAGTGAATATTGGTACACACCCTGAAACATCGGTTGTTGTAGTCCCATTTGATTAACATGCAAACCTTAGCAACCACATAATATATATATATATATATATATATATATATATATATATATATATATATATATATATATATATATATATATATATATATAATATATATAATATATGTATATATAATATATATATATATATATTTTTTTGAGGGACAGTTCTTAGCACCAAAAAATGTAGAAAATATTTAATAACAATCGTTCAAATGATTGAATGTAGAAAAAATTTCAAAACAATCGCTCGATCCGATTTTTTAAAATTAATATATTTTTAATATAATAAAAATTTTACTTTAAATTTTTAAATATTTAGTATATTTTAATAAGAAATCATAAATGTAATATTATTTGTGTGTGTGTGTGTGTATATATATATATATATATATATATATATATATAAACATCTGATCATTCAACCAATGAAAGAAAATAAAATTAGCATTGAACATAGGAGTGTACTGAAGATGCGGGTGTATGATGTGAATAAACATATAAAAAATTACTTTCTCGATTATTACAATTATATTGTTTATGTAGTATCGTCTATAAACATTAAAAACAACATTGCTTATCTAAAAAAAAAAAAAAAAATCCTGTGTCCTACAGAAATTTTAGTTCCACTTTTTAATGACAATTTTAGTTTCAACTTTATTAAAAAAAGAAAATAACACATTTTTTTATAAACCAAGTATCAGTTTTACTTCAAATCCAGTACTCTACAAGTTTATAACATTAAAGGTTAAATTTTGTTGTTGTTTTATTTTAAAAATCATTTTATATATTGTGCAACGCTTTTATTTTATTAGACCCCAATTTGGTTAGTCAAATGCTAAAGCCATCAGTGAGTATATTGCAACTGCAAAATGTGTAGTCCGTAACAGTAACTTTATATACTAAAATTTTTATTTAAAATGTTCAAATATTTAAAATATATATATTTTAATAAGAAATCATAACAATGTACTATATATAATATATATGTATATATTAAATCGAAAAGAGCGTCAAGTGAATTTTATCTATTCGTTTCTTGGTTGTCTTCTTGGTTATTTAGAAAATAATATTTGAAATTATACCTTTGAATGATTATTTTTCAACTTTTTATTTTTATCCACCAATTACTTTAAAAAAAATAATAATAATATAAAACAGTGGCGTAGCCAGGATTTGTCCAAGGGGGGGGGGGAGTTCTTGAAGATAAATAAGATTGAGAACAGCCTACTGGGGGGTGCAATAGCCCACCGCGGGCGTGATTTTTTTTTAAGGCCACGCCCCTTTTTTTAGGGTAAAATTATGAACAAATACTATTATAATTTATGGCCTGATGCAATATTTTTAAATTTTTATAATTTTTGCACCCCATTTTTTTAATTTCTTTTCAATATTATACGTGCACTAACGTAATTAATAAAGCTTTCAGTAAATAATCTTAGTTAAATCTAATAATTCATCTAATAACCACTTTTATATCATTTTTATTAGTTTCATGGTGCGCGATTTTATATATATATATATAAATACATCTGCTCTTTCAACCAATGACAGAAAATAAAATAAGCATTGAACATAGGAGTGTACTGAAGATGCGGGTGTATGATGTGAATAAACATATAAGAAATTATTTTCTCGATTATTACAATTACATTTTTTATGTAGTATCGTCTAAAAACATTAAAGACAACATTGCTTATCTTAAAATAAAAAAAAATCCTGTGTCCTACAGAAATTTTAGTTCCACTTTTTTAATGAAAATTTTAGTTTCAACTTAATATTAAAAAAAGAAAATAACACATTTTTTATAAAACAAGAATCAATTTTACTTCAAATTCAGTACTCTACAAGTTTATAACATTAAAGGTTAAATTTTGTTGTTGTTTTATTTTAAAAATCATTATATATGTCGTGCAACGCTTTTAATTTATTAGACCCCAATTTGATTAGTCAAATGCTAAAGCCATCAATGAGTATTTGCAAAATACATCATTTTTGCAAAAATATTATTTTAAATTTTTAAAACTTATTCAAGTATTGGAGTTGAATATTAGGGGAAAAAAAGTGTCCAAAAGCGCGGCGTAAAAAGATCGCGATTTACGAGAGATCGCGTACGTATTATAGTGACGTCAATATTATTTCAGATGCATAGTGCATAGTTAAAAATTTACTGAAAGATGTTTCAAATAGTAATGTATACAACAAAAAATCCTCCTTTTTCCAGTGAAACAATTTAAAACTTAATGAACTTAAAAAAAAAAAAAAAAAAATGCATGCATGCATGCATGCAGTGGTGTAAAGATCGGCAATTTACGCGAATTATACTAATTTAAAAAGTTGTTTGTTGGATGAGGGTAGCAAAAATCTACATTAAACATATCTCATCAAAACTACTGCAAAAAATTCTAGTATGTACAAATTATGATACTGTAAATGCCCCGTTTGTATTATATAATATAGTTTGATGTGAATTCACTTTATCTCTTTCAAAGTACTAGTAAAATTGAGTTGCCGCAGGTGAAAAAGGGTTATATCCAAGCCAAATTGTGATAGAATTTTTGAGCCTTGGTAACATAAAAATAATTTTTTCAGGCCACTTTTGCACCTATTAAGTTTGGAAAAATAACTATACTTGTCTTTCCAAATTCAGGTTCAAAAGTGATCAGAAGAAAAAAATATTGTTGATGCTGCTGAGGCTCAAAAATTCAATCCCAGTTTGGCTTGGATATAACCCCTTTTGATCCTTTGGAGTCACCATTAATTCATTGCTGTTTTTTTGTTTTTTGTTTTTTTCTTTTTTTGTTTACAATTTCCTTGCATATCCAAAAATTTAGGAACCATAAATTAGAGGACTTTTTAGTAAATTCGTGAAATAGAGTTTTCAATAATTTCAGAAAATTTCCAATCTATTTCCCTGTATAAAAAAAGGATTTGCAAATTTGCTTCTTTCGTAATATCAAGATTTAATATCCATTATATTCATGCATGCATGTACTATACAGTATATATGATATAATTATTTTATATTATATTATCACCAGAAAAGTTAATTTAGATATATGTACCAATGTACCTCAATTTTCGTATTGCTTTGTACGATTTTCGATTGTTCCCTATTATATAATATAAGTTCAGTATATTTATAATGAAATATACACTCGTATATATATAACTAAAAAAAATTATTGTATTAATTTCATTAGTTCCATCTAAAAAATTGAGCATAAAATTTTTCTAAGAATCAAATAAATTTGCTCGCTACGCTCGCAATTTTTACACAATCATGTACTATTTTTTATATACAGTATATATATACTGGGTTGCATTTTTTTCATTTTTTTTTTTTTTTTTTGCATGATCTGTACACTTTAAATTGAAGTAATAATGTCTAGGTGTTTAAAGAAACAGAAAAAAAAACGTAAAATACCAAGATGTTATTTTATTATTTTTTTTTTTTCATTATGAAATTTAAACATTGGACACTACCTTAAAAATTGCATGGTTCAAGATTTTAGTGTTCTCCCCTCCCCCCCCCCCCCCTCTTTGAACGCTAAAAAAAAAATACCTGGAGATTTTTAAAAATATCTGGAAAAACCTGGAAAACCCATAGAATTTCATTAGTGAATATTGGTATACACCCTGAAACATCGGTTGTTGTAGTCCCATTTGATTAACATGTAAACCTTAGCAACCACATAATATATATATAATATAATATATATATATATTTTTTTGAGGGACAGTTCTTAGCACCAAAAAATGTAGAAAATATTTAATAACAATCGTTCAAATGATTGAATGTAGAAAAAATTTCAAAACAATCGCTCGATCCGATTTTTTAAAATTAATATATTTTTAATATAATAAAAATTTTACTTTAAATTTTTAAATATTTAGTATATTTTAATAAGAAATCATAAATGTAATATTATTTGTGTGTGTGTATATATATATATATATATATATATATATATATATATATATATATATATATATATATAAACATCTGATCATTCAACCAATGAAAGAAAATAAAATTAGCATTGAACATAGGAGTGTACTGAAGATGCGGGTGTATGATGTGAATAAACATATAAAAAATTACTTTCTCGATTATTACAATTATATTGTTTATGTAGTATCGTCTATAAACATTAAAAACAACATTGCTTATCTAAAAAAAAAAAAAAAAAAATCCTGTGTCCTACAGAAATTTTAGTTCCACTTTTTAATGACAATTTTAGTTTCAACTTTATTAAAAAAAGAAAATAACACATTTTTTTATAAACCAAGTATCAGTTTTACTTCAAATCCAGTACTCTACAAGTTTATAACATTAAAGGTTAAATTTTGTTGTTGTTTTATTTTAAAAATCATTTTATATATTGTGCAACGCTTTTATTTTATTAGACCCCAATTTGGTTAGTCAAATGCTAAAGCCATCAGTGAGTATATTGCAACTGCAAAATGTGTAGTCCGTAACAGTAACTTTATATACTAAAATTTTTATTTAAAATGTTCAAATATTTAAAATATATATATTTTAATAAGAAATCATAACAATGTACTATATATAATATATATGTATATATTAAATCGAAAAGAGCGTCAAGTGAATTTTACCTATTCGTTTCTTGGTTGTCTTCTTGGTTATTTAGAAAATAATATTTGAAATTATACCTTTGAATGATTATTTTTCAACTTTTTATTTTTATCCACCAATTACTTTAAAAAAAAAAATAATAATATAAAACAGTGGCGTAGCCAGGATTTGTCCAAGGGGGGGGGGAGTTCTTGAAGATAAATAAGATTGAGAACAGCCTACTGGGGGGTGCAATAGCCCACCGCGGGCGTGATTTTTTTTTAAGGCCACGCCCCTTTTTTTAGGGTAAAATTATGAACAAATACTATTATAATTTATGGCCTGATGCAATATTTTTAAATTATTATAATTTTTGCACCCCATTTTTTTAATTTCTTTTCAATATTATACGTGCACTAACGTAATTAATAAAGCTTTCAGTAAATATTCTTAGTTAAATCTAATAATTCATCTAATAACCACTTTTATATCATTTTTATTAGTTTCATGGTGCGCGATTTTATATATATATATATAAATACATCTGCTCTTTCAACCAATGACAGAAAATAAAATAAGCATTGAACATAGGAGTGTACTGAAGATGCGGGTGTATGATGTGAATAAACATATAAGAAATTATTTTCTCGATTATTACAATTACATTTTTTATGTAGTATCGTCTAAAAACATTAAAGACAACATTGCTTATCTTAAAATAAAAAAAAATCCTGTGTCCTACAGAAATTTTAGTTCCACTTTTTTAATGAAAATTTTAGTTTCAACTTAATATTAAAAAAAGAAAATAACACATTTTTTATAAAACAAGAATCAATTTTACTTCAAATTCAGTACTCTACAAGTTTATAACATTAAAGGTTAAATTTTGTTGTTGTTTTATTTTAAAAATCATTATATATGTCGTGCAACGCTTTTAATTTATTAGACCCCAATTTGATTAGTCAAATGCTAAAGCCATCAATGAGTATTTGCAAAATACATCATTTTTGCAAAAATATTATTTTAAATTTTTAAAACTTATTCAAGTATTGGAGTTGAATATTAGGGGAAAAAAAGTGTCCAAAAGCGCGGCGTAAAAAGATCGCGATTTACGAGAGATCGCGTACGTATTATAGTGACGTCAATATTATTTCAGATGCATAGTGCATAGTTAAAAATTTACTGAAAGATGTTTCAAATAGTAATGTATACAACAAAAAATCCTCCTTTTTCCAGTGAAACAATTTAAAACTTAATGAACTTAAAAAAAAAAAAAAAAAATGCATGCATGCATGCATGCATGCAGTGGTGTAAAGATCGGCAATTTACGCGAATTATACTAATTTAAAAAGTTGTTTGTTGGATGAGGGTAGCAAAAATCTACATTAAACATATCTCATCAAAACTACTGCAAAAAATTCTAGTATGTACAAATTATGATACTGTAAATGCCCCGTTTGTTTTATATAATATAGTTTGATGTGAATTCACTTTATCTCTTTCAAAGTACTAGTAAAATTGAGTTGCCGCAGGTGAAAAAGGGTTATATCCAAGCCAAATTGTGATAGAATTTTTGAGCCTTGGTAACATAAAAATAATTTTTTCAGGCCACTTTTGCACCTATTAAGTTTGGAAAAATAACTATACTTGTCTTTCCAAATTCAGGTTCAAAAGTGATCAGAAGAAAAAAATATTGTTGATGCTGCTGAGGCTCAAAAATTCAATCCCAGTTTGGCTTGGATATAACCCCTTTTGATCCTTTGGAGTCACCATTAATTCATTGCTGTTTTTTTGTTTTTTGTTTTTTTCTTTTTTTGTTTACAATTTCCTTGCATATCCAAAAATTTAGGAACCATAAATTAGAGGACTTTTTAGTAAATTCGTGAAATAGAGTTTTCAATAATTTCAGAAAATTTCCAATCTATTTCCCTGTATAAAAAAAGGATTTGCAAATTTGCTTCTTTCGTAATATCAAGATTTAATATCCATTATATTCATGCATGCATGTACTATACAGTATATATGATATAATTATTTTAT
>OX463788.1:39829202-39831702 GCA_949825025.1 Siphlonurus alternatus | reverse complement strand
TACAGAAATTTTAGTTCCACTTTTTTAATGAAAATTTTAGTTTCAACTTAATATTAAAAAAAGAAAATAACACATTTTTTATAAAACAAGAATCAATTTTACTTCAAATTCAGTACTCTACAAGTTTATAACATTAAAGGTTAAATTTGGTTGTTGTTTTATTTTAAAAATCATTATATATGTCGTGCAACGCTTTTAATTTATTAGACCCCAATTTGATTAGTCAAATGCTAAAGCCATCAATGAGTATTTGCAAAATACATCATTTTTGCAAAAATATTATTTTAAATTTTTAAAACTTATTCAAGTATTGGAGTTGAATATTAGGGGAAAAAAAGTGTCCAAAAGCGCGGCGTAAAAAGATCGCGATTTACGAGAGATCGCGTACGTATTATAGTGACGTCAATATTATTTCAGATGCATAGTGCATAGTTAAAAATTTACTGAAAGATGTTTCAAATAGTAATGTATACAACAAAAAATCCTCCTTTTTCCAGTGAAACAATTTAAAACTTAATGAACTTAAAAAAAAAAAAAAAAAAATGCATGCATGCATGCATGCATGCATGCAGTGGTGTAAAGATCGGCAATTTACGCGAATTATACTAATTTAAAAAGTTGTTTGTTGGATGAGGGTAGCAAAAATCTACATTAAACATATCTCATCAAAACTACTGCAAAAAATTCTAGTATGTACAAATTATGATACTGTAAATGCCCCGTTTGTATTATATAATATAGTTTGATGTGAATTCACTTTATCTCTTTCAAAGTACTAGTAAAATTGAGTTGCCGCAGGTGAAAAAGGGTTATATCCAAGCCAAATTGTGATAGAATTTTTGAGCCTTGGTAACATAAAAATAATTTTTTCAGGCCACTTTTGCACCTATTAAGTTTGGAAAAATAACTATACTTGTCTTTCCAAATTCAGGTTCAAAAGTGATCAGAAGAAAAAAATATTGTTGATGCTGCTGAGGCTCAAAAATTCAATCCCAGTTTGGCTTGGATATAACCCCTTTTGATCCTTTGGAGTCACCATTAATTCATTGCTGTTTTTTTGTTTTTTGTTTTTTTCTTTTTTTGTTTACAATTTCCTTGCATATCCAAAAATTTAGGAACCATAAATTAGAGGACTTTTTAGTAAATTCGTGAAATAGAGTTTTCAATAATTTCAGAAAATTTCCAATCTATTTCCCTGTATAAAAAAAGGATTTGCAAATTTGCTTCTTTCGTAATATCAAGATTTAATATCCATTATATTCATGCATGCATGTACTATACAGTATATATGATATAATTATTTTATATTATATTATCACCAGAAAAGTTAATTTAGATATATGTACCAATGTACCTCAATTTTCGTATTGCTTTGTACGATTTTTGATTGTTCCCTATTATATAATATAAGTTCAGTATATTTATAATGAAATATACACTCGTATATATATAACTAAAAAAAAATTATTGTATTAATTTCATTAGTTCCATCTAAAAAATTGAGCATAAAATTTTTCTAAGAATCAAATAAATTTGCTCGCTACGCTCGCAATTTTTACACAATCATGTACTATTTTTTATATACAGTATATATATACTGGGTTGCATTTTTTTCATTTTTTTTTTTTTTTTTTTTTTTTTGCATGATCTGTACACTTTATATTGAAGTAATAATGTCTAGGTGTTTAAAGAAACAGAAAAAAAACGTAAAATACCAAGATGTTATTTTATTATTATTATTATTTTTTTTTTTTTCATTATGAAATTTAAACATTGGACACTACCTTAAAAATTGCATGGTTCAAGATTTTAGTGTTCTCCCCTCCCCCCCCCCCCCTCTTTGAACGCTAAAAAAAAAAATACCTGGAGATTTTTAAAAATATCTGGAAAAACCTGGAAAACCCATAGAATTTCATTAGTGAATATTGGTATACACCCTGAAACATCGGTTGTTGTAGTCCCATTTGATTAACATGTAAACCTTAGCAACCACATAATATATATATAATATATATATATATATATATTTTTTTGAGGGACAGTTCTTAGCACCAAAAAATGTAGAAAATATTTAATAACAATCGTTCAAATGATTGAATGTAGAAAAAATTTCAAAACAATCGCTCGATCCGATTTTTTAAAATTAATATATTTTTAATATAATAAAAATTTTACTTTAAATTTTTAAATATTTAGTATATTTTAATAAGAAATCATAAATGTAATATTATTTGTGTGTGTGTATATATATATATATATATATATATATATATATATATATAAACATCTGATCATTCAACCAATGAAAGAAAATAAAATTAGCATTGAACATAGGAGTGTACTGAAGATGCGGGTGTATGATGTGAATAAACATATAAAAAATTACTTTCTCGATTATTACAATTATATTGTTTATGTAGTATCGTCTATAAACATTAAAAACAACATTGCTTATCTAAAAAAAAAAAAAAAAAAAAAAATCCTGTGTCCTACAGAAATT
>OX463788.1:39819202-39824202 GCA_949825025.1 Siphlonurus alternatus | reverse complement strand
TGAGTATTTGCAAAATACATCATTTTTGCAAAAATATTATTTTAAATTTTTAAAACTTATTCAAGTATTGGACAGGCACGTAGCAGTGGATAGGGAGGAGTCGTTCTTACCCTTCCGAAGTTCCTATTGGTTCCCACGCGATTCACTTTACTTGGTAGTTAGAGTCAGGACAGAACAATAGCCAAACCACCGCTCCACCAGGTCCGATCATCTTCTGTATGTAGCGAAATACTTGTAACTAGCTCATCCGAATTCATCCGCGTTATCATGAAAACTTTCGGCAGCCTCCGTCAGATGGCGCGTTGATCAAGTTTGGTCGATTTGCGCTTTTCGTTTCTCAATTGCTACACTAGAATAAAATGGCTACCGCTTCCGGTTTTATTATTTTTTTTATTTTGCTTACTAATTTGTTTATTTATGAAAGAACACAGAGAAAATGGGATTATAAATTGTATTTAAGAAATTTTACAATAAAATAAAATATACAGTTGTCACAAAAAGGTCCCGAGATCGTCTCCTTGGCACGCCAATGAGTGGGGTGGGTACAGCGTCCAGCTTTGCCAGCTGCAGCTTGGGCTTGTTTTCTGCTGTAACACGAAAATTATAGCTATAAACATGCATATATAGGAAATTATAATATCATTAGGATACACAGAATGAACGTATAGTATAACAAAAAATTGTATCTTGAACAAAAGCGATGAAAACGGGGTAAAAACAATGCCCAATGTTCCCGATCTTTTGGTCACGTACTAACCTTCAGTTCAGTCGTTCATATCAGGATGGCTGCATCTCTTTTCTCGGTTATATATTGTGGTGATACAGTTCTTGTATTCGCAATAGAGGCTTGTAGATATTACACACACATTTATAACTCTTCAAATCATGAAATATAAGACATAATCGAGCCGATGGTGAACGCCGAGCCGCAGCTGCCGCCATGTTGTCATACTCGCAAATGGCGAGATATTCTTTGAAAAATAAGTTAATTGAGTTTATTAATTAAAACACATTTTTATGATTGATTATACTAAATTAAAATATTTAAAACATTAAGAAACAAAGATAATTATTATATAATAAAAAAAGTGGGAGATCTAATTTCTGAAGCGCAGGGATAGGGTCCGAAGCGTCCGCTAGAGGGCCAAAATACAAAACTTTGAGCCGCTCGGAAAGATGCATCGACCTGGCTCCACCGCGACAGAAGCTTCTGCGCATGCGCGATTTTCTTTCCCACGTGAACCGCGCGTGAGTTTTAAACATATTTTTGATAAATCGTGTTTCTTCGTTTCTTCCAGAGACAGCAGCGAGTGTATATGCAATCATGCAATGTCTAGACTGTAGAGAATTAATTTTTGAAAGTTAATTAATAATACAAAACTTACGATAATGATTAAAAGTATGCCATCATTAACAAGAATAATAAGAACTAAGGTGATGAAAAAATGTCTGAAATTGATTATATAACAATCAAAACAAAGTCGATATAATAAAATATATAATGAAGTACGTAATCCTTTTTTTTTTTTTTACAAAAGGATACACCCCTAAGAGCTTAATATAGCTCGCGGCGGGGTAATGGGTAGGGAACGGATAGTGCCATGGCCACGGCCTGTTACGCGTCCCATGCAGCTAGCATTCGCTGAGGTGACACTGAGGTATATATAGAGGGTGACCACCAGATATCTCGATGTCCAAAACGGTACATGCCCCCAAAATAGAGGCCTGAAGGGCCAAAACCCCCGCCGAGGGTGCGATTTTTTTGGGTGTCACGCCCCCTTTTTTTACTTTTTTTCTTTCTTACTATAGATTTTCATATAATATGAATTGTTTTTTTTTTATGAAGCCGTTTTTTCTGAAAATATTTATTTTAGTTGAAATAAATAAATATATATATATATATAATTCATCATAATACTATAGTAAAATTTTAGATAGTTACAATTGTTGTCGTTTTGTCCTCTATGAGCTTTAGGCTCGAGCAGAGGGAAAAAAAGAATGATGGCGGAAATACAGGAAACAATAAAATAGATATATTTATATTATATGCAATTATAATATGGAATTATGCAATAAAAAATAATAATATTAAGGATATAATATATTAGATAAGCATTACATTACATATATATTACATCATTAACTGATCGACCGAGTATAAAATTTAATGCACGAATTCTATTATACAAAATATGTATAAGTGAGTGGCCGGTCCCAAGAGACGAAATATGAAGTTTGAGCTCACTCTACGATAAAAAAGCATCAGGCTGATTCCAGATCAGCCTGAAATCAACCCTGAATCAGAGAATGAACAGACAAATATATTCAAATATTATTGTTTCGACTCAGCTAGGCCCATGCGCAGTAATTATGATATATATATATTATGTATCGTGCTCTGATTGGCCATGCATGCAGCATGTAGTTTAACCGATTCAACCTCCACTTACTATATATATATATACATCAAGTATATACACTAACAGAGGGTTAAAAAAATTGGTCCAGTAAATGGGCATATGGAAACTGTACAGAATTTAGTCGAACTTATATATATGTATAAAGAGGGGCCTAATAAAGATGTATATACGGGTGTCATGCATTTTTATTTTTAATAAAAAAAATAAAATTCCTTGTAGAAACTAGAAATTTTGGATTCTGACTACAAACAAAAAAGGAATTAAATGGAAATAGGGTCGGTTAAATTTCGAACCAATAATTTTTTCAACCCTTAAAGGGTGTGCAAAGTGAAGGCTTAATTTTTCTTACGGGGTTTCAATGTTCAGGCGCGGATCCAGGGGGGTAGCTGGGAGGGCTGCAGCCCCCCCCCCGATATTTTGGATTTAACATGGACAATATAGGCATTTCCCCCACTCTAAATTTTTTTTTTTAACTTTGGCCTTATGGAGGCAGCCCCCTCCGAAATTTTTTTCTGGATCCGCGCCTGTCAATATATATGTTAAAAAAAAGCTATATTCTAATTAAGAAATAAATTAAACAATTTATTGAAGTGTTGGAGATGAAAATGGAAAAAATGTGTACAATTAATTAAGGCGTGCTGTAAAAAGATCGTGATTTACGAGAGATCGCGTATTCTATATTATGATCGATTTTTTTTATTTTTTATTTTATTTTATTTTTTTTTTTTTTTGCAATATATTATAGCAGGGATTTTATAGTGTAGAGATATAGAACGCTTATGGCCAAAATTCTGAAGTTAGAAGCATTTGGGGGTGTGCCGGTCGCCATCTGGACGCCCAAATAATAAGTTCTCATTTTCACTTCATCTAGACTTTTTCTTTGGTTTATACGTTAAATGATAGGAAAAATATTTAACATGGGCGTTCGATCTCTTAACAAAGTAATCTCTTTGATTATATTATTGCTAAAAATATTAATGCATTTTTATTTTTATAATTTAATTGTTTGATAATTAAGTTGTTCTAACAAATTGATCATTTATTCAAGTTTTAGAAACGGAAATGAAAAGAAAAAAAAAAGGCAATTAAGGATGAATCTCAATATATTGATATCTCGTAATCGTACCGCCTGAATGCAACAAGACTTGCAGGGGACTTAGAACTCACCATCAATAGGTGGCATACAAATTTTGAAGCGAATCTGTCTTATCAGTTTTGTGAAAACTGAGGTAGAAGTTTAACATTGGCCTTATATATGGACGCAAACCGGAAATGGAGCTGTTTAAGTCTTTGGAGCTCTTGTAAGAAAACTGCAAGACTGAATTTGTTCAAACCATAAGGGATTAGGTTTTAGAACGTTATCTATTTTTTTAAGATTATATATATGATGTTCAGTGATCACATATTGATCACTGAGACTTTTCTTTTAATGTGCATGAGCCAATTTTAATTTAGTAATTCTTACAGATCATAATAAATTTTTGTACTTAAAAATTATTGAATTTTATGACAAAAATTAGTAAAATTTATTTTTAATAAATGCATGCAATGTAAGTTATACGAGAATGCGGACCTCATTAAAAACTTGCAATATTATAATTTTACAATTAATTAAGTGCATGCATGCATGATAAAATTGGTTCAGTGAAAACAATTGGTGTAAACGAAAGGAAAATTTTATAAATTACGTTCTGTGTGTCACATCACATATATGTGCTCAATCCATAATTTTTCCTGTCCTACTATATTTAGATGAATGATATATATAGATCGAGGTCCTGTTGAAACTATAGCTTATATATATATATATATATATATATATATATATATATATATATATATATATTACGATGTTTATACCTGCTCCTTTAATTCTGCATTTTATCCCTTATAATTAATTTCTCGACGGTCGGGCTGATTTGCTATTATACTTGATTTCTAAGATATAATATAATACTCGTATTTCGAAACGCATGATTAGTATTCGTGTAATTAATGAACATCAATAAAAATTAAAGCGAACTCTATGAAATTATATTTTATATATAAATAGTAATTAAGCGATATATTATGGTACTTCTTTTAATTTAATTGAAAAAAACTCCTGTCAGTGATGTCAGTCCTGTCTCTATAATTTAATAAGTTCACAATCAACATTTATTTGTACAATATAAATTTTACTCGGTCAATTATCATGCAGATGAGCGAGTATAAATTTAAAGTATTTGTATAATAATTATTATATTAGAGACCCTTAGAGCCCTTCGTGTCTTATGGCTAGAAATTTTGATGGCTTGAGCGTGGTCCAAGTGTGGCGGCGCTGCTGCATCGCATGGGCGCGGTTCGGCATGGCCCGGCTCTCGCTGCATGGCTACCAGCTACGCGTGCAGCTGAAAGCCAGGCCGTACGTGACCTAAAACCGTGTCCATGCGATGCAGCAGCGCCGCCACACTTGGACCACGGGCCCACGCTCAGGCCATCAAAATTTCTAGCCATAAGACACGGAGGTCTCTAAGTAGCCGAGTCTTTTGTTATATGAAATAACTTATCGACTTAATTTTGAGTATTCATGTATTTAAT
>OX463788.1:39651702-39814202 GCA_949825025.1 Siphlonurus alternatus | reverse complement strand
TCACCAGAAAAGTTAATTTAGATATATGTACCAATGTACCTCAATTTTCGTATTGCTTTGTACGATTTTCGATTGTTCCCTATTATATAATATAAGTTCAGTATATTTATAATGAAATATACACTCGTATATATATAACTAAAAAAAAATTATTGTATTAATTTCATTAGTTCCATCTAAAAAATTGAGCATAAAATTTTTCTAAGAATCAAATAAATTTGCTCGCTACGCTCGCAATTTTTACACAATCATGTACTATTTTTTATATACAGTATATATATACTGGGTTGCATTTTTTTCATTTTTTTTTTTTTTTTTTTTTTGCATGATCTGTACACTTTATATTGAAGTAATAATGTCTAGGTGTTTAAAGAAACAGAAAAAAAACGTAAAATACCAAGATGTTATTTTATTATTATTATTTTTTTTTTTTTTTTCATTATGAAATTTAAACATTGGACACTACCTTAAAAATTGCATGGTTCAAGATTTTAGTGTTCTCCCCTCCCCCCCCCCCCTCTTTGAACGCTAAAAAAAAAATACCTGGAGATTTTTAAAAATATCTGGAAAAACCTGGAAAACCCATAGAATTTCATTAGTGAATATTGGTATACACCCTGAAACATCGGTTGTTGTAGTCCCATTTGATTAACATGTAAACCTTAGCAACCACATAATATATATATAATATATATATATATATATATATTTTTTTGAGGGACAGTTCTTAGCACCAAAAAATGTAGAAAATATTTAATAACAATCGTTCAAATGATTGAATGTAGAAAAAATTTCAAAACAATCGCTCGATCCGATTTTTTAAAATTAATATATTTTTAATATAATAAAAATTTTACTTTAAATTTTTAAATATTTAGTATATTTTAATAAGAAATCATAAATGTAATATTATTTGTGTGTGTGTATATATATATATATATATATATATATATATATATATATATATATAAACATCTGATCATTCAACCAATGAAAGAAAATAAAATTAGCATTGAACATAGGAGTGTACTGAAGATGCGGGTGTATGATGTGAATAAACATATAAAAAATTACTTTCTCGATTATTACAATTATATTGTTTATGTAGTATCGTCTATAAACATTAAAAACAACATTGCTTATCTAAAAAAAAAAAAAAAAAAAAAAATCCTGTGTCCTACAGAAATTTTAGTTCCACTTTTTAATGACAATTTTAGTTTCAACTTTATTAAAAAAAGAAAATAACACATTTTTTTATAAACCAAGTATCAGTTTTACTTCAAATCCAGTACTCTACAAGTTTATAACATTAAAGGTTAAATTTTGTTGTTGTTTTATTTTAAAAATCATTTTATATATTGTGCAACGCTTTTATTTTATTAGACCCCAATTTGGTTAGTCAAATGCTAAAGCCATCAGTGAGTATATTGCAACTGCAAAATGTGTAGTCCGTAACAGTAACATTATATACTAAAATTTTTATTTAAAATGTTCAAATATTTAAAATATATATATTTTAATAAGAAATCATAACAATGTACTATATATAATATATATGTATATATTAAATCGAAAAGAGCGTCAAGTGAATTTTACCTATTCGTTTCTTGGTTGTCTTCTTGGTTATTTAGAAAATAATATTTGAAATTATACCTTTGAATGATTATTTTTCAACTTTTTATTTTTATCCACCAATTACTTTAAAAAAAATAATAATAATATAAAACAGTGGCGTAGCCAGGATTTGTCCAAGGGGGGGGGGAGTTCTTGAAGATAAATAAGATTGAGAACAGCCTACTGGGGGGTGCAATAGCCCACCGCGGGCGTGATTTTTTTTTAAGGCCACGCCCCTTTTTTTAGGGTAAAATTATGAACAAATACTATTATAATTTATGGCCTGATGCAATATTTTTAAATTTTTATAATTTTTGCACCCCATTTTTTTAATTTCTTTTCAATATTATACGTGCACTAACGTAATTAATAAAGCTTTCAGTAAATAATCTTAGTTAAATCTAGTAATTCATCTAATAACCACTTTTATATCATTTTTATTAGTTTCATGGTGCGCGATTTTATATATATATATATAAATACATCTGCTCTTTCAACCAATGACAGAAAATAAAATAAGCATTGAACATAGGAGTGTACTGAAGATGCGGGTGTATGATGTGAATAAACATATAAGAAATTATTTTCTCGATTATTACAATTACATTTTTTATGTAGTATCGTCTAAAAACATTAAAGACAACATTGCTTATCTTAAAATAAAAAAAAATCCTGTGTCCTACAGAAATTTTAGTTCCACTTTTTTAATGAAAATTTTAGTTTCAACTTAATATTAAAAAAAGAAAATAACACATTTTTTATAAAACAAGAATCAATTTTACTTCAAATTCAGTACTCTACAAGTTTATAACATTAAAGGTTAAATTTTGTTGTTGTTTTATTTTAAAAATCATTATATATGTCGTGCAACGCTTTTAATTTATTAGACCCCAATTTGATTAGTCAAATGCTAAAGCCATCAATGAGTATTTGCAAAATACATCATTTTTGCAAAAATATTATTTTAAATTTTTAAAACTTATTCAAGTATTGGAGTTGAATATTAGGGGAAAAAAAGTGTCCAAAAGCGCGGCGTAAAAAGATCGCGATTTACGAGAGATCGCGTACGTATTATAGTGACGTCAATATTATTTCAGATGCATAGTGCATAGTTAAAAATTTACTGAAAGATGTTTCAAATAGTAATGTATACAACAAAAAATCCTCCTTTTTCCAGTGAAACAATTTAAAACTTAATGAACTTAAAAAAAAAAAAAAAAAAATGCATGCATGCATGCATGCAGTGGTGTAAAGATCGGCAATTTACGCGAATTATACTAATTTAAAAAGTTGTTTGTTGGATGAGGGTAGCAAAAATCTACATTAAACATATCTCATCAAAACTACTGCAAAAAATTCTAGTATGTACAAATTATGATACTGTAAATGCCCCGTTTGTATTATATAATATAGTTTGATGTGAATTCACTTTATCTCTTTCAAAGTACTAGTAAAATTGAGTTGCCGCAGGTGAAAAAGGGTTATATCCAAGCCAAATTGTGATAGAATTTTTGAGCCTTGGTAACATAAAAATAATTTTTTCAGGCCACTTTTGCACCTATTAAGTTTGGAAAAATAACTATACTTGTCTTTCCAAATTCAGGTTCAAAAGTGATCAGAAGAAAAAAATATTGTTGATGCTGCTGAGGCTCAAAAATTCAATCCCAGTTTGGCTTGGATATAACCCCTTTTGATCCTTTGGAGTCACCATTAATTCATTGCTGTTTTTTTGTTTTTTGTTTTTTTCTTTTTTTGTTTACAATTTCCTTGCATATCCAAAAATTTAGGAACCATAAATTAGAGGACTTTTTAGTAAATTCGTGAAATAGAGTTTTCAATAATTTCAGAAAATTTCCAATCTATTTCCCTGTATAAAAAAAGGATTTGCAAATTTGCTTCTTTCGTAATATCAAGATTTAATATCCATTATATTCATGCATGCATGTACTATACAGTATATATGATATAATTATTTTATATTATATTATCACCAGAAAAGTTAATTTAGATATATGTACCAATGTACCTCAATTTTCGTATTGCTTTGTACGATTTTCGATTGTTCCCTATTATATAATATAAGTTCAGTATATTTATAATGAAATATACACTCGTATATATATAACTAAAAAAAAATTATTGTATTAATTTCATTAGTTCCATCTAAAAAATTGAGCATAAAATTTTTCTAAGAATCAAATAAATTTGCTCGCTACGCTCGCAATTTTTACACAATCATGTACTATTTTTTATATACAGTATATATATACTGGGTTGCATTTTTTTCATTTTTTTTTTTTTTTTTTTTTTGCATGATCTGTACACTTTATATTGAAGTAATAATGTCTAGGTGTTTAAAGAAACAGAAAAAAAACGTAAAATACCAAGATGTTATTTTATTATTATTATTTTTTTTTTTTTTTTCATTATGAAATTTAAACATTGGACACTACCTTAAAAATTGCATGGTTCAAGATTTTAGTGTTCTCCCCTCCCCCCCCCCCCCCCTCTTTGAACGCTAAAAAAAAAATACCTGGAGATTTTTAAAAATATCTGGAAAAACCTGGAAAACCCATAGAATTTCATTAGTGAATATTGGTATACACCCTGAAACATCGGTTGTTGTAGTCCCATTTGATTAACATGTAAACCTTAGCAACCACATAATATATATATAATATATATATATATATATATATATTTTTTTGAGGGACAGTTCTTAGCACCAAAAAATGTAGAAAATATTTAATAACAATCGTTCAAATGATTGAATGTAGAAAAAATTTCAAAACAATCGCTCGATCCGATTTTTTAAAATTAATATATTTTTAATATAATAAAAATTTTACTTTAAATTTTTAAATATTTAGTATATTTTAATAAGAAATCATAAATGTAATATTATTTGTGTGTGTGTATATATATATATATATATATATATATATATATATATAAACATCTGATCATTCAACCAATGAAAGAAAATAAAATTAGCATTGAACATAGGAGTGTACTGAAGATGCGGGTGTATGATGTGAATAAACATATAAAAAATTACTTTCTCGATTATTACAATTATATTGTTTATGTAGTATCGTCTATAAACATTAAAAACAACATTGCTTATCTAAAAAAAAAAAAAAAAAAAAAAATCCTGTGTCCTACAGAAATTTTAGTTCCACTTTTTAATGACAATTTTAGTTTCAACTTTATTAAAAAAAGAAAATAACACATTTTTTTATAAACCAAGTATCAGTTTTACTTCAAATCCAGTACTCTACAAGTTTATAACATTAAAGGTTAAATTTTGTTGTTGTTTTATTTTAAAAATCATTTTATATATTGTGCAACGCTTTTATTTTATTAGACCCCAATTTGGTTAGTCAAATGCTAAAGCCATCAGTGAGTATATTGCAACTGCAAAATGTGTAGTCCGTAACAGTAACTTTATATACTAAAATTTTTATTTAAAATGTTCAAATATTTAAAATATATATATTTTAATAAGAAATCATAACAATGTACTATATATAATATATATGTATATATTAAATCGAAAAGAGCGTCAAGTGAATTTTACCTATTCGTTTCTTGGTTGTCTTCTTGGTTATTTAGAAAATAATATTTGAAATTATACCTTTGAATGATTATTTTTCAACTTTTTATTTTTATCCACCAATTACTTTAAAAAAAATAATAATAATATAAAACAGTGGCGTAGCCAGGATTTGTCCAAGGGGGGGGGGGGAGTTCTTGAAGATAAATAAGATTGAGAACAGCCTACTGGGGGGTGCAATAGCCCACCGCGGGCGTGATTTTTTTTTAAGGCCACGCCCCTTTTTTTAGGGTAAAATTATGAACAAATACTATTATAATTTATGGCCTGATGCAATATTTTTAAATTTTTATAATTTTTGCACCCCATTTTTTTAATTTCTTTTCAATATTATACGTGCACTAACGTAATTAATAAAGCTTTCAGTAAATAATCTTAGTTAAATCTAGTAATTCATCTAATAACCACTTTTATATCATTTTTATTAGTTTCATGGTGCGCGATTTTATATATATATATATAAATACATCTGCTCTTTCAACCAATGACAGAAAATAAAATAAGCATTGAACATAGGAGTGTACTGAAGATGCGGGTGTATGATGTGAATAAACATATAAGAAATTATTTTCTCGATTATTACAATTACATTTTTTATGTAGTATCGTCTAAAAACATTAAAGACAACATTGCTTATCTTAAAATAAAAAAAAATCCTGTGTCCTACAGAAATTTTAGTTCCACTTTTTTAATGAAAATTTTAGTTTCAACTTAATATTAAAAAAAGAAAATAACACATTTTTTATAAAACAAGAATCAATTTTACTTCAAATTCAGTACTCTACAAGTTTATAACATTAAAGGTTAAATTTTGTTGTTGTTTTATTTTAAAAATCATTATATATGTCGTGCAACGCTTTTAATTTATTAGACCCCAATTTGATTAGTCAAATGCTAAAGCCATCAATGAGTATTTGCAAAATACATCATTTTTGCAAAAATATTATTTTAAATTTTTAAAACTTATTCAAGTATTGGAGTTGAATATTAGGGGAAAAAAAGTGTCCAAAAGCGCGGCGTAAAAAGATCGCGATTTACGAGAGATCGCGTACGTATTATAGTGACGTCAATATTATTTCAGATGCATAGTGCATAGTTAAAAATTTACTGAAAGATGTTTCAAATAGTAATGTATACAACAAAAAATCCTCCTTTTTCCAGTGAAACAATTTAAAACTTAATGAACTTAAAAAAAAAAAAAAAAAAATGCATGCATGCATGCATGCAGTGGTGTAAAGATCGGCAATTTACGCGAATTATACTAATTTAAAAAGTTGTTTGTTGGATGAGGGTAGCAAAAATCTACATTAAACATATCTCATCAAAACTACTGCAAAAAATTCTAGTATGTACAAATTATGATACTGTAAATGCCCCGTTTGTATTATATAATATAGTTTGATGTGAATTCACTTTATCTCTTTCAAAGTACTAGTAAAATTGAGTTGCCGCAGGTGAAAAAGGGTTATATCCAAGCCAAATTGTGATAGAATTTTTGAGCCTTGGTAACATAAAAATAATTTTTTCAGGCCACTTTTGCACCTATTAAGTTTGGAAAAATAACTATACTTGTCTTTCCAAATTCAGGTTCAAAAGTGATCAGAAGAAAAAAATATTGTTGATGCTGCTGAGGCTCAAAAATTCAATCCCAGTTTGGCTTGGATATAACCCCTTTTGATCCTTTGGAGTCACCATTAATTCATTGCTGTTTTTTTGTTTTTTGTTTTTTTCTTTTTTTGTTTACAATTTCCTTGCATATCCAAAAATTTAGGAACCATAAATTAGAGGACTTTTTAGTAAATTCGTGAAATAGAGTTTTCAATAATTTCAGAAAATTTCCAATCTATTTCCCTGTATAAAAAAAGGATTTGCAAATTTGCTTCTTTCGTAATATCAAGATTTAATATCCATTATATTCATGCATGCATGTACTATACAGTATATATGATATAATTATTTTATATTATATTATCACCAGAAAAGTTAATTTAGATATATGTACCAATGTACCTCAATTTTCGTATTGCTTTGTACGATTTTCGATTGTTCCCTATTATATAATATAAGTTCAGTATATTTATAATGAAATATACACTCGTATATATATAACTAAAAAAAAATTATTGTATTAATTTCATTAGTTCCATCTAAAAAATTGAGCATAAAATTTTTCTAAGAATCAAATAAATTTGCTCGCTACGCTCGCAATTTTTACACAATCATGTACTATTTTTTATATACAGTATATATATACTGGGTTGCATTTTTTTCATTTTTTTTTTTTTTTTTTTTTTGCATGATCTGTACACTTTATATTGAAGTAATAATGTCTAGGTGTTTAAAGAAACAGAAAAAAAACGTAAAATACCAAGATGTTATTTTATTATTATTATTTTTTTTTTTTTTTTCATTATGAAATTTAAACATTGGACACTACCTTAAAAATTGCATGGTTCAAGATTTTAGTGTTCTCCCCTCCCCCCCCCCCCTCTTTGAACGCTAAAAAAAAAATACCTGGAGATTTTTAAAAATATCTGGAAAAACCTGGAAAACCCATAGAATTTCATTAGTGAATATTGGTATACACCCTGAAACATCGGTTGTTGTAGTCCCATTTGATTAACATGTAAACCTTAGCAACCACATAATATATATATAATATATATATATATATATATATATTTTTTTGAGGGACAGTTCTTAGCACCAAAAAATGTAGAAAATATTTAATAACAATCGTTCAAATGATTGAATGTAGAAAAAATTTCAAAACAATCGCTCGATCCGATTTTTTAAAATTAATATATTTTTAATATAATAAAAATTTTACTTTAAATTTTTAAATATTTAGTATATTTTAATAAGAAATCATAAATGTAATATTATTTGTGTGTGTGTATATATATATATATATATATATATATATATATATATATATAAACATCTGATCATTCAACCAATGAAAGAAAATAAAATTAGCATTGAACATAGGAGTGTACTGAAGATGCGGGTGTATGATGTGAATAAACATATAAAAAATTACTTTCTCGATTATTACAATTATATTGTTTATGTAGTATCGTCTATAAACATTAAAAACAACATTGCTTATCTAAAAAAAAAAAAAAAAAAAAAAATCCTGTGTCCTACAGAAATTTTAGTTCCACTTTTTAATGACAATTTTAGTTTCAACTTTATTAAAAAAAGAAAATAACACATTTTTTTATAAACCAAGTATCAGTTTTACTTCAAATCCAGTACTCTACAAGTTTATAACATTAAAGGTTAAATTTTGTTGTTGTTTTATTTTAAAAATCATTTTATATATTGTGCAACGCTTTTATTTTATTAGACCCCAATTTGGTTAGTCAAATGCTAAAGCCATCAGTGAGTATATTGCAACTGCAAAATGTGTAGTCCGTAACAGTAACTTTATATACTAAAATTTTTATTTAAAATGTTCAAATATTTAAAATATATATATTTTAATAAGAAATCATAACAATGTACTATATATAATATATATGTATATATTAAATCGAAAAGAGCGTCAAGTGAATTTTACCTATTCGTTTCTTGGTTGTCTTCTTGGTTATTTAGAAAATAATATTTGAAATTATACCTTTGAATGATTATTTTTCAACTTTTTATTTTTATCCACCAATTACTTTAAAAAAAATAATAATAATATAAAACAGTGGCGTAGCCAGGATTTGTCCAAGGGGGGGGGGGGAGTTCTTGAAGATAAATAAGATTGAGAACAGCCTACTGGGGGGTGCAATAGCCCACCGCGGGCGTGATTTTTTTTTAAGGCCACGCCCCTTTTTTTAGGGTAAAATTATGAACAAATACTATTATAATTTATGGCCTGATGCAATATTTTTAAATTTTTATAATTTTTGCACCCCATTTTTTTAATTTCTTTTCAATATTATACGTGCACTAACGTAATTAATAAAGCTTTCAGTAAATAATCTTAGTTAAATCTAGTAATTCATCTAATAACCACTTTTATATCATTTTTATTAGTTTCATGGTGCGCGATTTTATATATATATATATAAATACATCTGCTCTTTCAACCAATGACAGAAAATAAAATAAGCATTGAACATAGGAGTGTACTGAAGATGCGGGTGTATGATGTGAATAAACATATAAGAAATTATTTTCTCGATTATTACAATTACATTTTTTATGTAGTATCGTCTAAAAACATTAAAGACAACATTGCTTATCTTAAAATAAAAAAAAATCCTGTGTCCTACAGAAATTTTAGTTCCACTTTTTTAATGAAAATTTTAGTTTCAACTTAATATTAAAAAAAGAAAATAACACATTTTTTATAAAACAAGAATCAATTTTACTTCAAATTCAGTACTCTACAAGTTTATAACATTAAAGGTTAAATTTTGTTGTTGTTTTATTTTAAAAATCATTATATATGTCGTGCAACGCTTTTAATTTATTAGACCCCAATTTGATTAGTCAAATGCTAAAGCCATCAATGAGTATTTGCAAAATACATCATTTTTGCAAAAATATTATTTTAAATTTTTAAAACTTATTCAAGTATTGGAGTTGAATATTAGGGGAAAAAAAGTGTCCAAAAGCGCGGCGTAAAAAGATCGCGATTTACGAGAGATCGCGTACGTATTATAGTGACGTCAATATTATTTCAGATGCATAGTGCATAGTTAAAAATTTACTGAAAGATGTTTCAAATAGTAATGTATACAACAAAAAATCCTCCTTTTTCCAGTGAAACAATTTAAAACTTAATGAACTTAAAAAAAAAAAAAATGCATGCATGCATGCATGCAGTGGTGTAAAGATCGGCAATTTACGCGAATTATACTAATTTAAAAAGTTGTTTGTTGGATGAGGGTAGCAAAAATCTACATTAAACATATCTCATCAAAACTACTGCAAAAAATTCTAGTATGTACAAATTATGATACTGTAAATGCCCCGTTTGTATTATATAATATAGTTTGATGTGAATTCACTTTATCTCTTTCAAAGTACTAGTAAAATTGAGTTGCCGCAGGTGAAAAAGGGTTATATCCAAGCCAAATTGTGATAGAATTTTTGAGCCTTGGTAACATAAAAATAATTTTTTCAGGCCACTTTTGCACCTATTAAGTTTGGAAAAATAACTATACTTGTCTTTCCAAATTCAGGTTCAAAAGTGATCAGAAGAAAAAAATATTGTTGATGCTGCTGAGGCTCAAAAATTCAATCCCAGTTTGGCTTGGATATAACCCCTTTTGATCCTTTGGAGTCACCATTAATTCATTGCTGTTTTTTTGTTTTTTGTTTTTTTCTTTTTTTGTTTACAATTTCCTTGCATATCCAAAAATTTAGGAACCATAAATTAGAGGACTTTTTAGTAAATTCGTGAAATAGAGTTTTCAATAATTTCAGAAAATTTCCAATCTATTTCCCTGTATAAAAAAAGGATTTGCAAATTTGCTTCTTTCGTAATATCAAGATTTAATATCCATTATATTCATGCATGCATGTACTATACAGTATATATGATATAATTATTTTATATTATATTATCACCAGAAAAGTTAATTTAGATATATGTACCAATGTACCTCAATTTTCGTATTGCTTTGTACGATTTTCGATTGTTCCCTATTATATAATATAAGTTCAGTATATTTATAATGAAATATACACTCGTATATATATAACTAAAAAAAATTTAATGTATTAATTTCATTAGTTCCATCTAAAAAATTGAGCATAAAATTTTTCTAAGAATCACATAAATTTGCTCGCTACGCTCGCAATTTTTACACAATCATGTACTATTTTTTATATACAGTATATATATACTGGGTTGCATTTTTTTCATTTTTTTTTTTTTTTTTTTTTTTGCATGATCTGTACACTTTATATTGAAGTAATAATGTCTAGGTGTTTAAAGAAACAGAAAAAAAACGTAAAATACCAAGATGTTATTTTATTATTATTATTATTTTTTTTTTTTTCATTATGAAATTTAAACATTGGACAATACCTTAAAAATTGCATGGTTCAAGATTTTAGTGTTCTCCCCTCCCCCCCCCCCTCCTTGAACGCTAAAAAAAAATACCTGGAGATTTTTAAAAATATCTGGAAAAACCTGGAAAACCCATAGAATTTCATTAGTGAATATTGGTACACACCCTGAAACATCGGTTGTTGTAGTCCCATTTGATTAACATGCAAACCTTAGCAACCACATAATATATATATATATATATATATATATATATATATATATATATATATATATATATATATATATAATATATATATATATATATATATAATATATATATATTTTTTTTTGAGGACAGTTCTTAGCACCAAAAAATGTAGAAAAAATTTAATAACAATCGTTCAAATGATTGAATGTAGAAAAAATTTAAAAACAATCGCTCGATCCGATTTTTTAAAATTAATATATTTTTAATATAATAAAATTTTTATTTTAAATTTTTAAATATTTAGTATATTTTAATAAGAAATCATAAATGTAATATTATTTGTGTATATATATATATATATATATATATATATACAAACATCTGATCATTCAACCAATGAAAGAAAATAAAATTAGCATTGAACATAGGAGTGTACTGAAGATGCGGGTGTATGATGTGAATAAACATGTAAAAAATTACTTTCTCGATTATTACAATTATATTTTTTATGTAGTATCGTCTAAAAACATTAAAAACAACATTGCTTATCTAAAAAAAAAAAAAAAAAAAAATCCTGTGTCCTACAGAAATTTTAGTTCCACTTTTTAATGAAAATTTTAGTTTCAACTTTATTAAAAAAAGAAAATAGCACATTTTTTTATAAAACAAGTATCAGTTTTACTTCAAATCCAGTACTCTACAAGTTTATAACATTAAAGATTAAATTTTGTTGTTGTTTTATTTTAAAAATCATTTTATATATTGTGCAACGCTTTTATTTTATTAGACCCCAATTTGGTTAGTCAAATGCTAAAGCCATCAGTTAGTATATTGCAACTGCAAAATGTGTAGTCCGTAACAGTAACTTTATATACTAAAATTTTTATTTAAAATGTTCAAATATTTAAAATATACATATTTTAATAAGAAATCATAACAATGTACTATATATAATATATATGTATATATTAAATCGAAAAGAGCGTCAAGTGAATTTTACCTATTCGTTTCTTGGTTGTCTTCTTGGTTATTTAGAAAATAATATTTGAAATTATACCTTTGAATGATTATTTTTCAACTTTTTATTTTTATCCACCAATTACTTTTAAAAAAATAATAATAATATAGAACAGTGGCGTAGCCAGGATTTGTCCAAGGGGGGGGGGGGTGTTCTTGAAGATAAATAAGATTGAGAACAGCCTACTGGGGGGTGCAATAGCCCACCGCGGGCGTGATTTTTTTTTAAGGCCACGCCCCTTTTTTTAGGGTAAAATTATGAACAAATACTATTATAATTTATGGCCTGATGCAATATTTTTAAATTTTTATAATTTTTGCACCCCATTTTTTTAATTTCTTTTCAATATTATACGTGCACTAACGTAATTAATAAAGCTTTCAGTAAATAATCTTAGTTAAATCAAGTAATTCATCTATTAACCACTTTTATATCATTTTTATTAGTTTCATGGTGCGCGATTTTTTTTTTTTTTTTTTTTTTTTTTCAAAAAGGACGTGGACTATAATTTTTTTTTCCGATGAAATGTTACAGCAAATTTCTTATATTTGTCAATCGTAAATTATGTAGTTACAATATTTTTGTCATTTTTTTTTTTCTTATAAAAAATTGACCACATTTTAAGACGATGTACTGATGTACGAGCAAGATAAAATATGTATATTTAAATTTTCAACACAGGAAAATCAATTTATTACATTAAGTGTACACTGCATGTAAAATTAATACATTTAAAACATCGGATTTTTTTAACTTCAATTAATAATAAATTTAATATGAACAGTATTATACATGAGACAGTGAAACTAGCAATTTTAAGATTTAATATACCTTTAATATAATTCATTAAAAAATAATAAATACTATGTATAATTTTTATTTTTATGCTGAATATCAACGACTATATACTGGCTGAACATCATGCGGGATTTTTTTTTTCAACATTTTTTATACTTTAATTTGTTGTCTTTTCGTATACAAAAACATAAATAACTTAATAATGAATACTACATAATATAATTATCATAATAGAATTATACCATACTTAAATAATCATAATACTGCAATCTAAATCGATTTTAAATAAATTAAAGATGTATTAACGATCATGTGTTTCGGGTTTCGGGGATATAAATTTTTAAAGTTTTTTTTTTTTTTTAATTTTTCATAAAATTTTAGCTAAATCGTATCCGGCGACCATTTTTTGTTATTTTTCCCTTAAAATTTACTAAGGTTCAGCTCTCAGGGGGGTGGGGGGTTATAACACCCAAAACCCCTCCCTTGTCTACGCCCCTGAATATAGAACGTATAGATTTATGTATTAAAGTATTATATTTAATCTCGTTAAAAAAAAAGGGGGTTTTCAGGTATAGTTCCAAATAATATATATACTTTTTTTCTTCTTTCCTACGTTTTCTGAATGGAGTTGAGGTTACAAAATTGTGATAACTTAATCTTACGTCAAAATTATGAAGCCTTATTTTCTTTATATAGACACAAGTTAATTTTAATACAATATATTTAATCAATACAGTGAGAGCTGAGAAGCTATACGAAAACATGCTAAATAGAATAGAAGCTTCTGAGATTATACTAACGGATTTAAGAGCAAATTTCGTCTTATGTAATAATATTTCTTTCTTTTCAAACAGTATGCTTTTGAATATAAAATTATATATTTTTATTTGTTTGCTGCATTTTTCCGATTGAATTTCATTAAAATTGCAGCCAACCATACTTTATTATTGGTTCACTGCCATGTTGTGTTTATAAAAATAATATAAGTTCAACTTTAAAATATTATCTAGTGTGAAGCCGGTATTGTACGTTACAATTTTCCATACAATTTTTTCTTGCAAGAAAATTTCATCTCCATACAAACAAATAATAAAGTTAAAGTTTTCATGAAAGGAAAAATTGTATACAATAATTTGAAAAATTAGAAAAATTGTATCGTGTAATACCGACTTTAGAGTGTTATGAAGGCAACAAGATTTGAAATTACCTGCATCTCATGTGTTCTCCTATATATTATGAAACATAAAACATTTTAAAGAAAGAGGGGCTTTCTAATGCTACCATTCCTAATTTCATTTTATATGCACTAAAAAGGTCATCTACTTTTCCATGAAAAATTGTTGGTCATGTGAGAAAGCTGGACGCATGCACCCATTGACAATATACTTAGGTCTTAGGTTCATTAAAATGGACCCCCCAAAAAACACCCCATTTCGACACCACTGGAACTCTAAGGTGATCATTCTAACGTAGTACGTTATGTTTGCAGAGTGGGGAGCGAGGCTACTTGGAGGGCCTGGCGTCGAGGTACGCGGACCGCTTCAACACGCATTACCAGGACGTACTGGAGCACCTTGAAGAGCTGCGCAGGCGCGAGTGGGAAGAATTATCCCCGCGCATGCGTGTGTTACCGTCTACCGCATCCACCCCCGGCACGCCACCGTTCCCCGGCCCCCAGGCGCTGCTGCTGACCCCAATGTCGTCGTCCGCCTCCTCGTCTGGGGCGGTCGGCCTTCCCATCTCCCTCTCCCAGCAGCCCATCTACACCCCCGGCAAGTACTCGGTGAGTAGCTGGCAATCACCATGTGCCATGTGTCACTCAACAGACGGTGCTCACCATTTCACAATTTGCTTCGATTACGCAACAGTTTCGCAAGGATTTAACAATGTTATTTTCTTGCCTTAGCCTTGCTTGAGTTATGCAAATAATAAGTGGCGATAGAATGAACACCCCTTCAGTGTGACTGAATCACCAACTTTGTTTGCATTCACAGGATATAAAAATCAAAACGTGTTTCTTTTTTTTTTTTTTTTTGAATGCTTTAATTTCAGACTATGCTGCATGAATTTTTAATTAATTATATTTTTAAAAGCAAATTAATGACATTTTTATTATTATTTTACATCACACCAATCATTATATTTTGCAACTATTTTTCATTTTGTGCTCAACCCCTAAAGTAATTTACTTTTCTTATGTCCGTGACGCAAGCAAGCCCCCCCCCCCCCCCACCCCATCTCTCTCCCCAGTTATACCTCGTCAAATGTGACCATTGACAACAATGGCTTGTTTACTCTGTCTGGTCCCGCACCCCCTCACCGTTGGTCTCTCCTGCTGCCTGTTCGAGACCCGACGAGGACCCTTGAATATCCTCTGTTCCATCTGTCCATATGTGCTTGCCTGGCTGCCCATTGTGTATGTTATCCAGTGGCCGTAACCTTTCTTTTTATTTTGTAGTTTCTTGTGCCAGTGAACAACATTTAGTTTTGTATATATAAGCTTTAGTAAACATCATCAATTCTCAGCTTCTCAAGGTCTTAATACTTCGTGCACTTGTACCTTATAACATGATTGCTAAGAGAAAAAAAAAATCATTTGAAACGTAATTTTCTCGATAAGAAAACATATAATGCAAGTTAATTTATTATGCACTAATCTGTATGTATATATATATATATATATATATATATATATTATATATATATATATATATATATATATATATATATATATATATATATATATATATATATATATATATATATTATATATATATATATATATATATATATATTATATATATATATATATATATATATATATATATAAATATATCTAACTGTAAAAAATTATTATATTTTAAAGTGTTCTTCGTGTTGTTTTGTTAGTTGGTATAGGTATAAAATAATTAACTGGGAAAATACATAAAAATGAGTTGCATGCTGAGAGACAGAATTGAGTCATGGTCTATATTGCTGTACACATCTGGGCAACATGAACTTTATTCCTGTATCACTTCTTATTATAGAGCTGCAGCTCCAATAGACACAGAGATGCAGATTTGCAATTTTGAAAGAGCACCCATTCTTCCCATAAAAAATAAATAAATAAATAAATAAATAAATAAATAAATAAATAAATAAATAAATAAATAAATAAATAAATAATCAAAAATTAAAAAAAAATCTGGTTGAAATTGGTACCGCCTACAAACAAAGTAGGAGTAAATTTCGTGGTGTCCAAGGTGTACAGTACGTGCAGCCACAACGAGGATGCTGAGTGCACTTGCCTGTTAGTGGACTACAGTCAAATTAATTTGAAATTTCCTCCGGAAGTGTGAATTTTTTTACTCTTTTGATTGTAATTCAATTTTCAAACTTTGCAGAGGGTTCTGTATTAAAAGTAATGATGATAATGATAAATGTATAACTTTTCAAAGCTGAAATTCGAATAGGAGGGCCAAAAAATTCACACTTCCGGCTACTTCCGGAGAGAATATTACATAAATTTGACTATATGCTAGTTTTGTAGCTTGCATCATAAAGAATGTGCTGCATAATATTGTTAGACGTACACAAAAAAGGAACATAGTTAAGCTGGTATTGTATTATATAATATGTTACCTTTTTTTCTCTTTTTATTGCATGCATACAAATTTTCCTTACAAGACAATTTCAACGTCACTTGTACCGGTACAAGTATAGAGCTGAAATTTCCTGCAAGAAAAATTGTATGTAATAAATAGAAAAAAAAATGTTGTGTAATACTGGCATAGATGTACCCTATAACAAATTTGCCCCACATTCACACTGTAACAAACTATGAGACAGTAATCATAAATATCTACTGTCTGCTACATAAACTATTTTTGGATAAGAAGATTTCACTAGGCCTTTTTTTTTAATGTTAACTGTACAGTACTCTTATTTATCTATAAAGTGTTGTGTATTGTCACATGTTTGATAATCGTTGTATAAATATTATAAATATAACCATTTTTATAAAAAACAAAGTACTAGCATTAAGTGTATAAAATTTTAAAAAATTTCTTGCTCTATTACTGTTTTTCTTAACTAGTTTGTTTTAAAATTATAATCAAATTTCCTACTCCGCCTTTAGCCCTTACCTGTTGAACATGATTTTTTATTCTTATTTTTTTTTTTCCTAGGAAATATCCTAGAAAATATTATAAAACCTTGTTTGTTTGTTTTAGTCTTGTCTGACATGCAATATCTTCTTGAATGTTTTATTTTCCATATTTTCTGAATGAACATTTCAATTCCTACTCTTGTACACTTTTACCTCCACAGCATCTGAACCTATATTGACTGCAGCAGCAGATTTTGCACTTGTAGTTGTACAAATAATATATATATATATATATATGATGCCTGGTGCCATGTTATGCTATAATGTATGTAATGCTGCTGACTGCTATGTGACCACGGTAGCTAGTCCCCTGTAGTGACGTGACGTTGCCATGCTCCTTGGTTCAAGCTTCTGCCCCGTGTGTTGCCGCAGCCCTCCAGTTGCCTCAGCGATAAGGAGGAAGACGAGATATACGGCTTCGGCTACGGCATCTACGGCAAACAGATGTTCCAGCGGCAACAGCAACAGCGAGTCGTGGTCCAGGCCGCCGCAGCGGCCTCTGCTGCGGCTCAGCATATAGCGCCCACCGCAGTACCAATATACCAAAGGTGAGAAAACATATCATTAATATGCAACAATCACTAACGTTCACATGACGGTGTTTAATACGGATTCGTTAACGACGCCTCATAAGTCATAAGAATAACATTTTCCGTCGTCAACGAATACGTATTAAATATCGTCATGTGAACGTAGTGATTAATACTATATTGTATATATAATAATTATATTATTTATATATGTTATTTTATAAATACAATCAAGTTCAAATTCTTAAGTACGTGCGTATGTTTCGGTATGTTTTAAGATTTTAAATCTCTTTTTTCCCCCCAGTCAACTCTGTAGAAAGAAGACAAAACTTATAGTCACGTCTTGAAAGCTTGCTGTTAAATTTAAGTTACAGTTTCGTATGCTTACGCTTTGCTTGCTAACTGCCTAAATTCACATCAGTTTATTTATATAGTATGCGTTTTGGTAACAAAAAAATATTGAGCTCGTTTAATTTATTTCTTTGAGTTCTATTCATGTATTTAGAATTTAGAGAGTTGCATATAATGTAGCGATCATTTTTTATTTATTTATTTTTTTTAATCAAATCCTTTTGGGTATTTCTACTCACTAATTACATACTATTTTGAAACCCCGAACCTTCCGAAACCCTAACTTGAGCGTTTCGCGGGCTCTTCCGGAACGGGGGCGGCCACGGCCTTGCAATCCATCCCGGCATTTGCCTGCGACTAAAGGAAACGTATAAACCTCAGTCAGGATGGATGCTATATATCTACAGCTTTTGTCAATGAACCGGAAGTGCAATGATCAAAACTATCTAAAGCCAGGGGAACCACATCGTGGAAAAGCGCAATGATTTACCCCTGGGTGGGAAAGTGGGAAACCTGTTTTTTGTTGAAAACGGTCACCCATCCAACTACTAACCACGCTCGGCGTTGCTTGACTTTGGTGATCTGACGAGACCCGGTCAAGCGCACTGCGCCATACCTCCCACTTCGGTGATCATTTAACGCCTCAAATGAAAAGCAGCATTATAAAAATAGTATAAAAATTTATATAGAATACATACTGTATTAAATTCTTGTAGACCTGATACTTATTTACTTCTGTAGGTAGCAAGTACAAGTACCTATGCTTAGATCGGTTACCTAATTTATGTATTTGTGTCGTTAAGATTGGTAAATGATGTAGCTAATATAGAACAGTTCATTTAATGATCCAATGGGCATTTTATGATCATCCTAAAATCAACATATATTTTGCGAAGCGTTCTCTATCATGAATTATCATTTGAATAATATGAATCGAGAGAATTTACAAGTATAAAACTACCCAAATAACGTATAATAAAGATACTTTATGGTGTTCGACTGAAGTGCCAACTATACCCGTATATAATCACACAAATGAACCGCAACGCTATGAATCACAATTAGTTCCTTATATTCTGAACATACATGTATATATACATACTTATATAAATTACTGAATTCAGTATGCATTTTCTATTAGATAAAAGATCATAAAAGTGAACATTTTCACTATTTAAAACTCAAATTGTGTATTTTAATTTATTTCATATTTTAATAAAATATAATATATTATTTGTAAACTTTAAACCTGCAATATTTATTGGTAAAATACCCTGACATGTAAAAAACGTAATAAAATTGAATACATGTTGTATAATATTCTAGAATAATTTGAAAAGGAAAAGGGATCTCATTATTTATATCATTTGTTATGATTTATTAATTAAGAAAAAATGGTTAACTTCCGGCTCTTTGACAATTCGTTCGTTCGTTCGTTCGTTCGTTCGTTCGTTCGTTCGTTCGTTCGTTCGTTCGTTCGTTCGTTCGTTCGTTCGTTCGTTCGTTCGTTCGTTCGTTCGTTCGTTCGTTCGTTCGTTCGTTCGATTTTTTTTTTTTTTTTTTTTTTTTTTTAATTATAGCAAAGCTGTGCAAGAAAACTTAATATTAGATGCATGAATAAAAAACTACATGATGGTATATAATGATCTGAAAGTCAGCTATTCGTATAATGCCAACTTACTATTCGGAGGCATTCCATGTATTTGAAATCGATAGCTCACTAGAAGAGGATGAGACAGAACACTTTTTTTTTACAATAAGTTTTTATATCTTCTTCTTTGTAGGATGGAAATAAAAATCTGACTGCATTTAATCTTCATCTAAAATTTTGGTGTTATAATACAGTCAACTCTTTATACAATGTATGCACTAACATCATATGGTTATGTTCGGCACCCTTGATGGTTTTATGTCTGTATGTAATACCATATCTGTATACATGACATGTTAATCGTTTGACAAATCGTATTTTAATATATTCATGGTACCACGTGATTGCAAATCTAAAGAGGCTAGAGGGTGGGGGGAGAGGTTAACTGACGGTGCATATACGTACATAATGGCCTGGCGGAAGGGTATGCAGACGAGGCGGTACTCGCTCTGGGAGTCTCGGGAATAGGAGCGTGCATGCAGTCCCGGCCTACTCACTTACTTATGCCCCCATTGCCTTTGATCTAACCGACATCGCCCGCCGATCTTTGCTAAAATAAAAACTCCCTATACTCGAAACTGCCATCAACTGCCAGCATGCAAAAATTTTGCAATGGATTTTTTACAGTCACATATACCATTCATTTGAGTATTGAATTTCAGGATGTACATTTTTTCTCCCATTCTACATAATAATGAATTTCACAAAAAAAAAAAAAAAAAAAAAAAAAAAAAAAAAAAAAAAAAAAAAAAATCATAACTTTAAATATATAATAAATATATTCCATAGTAAATTAGGATAATAAATTCTTATTAAATTCTCACATATTGTTTGTATAGAGACTATTCCATGACTATTCCATATCTCGTGAGTCACTTTTGATTTTGGATAAAAATTCAATTTTGATTATATATTATATCAACATGCACACTTATGCACAAAATTTACCCTTAAATGTAAAAAGTATACTTTTTACATTTAAAGCTATAGCTTTGTCCGATTGAAAAAATTCAAAAAGTGTTTCTAGTGTAAAATTTTATATACATGCAACACGATGGTGTTGTCGGAATTGTCTTATTTTTATTTTTTTAACAGAGTTAGGGGCATATTTTCATTAAGGGTGGGTCGGGGACAAAAAATAATAACATTTTTGAAATCTGCAGGGTCGATTTCCAAAATACTGAAATTTTCAAGATGATATCCAAACTTTTTTAAAAGATCATTTAGCATTGATTTTCCATAAGACATTCTTTTTTTAATTTTCCCCTATTTGGGTGTGGAATAATTTAATTGGCTAATTAAAACCCATGTCAATCAATTACCCGAATCTTTGTGCATAAGTGTGCAAAAAATTATGTTGATATCATCAAAACTGCTTTTTTTTTTTTTTTTTTTTTACATTTTTTATCCCAAATCAGAAATGACACGAGTCTACATGAGATATATTACGGAACAGTTTATATACTTGCAGAACTTGGGAGTTGCATCAATAGCAATCCCTCCACCCCCCTAAAAAATACCTATGCCGTTTTACCACTTATAATATATATATATATATATATATATATATATATATATATATATATATATATATATATATATATATATATATATTACGTACTGCTAAAAACAGTACTAATCAGTTTCTTGTAGTTTCCACCTGTTTTCCCGATTTTTTTTTTTTAAATAAATAAAGCAATAAATTAAATTTATTATTAAAATATTTTAAAATTAAAACAGAGTTTAATATATTCATCACGATGTTTCTGATTGTAAAGAACGCAGTTCGTTAGTGAATAATTGCACGCAGTATATACGCGCCTGTAAGCACGCAACCCGCTGAGCTGCCCAGAGAGATGCAGAGATGGGATGACGGACAGGCAGGCAGCTTGTCTATTGACTTTATAAGCAAGTCAACAATTAAACTAACAGCATCCTAGGCCAACAACAACGCTGTCGGTACGAGTGAGTGAGTTAGGGGGGGAGGGGGGGGGGGGTTGACATAGACCACACAACAATGCAAACAATAGGACTGATTACGCTACATTGTATATACAATAGTAATACAAGCTCCTAGTATACTCCTCCACCTCTTCCTCCCAGCTTAGCTAACTAACTAGCTATACGTAGATTCTACTACTGTACACTCTGCATGAATGTACAATATGCTAATGTTATCAAAGGTTCTATCATATATATAATATTTATATAATATTATATATGTACTATATATAGTAACACGTACGTACTCTGTTCAAATTATGGGGTATGAAATTTCATATGTAATAGTTTTAACTTATATAATATTAATAATAATAATAGTATGTAAAAAAGGTTATATACATGTGTACGTCTATAAACTGTTAATAGGGTCAATGTGTATTTACATTTTATCAAGGAATATAATAGAGAGGAAGGATTATTTATCATGTCGTCACTACCATTCATTTAACAAGTGCTGTGATGGCTAGCATTTACGTCATGAACATCAAAGTAAACCATCCTTTTGAAATTATATCCTCATGATGCAATATCCGCCTACAGGTTAATATTATATAAATATGAGATACAAATTTTATATGTACAGTACACATAGGCTACGGATATTGAATCAAATCATGCATGGCTTCCTCCTTTATCGTATTCATGATTTACAGCTATACAGAGTAACAATTCGTGTTTCATTTTCAGTCATGGATTTTGCTATGAAGGGTTGTTTGTAGAGCTTGGAAACTTTGTATCCTGATAGTTGAGATACCTTTGTTTATGACCCTGGTGGTGAATTTTGAAAATTTGGTGCACATGCATGGCAACGAATAAAATTTTTGTATCACTTTAATTTAACATGGAAATCCCAAAAAACGAAATCTAATTTTTGGATTTGAGACCCGCATAAGGGCTGAAAAAAAAATAAAAATTTACCACCAGGGTCATAAACAAAGGTATCTCAGCTATCAGGGTACAAAGTTTCAAAGCTCCACAAACAGCCCTTCATTGCGAAATCCATGAACGAAAATGAAACACGAATTGTGACTGACTTGGTATAAAATATATATTTTATATATATATTTTATATATATATATATATATATATATATATATATACCTATGTATATAGAGACTATAGAGAGAATTGGTAAAATACATGCATAAAGAAAAATGTACAGTACGCTACGTGCATATCGAGACAGTATTATTGTACAGTATACGAACTATAATACATATATTTGTAAGATTTTTGTCACATATTGATCAAGATTAAATGGGCATAATGTTGAACTTAAACGTTATTGGATTGGCTAGACTATTATTTACCTCACCAAAAAGTTTAAATTATACATAATATAATATATTTTTACCTCTTGAAGCTACAGCTGTTAAGTTATTTATTGACAATTGTGTCGTTTAGCTGAGATAAAAATACATGCTACTAAAGCAATGCTATTTGGCTCTTTATTGATAAGAAGAGCATCAAAATATAACATCATAATATATATGTAACTTCTCGTTTTAAAAACCAAAGTTCTACAAAGTTGGGTTAGAAAGTGTTGATCATGTTAAAAGCGTTCCTTGCAGTTCTTCTGTGTGAGCTATTGATTCCGAATTATGAAAATTATTATATGTTTGCTTAAGTATACATAATTATATACATAATACATAATTATATTGGGTCTGATCAGCCAAATAGAATATTGTATTTGAGCAAAATAATTTAATAATTGCAACAAAATAAATAATTGGGTACCTGGCAGCCAAAATTTGAACAAAATTTTATATACTTATATAATAGCAATTTTGTAAATTAAAATATATATATATATATATATATATATATATATATATATATATATATATATATATCTATATCTGTGTTGGTATTATATATTTTGTACTAAAGTTGTATCACAATTTATATACAACGAAGTATAACAATTTGTAATATTTTTAAACTATTATTAACTAAATATAAAAATATATTATCACACTTTGCGTGTTGTTGAAACGTGACAAATAAATGAGAATAATGTTATATACAGAACAAAACTGTATGTCTCTATTATACCATAACTATATTACTATTATAAATATTAATAAGGGAGTTTTATGAAATGTATATAATATAATGTATATAATGAGGAAGGTGATGTCTTTCTACGCGAGCTTCAGTTGAATGCATTACCTGCATGCATCCATCATCTTTATGACTTTCATGTTGCATATTTATCACCCGTACCGTCTTGTGAGTCCCGCCCTCATTTCTAATCTCGTCACCGCTGCTGCGCCCTCAAAAGCTGACGGGTTGTTACATCAATGTTACGTTTACCTCGTTTGTCGCGCTATGCAAATAGTAGAAAACGCTGACTGACTCACAGTCTCAGCTTGAATCTTGATGAAATTTTTAAATGTTTTATCTCACAATATAAATATGCAGTATATGTATATAAATATGTTGTATATTATAATAACGTTGATCCAATTTCAAAGGAAATAAAAATGCTGTATCAATATTATCAATGGGCTGCAACGAAAGTATGTTAGCGTCGTTTTTCTTTTAGGTGAATGGACTTAAATTTAATAACCGACGCTGATAACGACTGGCTCTTCCATATAAATAGATTCTGTTAACATATTTTCGTTACAGTCTTTTGATAGTAATTCCAGCTTCAGCTCGCAGAAATTTATTATTTATTCAATTTTTTTTTCGACATTAAGTTGTACATTAGTGTCCAGAAAAGGCAAAGCCTTATATTTCTAGTTCACATTACATTAATCTATTGTCGAAATGATCAGGCAACTATAATATATAAAATAATCCTTGAAAATTCTGACGTTCGTTTTATAATGTTGTGTGTTTTCATCGTGATAAATTCTGGCACAAAAAGCAATAGTAATGGTGGTCTAATTAATTAATTTAAGTGTATAATATACGTTTAAGTGAAACGTTGTGCCATTTGCCTAAATTTTATTCTCTTGTGTTGCAGCTGTTTGAGTCCTCGATCTGCATACTTCTACGAGTTCCCACCTAGTGGTGAGTACTTTCCAATTGCCTAAGTTGAATGAACTATTGAGTTGGGATTTACACGATTTAATTTTTGTAACAATTTCTGCTTCAAATAAAATTTCATATTCTCCTGCAACCAACTTCCGACTTAAAGAGCAAAAAATTGCAAGTCGATTACAAAAAGAGATGATCAGCTTTTACTTGAACTATAGAAGCTAATACTGTTAAAAGCAATTATTTTATTGCATAACATAGTGTTTCTAACTAAACTCTAAACTATAACGCTCGTCAAAATGAACGTAGAAAATAAATGTTCTAATAACTTCCTGCATCTTCTAAGGAATGTAAATTTAGAATTACAAACATTTCACAATAAAATACGCTGTATAAGTGAAAGCCCGATAAATTATTTAAGTTTGAGTGTATATATTATATTTCATATTTCATTATATGTTTTTTTTTTTCTTGTAAGCCTAGAGCTTAAGATATGAAACATTATATTCCGCATAATATAAAAAAATCGATAAATTTATTTGACAGAATCTATTTGACTGTAATAAATATTAAATTTTAACGTAAATATTAAGTTTAATTTCTGTTACAGCAAAAAATTATATAGTTTGAATTTACATTGTATTAAATTTGTTCGAACATATATTTGCAGATACAACGTTTCTTACGTAATGTCTGCTGTTAATTATAGCTTGCGATAAGGAGACGGATTGCCGTGCTTGAACGCCGACGTGGCTTTTAAGACAGAAAGCTGCTGCATGCAGTAGTGTACACAATACCTACAAAGAAAGCTAAGAGAAGGAGGACCCCTCATTAATTTTATGTGATAATATCAGAGTGGTAGATAAAACTACGTATATAGCACCTCTTTGCCTTATTACTGTTGATATAAATGACAATGAATTACAGACGTTATTTTCAATGAAAAATAGTACTTCCATGCTTCATATAAATTATGGTTATTTTAAAAAAAAATGACTTGAAATTTATTTGATTTGAAAATAAAATGTAAGGTCTCAGGTCATAATATATAGTAAACCCTGAACTGTGTAGGTTTTCTGCTTTCAATTTCCTTAAATTCACTTTTGAATACGTGAAGAAAGTGTACACTATAGTCCGTGAGCTGAGGTCCCAAAATGGCGAAAAAAGGCTCCGGAGGGGGGGGGGGCAATCCAAAAGTGACAAAAATGGAAAGAAGACACTTTGTTGCATCCATTGAGCCCATTTTCGAATAATAAAGTTGTCCCGGGAGCTTCCGGTGACGTCACAAAGATGGCGTCAGAGCATTAAAATTGACTCAAATATACTTTATTAACATCAACTCCCAAGCACTTAATTTTTGCAGTAAAGAAAAAATTGATATATTTTATTAATGACAATAAAATTTTCTAGCTAAAAATGCATAAAAGTTTATTGCATGTTAAAACCTGTGCATGTACCACAGCCTAAAACTTAAAATTTGCCATGATTTTGAGGATAATTCATCTTACAATTGTTATAGCAAAGTAATTTTTTCTTTCTGAAGGCTATAAGCTATATGAACTCATTAAGTATATAATTGAGAGTATCCACACTAATTTTTGTTGCATTTGTTCAATTCAATACGCATCTGTGTGGATAATTAACCGAGCGCCACAGGGCAGGTAAAGCTCACGCGCGCCGCGTCCGAGAGAATTCTCACTGCTGCTTGTGCCCAAATTATTGCTGTAGCACAAAAATAATAAGAAAATAAGATTAGTAGAATCAGTATTACTTATGTCTTACACTTTTTGTTTCACATTTTGTGTTTTTAATGTACAACAGACCCATTATAACCGACAGATTGGGTTACAATTTTTGTATTTCCTCCTTTTAGTAATCGAATTAGCATATTGAAAAGTAGTTTTGGGAGCTTTAAATTTTTTTACCAATTTTTAAGATGCTTTGATCTACTCTCCAATTAATTGGGTGGAGTGAGGATTTTTTCAACCCTTTTAGCAGTCTCAAACCCAAAAATTGCATTTCTTTTATGGAATATCTAAGTTAAATTGAAGTGGTGCAAAAATTATTTTCCGATGTACAATAAATTATTATTCTGTTGGTAAATTGAATCCATTGGTGCTGTTTGAGACTCCTACATGGGTTGACAAAATTACAATCAAAATTCAATACCAGGGTTATAGCCAAATTTATCTCAGCCTTCAAGACAAAAAGTTTAGAAGCTCCTCAAACAACAACTATTTATTACAAAATCGAAAATCCTAAAGACTGGAAATAAAATACATATGTAATATTCTGTATTTTATTTATAATATTTTTATTACAGGTGAGAAAAAAAAAGTTTTAATGGATGGCAAGTAAAGTCAATAACAAGATAAATTGATTCATTAGTTTTTTTGTAGTTCCCGTTAATATGAAAACTATAAAAATATTTATAGAACTCGGTGCACATTAATACTTTTAAAATAAAAGGATGCAAAAATGTTTTCACGTGAATTAAACTTCCAAATTTATTGATTTTGTTTTAAAATTAACTAAAACTAATCCTCTACATAAAAATCTTAACTTCATTTCAACATATTTAATCAAGTTATCGACATGCGTTGGATAATGTATAAACATTTTTAATTGGGATCGATCTCTTCTCGCTGCCATTATATTGTCGCGCCTTATAGCGTCCTGAGTTGGGCTGATCAACAACGGGTGGTCCAGCTCAACTCAGGACTCAGGACGCTCTACCCTAGACGCGACAATATTATCTTCTTTAAATACATAATTATTTTTTCTGACCTATACTTTGTTTCAATAACGGTACATGTTAGATTACTAGTAGTGTGACCAATTGGATTTTTTTTTAAATATTTTACATTCTAAAAATATTAATTCACAAAAAAATCACAAAATTTTTGTTTCGGAGGCCTTTAACATGCAGCCTTATAATTCACAAAACAACTTTTATACTCAAAATAAACTTCGTCTGAACTAATGCATATATATATAAATCCCAATTAGAAAATACTTACGTTATCCAAGATGAATTCTATATTGGATATTTAATTTAAAAAAATAATAATAATAAAAATAAAACTGAGCCGTTTTTTCGGTAAAAAAATTCTTTAAATTACTGTTGGTTAGTTAATTACCATAAGGATTTTCAAGATTTTTTTCCGGAAACGGCTCCGTAAAAAAAAATTTAGTTGAAAATCCATTAAAAATTAAAAAAATCATCATAGATCAAGTATATTGGTATGTACCATAGTTCAAACCAAGTTTGAAGAAAAAGCTGTTTTCTGTTCCATAAAGATGCATGTTAAAAAGGCCTCCGAAACACCATTTTTGGGATTTTTTTGTGGTGTGAAGCTATCATAAACTTAAAGGATTCCTTTAAGTTTATGGAAGCTATATTTGAGATGGAATTTTTTGCAGGTAATTTTTCAATAGATGGCAGGTTAAACATTTGTAAAAATTAAAAAAAAAATGTAACCACTCACTCTACTTTAAATAGAGTAATAGTGAACTATCAGTATAATAATAAAGAACATTATTTCTGCATGTGATAACATCACAGTCTGGTCGAATGGCAAGTACCGTCAAAGAAGATGGTTTGATTTTTTTTTTAATATGGGTAGTTTTTGTAAATTTTAAAACAGTATCAACGAATTCTAAAGGTTAGTCAATTTTTTAATTCTTTATTTTGAAAAATATGTTGTTTTTTTTTTTATCGTGGCATTGATATCCTAATATCGGTATTATAGTGAGAAGAAATGCAATTTTTGGGTTTGAGACTGCTAAAAGGGTTGAAAAAATCCTCACTCCACCCAATTAATTGGAGAGTAGATCAAAGCATCTTAAAAATTGGTAAAAAAAATTTAAAGCTCCCAAAACTACTTTTCAATATGCTAATTCGATTACTAAAAGGAGGAAATACAAAAATTGTAACCCAATCTGTCGGTTATAATGGGTCTGTTGTACATTAAAAACACAAAATGTGAAACAAAAAGTGTAAGACATAAGTAATACTGATTCTACTAATCTTATTTTCTTATTATTTTTGTGCTACAGCAATAATTTGGGCACAAGCAGCAGTGAGAATTCTCTCGGACGCGGCGCGCGTGAGCTTTACCTGCCCTGTGGCGCTCGGTTAATTATCCACACAGATGCGTATTGAATTGAACAAATGCAACAAAAATTAGTGTGGATACTCTCAATTATATACTTAATGAGTTCATATAGCTTATAGCCTTCAGAAAGAAAAAATTACTTTGCTATAACAATTGTAAGATGAATTATCCTCAAAATCATGGCAAATTTTAAGTTTTAGGCTGTGGTACATGCACAGGTTTTAACATGCAATAAACTTTTATGCATTTTTAGCTAGAAAATTTTATTGTCATTAATAAAATATATCAATTTTTTCTTTACTGCAAAAATTAAATGCTTGGGAGTTGATGTTAATAAAGTATATTTGAGTCAATTTTAATGCTCTGACGCCATCTTTGTGACGTCACCGGAAGCTCCCGGGACAACTTTATTATTCGAAAATGGGCTCAATGGATGCAACAAAGTGTCTTCTTTCCATTTTTGTCACTTTTGGATTGCCCCCCCCCTCCGGAGCCTTTTTTCGCCATTTTGGGACCTCAGCTCACGCGGACTACTAGGTAGAATTTACGAACAGAACTACTATTGAAAATTAATTTCTGCATTAATTTACAAGTTCAATATTTATTTATTTATTTATTTATTTATTTATTTATTTATTTATTTATTTATTTATTTATTTGTTTGTTTATTTGTTTATTCGTTAATTCGTTATGAATTCATTCGTTCGTTCATTCATTCATTTTACTATAGAAATTTAGTAAACTGCTTTCTTACAAAGTTATATTTCTGATTAAAGTTGCGACTGAAAATTTTAAGTAACCTATAGGCATCATTTTATAACTTTGAACTTTAAAAATTAAAGTTTTCAACTTTTTTGTTTTGTTTGTTTTATAGAGTTTACTTTATTGATTGCACAATATATAAACATGATGTTTGTTGTTCGATCATTCTTGTTCAAAGTAAACAATGCTGCAGATTCCACAGTTCATCAAATTTATTTCACAACAAAAAACAGTTTATTTTCAAATAAAGTACATTTTATGTAACAATTCCAGACCAACCATTCATCAATTATTAATATATATATAGTATCGATCTATATAAATAGTACTACATTAACAATAGCGAATTGAATGTGAATTTAGTATGGCTCATCTCTATTAATTATACTCTTATCTAGCATAATCATTAGTCATTGCGAAGCAACAAAATATTGATTTAGAAAGCTGTGAAGTGTGATACTTCTATTTAAAAGGGTATGACTGAATGATTAAAAAAAATTAAGCTCTGCATTAGATAAAAAAAAATGAAGATTGCCATAGCTTTTTCTCACTGTACAGACCTTTGAGATGTCCACCGATGGATAATTTCATTTATCACTTTTTTTTAAATGAACTTTCAACTTATATTATATACACATTTTTTTCACTTTTGGAAGCTAGTCGGATAGAGCTGTGCCATGATGCCACTGTGTATTAAGCAGTGCTATCTGTCTACACTTATTACAGTTCTGCAACACTCCACTCTTTTCTGTATAATCACTGTCACTTTTTGTAGGTTTTTAAATAAAATACAGCGTGATAAAATATCATTAGCTTAAATTTTGTTGACAGTATTAATGTAAAAGTAATTCTCATACGAGGAAAAATGCTAAATAATACCGTATATATGTAAACTTTTGATATTTAGAACACGGATTAATTAAAACTGATAAATGTGATAAATGCTTATAATATATGTTGAAAAAAACGCAAATATTTCATAAAGTGTGGCATTTCATGTATGAAAAGAATTACGTTAAAAAAAAAACAATAAACAAATTCAAGAAAAATTAGTATCTAACCCAGTTATACCCAGTTGTATTATAGTGTACTAGTCGCTACAATACAATGACTATTACTTGAACTTCTTTTCTTCATGAACCTGTATAGTGTTGTATACAAAGTTTTCAGGCACAATTGTAGGAAAAGAAAACTTGTAGCGTACTGACTCACTATTTTAGACTGAGATTGTACATTTAAAAGAGGAATATAATATACTAAAAAGCAAGCATGTTATGCTTTAAAAATATGAATGTCTCCACAAGAACTATAAATATTGCATAATAATGTCTTATAAATTCGAACGTAAATGAAGTTTCCATTATAATTTTGAATACAGTTCCTTGATGACGTTATTCTTACAGGTTTTCTCGTAATTAACACCATCATGTAGACGCAGTGATGTGTGTTTGGCTGTGTAGCGGTTTTGGTGTGAGGTACTGACATGCCTGGTGCTTGATGCTTGCAGAGCAGGGTGGGTGTGGCGGCGGCGGTGCGGGCACGGCCAAGAAGAAGACCACCACCTTTTCTCGACTTCTACGAGGACTCAAACCACACCGCAAGGACAAGGCGACTGCCAACTCTCCCACTGCACGGCAGCGCGGGGGTGGTTGCGGGGGCAAGAGTGGAGCAGCTACCAGTCCGGCAAGCAGGGTGAGTACTTATGGCTTGACTTTTACTACTCTTAACAGTTGTCAGCATAACTACCCTTCTGTTTGATACAAATTAAATCTGGAGAACAAACGATGGGGGAGAAATTATGCATTTTTATGACAACCCTATTATTTATTTACAAATTATAAGTAAATACAATATAATGGAAATTTGAAGTGCATGTTCTATTTTTTTTAATGTGTTTTAAATTTGGTAATGAGTGTAATCACTTTCACCTTAATATGTTATATACTTCGTTTATATATTTCTATATCCATAAATTATTACTTGAATATAAATAATTAATATGTGAATATAAATATAGGGAATTTTTTTGTTTAATTAAAGAATTTATTCCTGTTTTATAATATATTCAATGATGTGTAGTAAAATAATGAAATAATTATCATTAGGTACAAATATATGCAAATTTGTAAAGAAATCTCATTAAAACTAATTAAAATTCAAATCAATGTATTTTGCTGAGTGCTTAATATAATGTAGAAGGTCTCTAGAACCATTAAAAATGAATGTTTTATACAAAAATCAAAGATATACGATTGGAAAATCGTATCAGCATAAATAATGTGAAACCCAAACATCTAATTAAGTAATATAACGTTAATTAGATAAAACACGAACACTAGAGATAATTAATGGCAACGTACTGTATACGTGTGATAGAGAGAGAGAGAGAGAGAGAGAGAGAGAGAGAGAGAGAGAGAGAGAGAGAGAGAGAGAGAGGAGAGAGAGAGAGAGAGAGAGAGAGAGAGAGAGAGAGAGAGAGAGAGAGAGAGAGAGAGAGAGAGAGAGAGAGAGAGAGAGAGAGAGAGAGAGAGAGAGAGAGAGAGAGAGAGAGAGAGTATATACATCGCGTGCATATCACATCTTTGATGGGGTAAATTAGAGAACGTGTATAATGTTACATTATTAGTTGATACTTGCATGAATTCTTGCTTATTTAATAATTACACTCCGTTGTAAACAATATTTTATAATTAAAAGCCATTAATTAAAATTTACATGTAGTGTATTAAAGTTAAAGTTTACATTTTTGTATGTATATATTTGCCACATATACGTATACTTTTAATAAATATTTACTGTTGAAATTCATGTACTAGATGGATATTATGGTTTCTATATATTTTTCTAATTACGTAATAATGTGGCACGCTTGATATAATATAGTTGTTATATTTTTTCACTAATACGATATGACAGTGTATAACGCCACTTCCTAAGATTAACAAGCTAATATAATATATATTGTGTCTTCACTTCGCTGCACAATAATATCATATTATTAAGCTTCAATGAAATCACGAACTGCATAAAATAGGTTCAACATTAGTTAGTAAAAAGGAGTGGAACAGTGATGCGCTTTTCAAGACCGAGACTGTACTTAAAAAAATATTTTTTTCTTTGATGAATAATGAAATTCGTATATATTCAAATATTGTTTTTAATATTGAAAATTAATTCAGTGGATAATGTGTATATTCAATGCTTGCTTTAATGTTTTAAAGATTCAAATGAATAATCTGTTCGATTATTAAGTCTATGATTTTTCTTTTTTTAATTTTCCAGATCATAATACTGTAAAAAAATTTCAATCAAATTATAGTAGGGATTTAGAAATTTAGCAGCTATATAAATTTGATAACATAGGGCTATTAACGCTGCAGCATTATTGAGTTTTTCGTAGACTAATCCTGAATGCTGATTGATTGTGTTCGAATTAGCCATTCCGACGCGGGGTGCCTCATAGCTCTCTCCTCTGGCACCACCAAGAGCACCAAAGCATAAAGTTTGGAGGGCGGCGTGAACTGAAGAGCCGGCAGATAATAAGCAGGCAGGTACTACAGTGGTGCAAAACAACGATTTCCACCGGAAGGAACCGGAAGTGTAGTTTCTAGAATTCTTATTGACATTTTAAATATGGAGCATTGCAGGAAAGCCAGTGCTCAATGCTTCAGTTTTAAAATGTGAACATAGTCTCCATATTTCCAGCTACTTTCGGTAAAAATATGTTTCTCATGAGACTATACTCGGGTCATAGTAGCCGTCCCTCGGTGCGGACAAAGCAATTAAAATCACAATGATTAGCGTGGTGTAGCTGATGTGACCACAACCCTAACCGAAGGCTTTTGTATCGTAAATACACTATATATACAAAACTCTTCTCTCTCTCTCTCTCTGTTGCATTACCACCATGAAGTATTTAACCTCATATTATATGTCTGTCGAATTGTTGTATTAAAGTTGATTAAAGAGTGTTGTTTTTAATTACTGCTATTGGATTTTGTTTTGGCAATAATATATTTTTTCGAAGTTTAATCATAAAAATATTTAATATTTATTTTAATATATCATTAAAAATTAATAACTATTCTTGCATAATGTAACATCATGTAAAAATATAATACAGTAAATTAGCTTTGAATATTAAATAGCAAACTCTCTTATCGTTACACCTGGAACAAATTGTGAAAATGTTTGTTTTATTGCTAAATTGTAAAATAATATACTTAGAGATTATAACACTATATACCTAACACACATGGAACAAATTGTGAAAATGTTTGTTTTATTGCTAAAATGTAAAATAATATACTTAGAGATTATAACACTATATACCTAACATAATAAGGTTGCTTTAATTTGGGGATTCAATATTAGTAATAATACTGTATTATAAGTTTAATTTATATTCTACTCTAGTACTATGGGCATCATGCATCATAGATTTGCAAACAAATATAAGAGAACTTTCCGTATTGATACTTTTTATTTCAGTATATATATATGTTACATTCTTATAGCACTTATTATTATTAAATTTTTTCCTCAGCAGTGTTTTTTTTTTATTATTTTGTCTCTTTGAAACTCTCCAATGTTCAAATTCCTTAGTTTCTTATATTGCTTAAATTTTATGGTGGATATCACTTTTTGCTTATTTCAATGTAAGTAGGCCAAGTTGAAACAAAACAGATGTTATATTCTGGGATCAAATTTATAATGATATACAATCAAATAATATATACAATACAAATTAATTCGTACATAATAACATTTTAATAAAACATTTTTATCTTATTTCAATCTGTAATGGGAAAAAAATAGTTGTATTATTGACATTATTGTAAATAATGGAAATTTTGTCATTTATATAGACATTATACAGTACATCAAATAATCACATTACTATATCATTGCAAACAATTAGCGTTTGAAATATTTAAATTTGTTCATCATGGTATTAAATATTTGTTTTTATAAAACAAAGTATATACTGTATAGTTTTCATAAAATAGCTGCTTCTCTTTTAAAATTAGTAAACCTATCTGCTAAATAAATTTCAATGAACTGTGTACACTGTTTAGTTCCATTCCAATTTAGTTTGCTATTAAAAATAAAGCAATTAACTGTATAAAATAAATATATACATATAACCTTTCATCGTAAACGATTGGATAAACCATTTTAACTCTTGTTTTGTGCGACAGTATTTGGTACTTACAAAAAGAGTAATAACATTTATTTTTAACTGTTTGTAGTTGTTACAGTATTTGAGTTTAACACATGAAACGTTTGATACTGTTGACATACAGTAAACCAATGGAAAGATATACACATGGATGTTAGTGTACGTAAAAATAAAAGGCAGTTTCAATATTTCACCTTTTTCTTTTTTTCACCATGCTAATTAATGAGAGATGAAAAGCTGAGGTGAGGTGCTTGCTGTGGCAACTCATGGTTCATGAGAAGTACCATAATTCGTTGTTATTGGTAATTTTATTTAATCAGCAATAGGGTTTTAGAATATCCTCTTAATCACCTTCTTTACAGGAATACACTAGTTTTTAATGTTCGATCAAAATGCGACGTGAAGTCTGTAAAAAAGTTGAAAATTTATAGAACATTTTTGCAGTTAACATTTTAACTTTCAATCTTTAAAAATATATATAGTTAAAATAATAATGGGAAGATTAAGAGTACTAATGGCCATGGATAGACCACCCTTCCACAGACAGCTATATTATTTTTGAATGTTAATTTCTATTTGCTGGATTGTAAATTGAACATTAGGATTTATAAAAAAACATAAGGTCGTGAAATAAATTTTATTTTGAACACAAACATAACATGCAAAGTTAGAAAATCATTTTATGTCCTTTTTATGACTGTGACATAAACATAGCAAATACATTATTCATCGTTAAATATTTTTATTACAGATAATTTTCTAACTTTATTATTTTTATTTTTTATTAGTTTTAGAGTTTTTTTCCCCTTTTTATTATACGAATTATTTACACTTTTTGTTGAGCTATATTTCGTGTTTACTATTGACATTGACGTGATGAAGCTCGGACTAACTAGCTTTATTTTATTCATGATAAGTGGAATTTTATTTGCTGCCCATGCATTGTTCAATCTAACCCTATCATGCTGCCCAATTTATAATTCTAAAATTATCTATATATGATTTATAAATTTAATTTAATAATTAATAATATATATGTATTGTTTTACATGAAAGCTAAAATAATGTTTATTTTTATTCTGGCGTGTAACAATGTTATTCTATTTGTTACAGAAGAGGCATTAAAATAAAAAGAAGTTCACACTAAAAAAAAGTATGCGTAGTTGCTGTGTGTTAGCATTTAGTTAGTTCTAGTTGATTGGCTAGAAAAACGGCGTGTTTTTCACACTGAATGCAGAGATCGCGCTTGCAGGGGTGTTGAACGAGCTGCTAGAACTAACTGCGCGATTCAGCAAATATCCGGGCGTGCAAGCAAGCAGCACATTCGCCCTACTGCCTACAGTTAAAATAACTGAATATTCCCAGCGGATGTTTCTGGTAGTGCACCTTACTGTTCTCATTTCATTGCTGCAACTTTACACTTTACAGAGTTGTCTGATTGTAAATATAAGTGCAAAGTTTTAAAATAAAAATATAAAGACTAAGAACTGTACACCACTTCCAGAAGGAATTTCCAAATAAACTGTTCTGTAGCTGGTTGTGTACGGCCACGCTCAATTCGAAATGTAATTTTCGATACTGTAGCTGGGCACGAGTGTAGTGGCTGCGGAAGAGCTCTAGAAGTAGCAACTTCACTAAAGTCTCATCGGGAGTATTTTTTTTTTTTCTCGTGGCAACAAAAACTCTCGTTCAAACCTGCTTACGATATAATTCTTGGTATTTCAAACTGACGTCATAAACCCTTATTCCCATATAATGTTCTTGTATTTATTCGAAATAATTATATTTTGGTAAATATTTCTGTAAAACATGTATTTCAATAACATGAAATATAGGACAACCAATAATCATGTACACTTATACAAGGATAAGCATTATTGGAACAAATTTTTATCAACATTAATTAAATAATATATGATATTATGTTTTAAATAAATTGTATATTTATTATAGATAATATTGTTCTTAAATGAAAGTTTATGACGTCACTTGAGAAATTTGTGAACGTAAGTTTAGCTTCGGCAACGTCCCGGACCCCTGTACTCTACTGTAGGTATACGTGCTTCTCATGCGGCACCTAATGATATTTCCTTTTCTTGCTTACCAGTGTAGTGTTCTCGCACTTTCCCGATCTCTTTTTTTCCCCCTTTTTTTTTTCACCCAACAGAGTCCTCTTGCTCCAACCTGCACCCCCCCCCCCCAAAAAAAAAAAAAAAAGAAAAAAGTTATCCCTCGTCGTGTACAGTTAACTCACGCGTACAAAATACAAACAAGTTGTGAAGAAAGTGTATCACTCATTCATTTCTAATGATCCATAATGAAGGGAAAAAAAAAAAAAAAAATTATTTCAACTGAACATCAATAATAAAAGTATGTCGTATGTCTTATAATATTGAAAATATATATTAACGTGACTTGTTTACTGAATTTCTTTCTCGGTTCTGTAAATATATTGAAAGGCAAGAGGAATATAATAAACTTGCCACTTTTCAAATAAGGTATAAGAAAAAGGCAGACACACCATGTATAACGTTCAGAGATCATCATTTAGAGTTTCAGAGTCTTAATGGTTCCTTCATGTTCCGTAAAATCGAAGTTCCAATGCATGCTCTCGGTGTATTTAATTAATATGAGCAGCACTTCAAAAGCACCTTTGCAAGATTTTGGAACTTATTATAGTTTTCTGGACAGGCTATAACATGTGAACTTTCCTAGAAATAACCCTCTGATTCTATTAACTGCTTCAATACTGGCTCACACAAAGAGAAATTATTACAACAGAAAGAATATAATATATATAGTTTAATTTAAGTTTGTCCCAGTTACAATTATTCTACTCAATACTTATAATTAAAATCCTTTTGTAGTTATATAATAGACCACTTATCTAATAAGTTAACGTCACTAAATTTCTCTCTGTGCATGGAAATTGTAGATAACCTTATTATATCAACATAATATATAGTCATATACCTTCAGACTACTTAACGTTATATAATAATTATAATAATAGGAATTACCAACTTTGTGATGTTTGAATAAAGCTGAGGATGATGTACATCATTAATTAGTGGTGCAAGAAGCGTCTGCCCACCTTGTTACTATGGTACAACTAGGTACAGCCGTAACGTTAACCCTGCGCTATTTATGAACTTTATCTCACAGTCCACAAGAAAACAAGATTAATTGTAACTGTTTAAAGGAATGCCTAGACAGAGTATCTATTTTTACACTCACCAAAAATCTGTATCCCTCTGTCTCTTATAAAGTCATATAAAGTAACGTTGTTATAGTGTCGAGTTGTACAGTACATTGCTCCTGCAGACAGGCAGCTGCTAGTGGCACCATTTTCCCTTCTCTGTACATACCCACGCTCTGACTCACCGACGTCATCTGCATTGTGGAACGTTACTCATCTTTTACTTACCTACAAAACAAAAGCTACATTGTAATGAATATTTTATCATTTTATGTATAATAATATAAAAAAAAAAAAAATCTCTTTACCTCTTCTTGTTATATATATACAGTAGCAGGAAATTTAACCCGATTCAATTGTAACTCAAGTTGCTTCAAAGTGTATTATAGAGTAGACAGAGAGTAGGTTAAATCACTTAAAATCTTTATTACATTTAAGTCAATACAATATTCTCATAGAATTTACATTGTATAACATACAAGAAGTTGTCTCTCTTTTTAATTTTTGTAGAGATATATAGCTTATTACAAGAAACCATTATATTCAAGGTTTTTAGTAAACAGTAAAAAAGCAAGTCAATTTCTGTTTATAATTTGATTTCATGTTATTTTATTATGGATTATTTTTAATGTAATTAATATTATAGTATCACAATTAATTCCGGAAATTGCTTTAGTTCTATCAAATTCTTAATACGTATACATATCATTTTTTTTCAATTAAAATTTAACACTGTATACTAAAAATCACATTGTGTTGTCTTTATAATATCCCAAGTATTTTATTTTTTTTAAACTTTTCATGCTGTGCAGTCAAATTTAAAAGATACTCTCACCGAAAGTAGCAAAAATTGTAAGTCTTCAAGCCTTCCTATTCGTATTATTAGACAAATATATATAAGTTTAAACTTTTTATTGAATTTTGACGAGATGAAATTAAAAAAGAAACTATTTGAATTATTTATTATAAAAAGCTCAAATTTTCCTTGCATGTGCCGCATCCAACGCATTAATGGACCGCACGCCACTATAATATACTCGGAGTAAATACGCAATAAAATGAGGAAGTGTTTTTATAGTTCATTTGTTCTTGCGACACGCAAGACTCGTTTATACAGCTGTTTTTAAAACGTGAGCAGTAATTTTAATATTTTCGCTCCTTTAATAGGGCAAAATAGGGTTAAAAATTTATTTGACTTTTTTTTTTAGCTATACATATTTTTCCGATGAAATATGAGAAGCCGTGAAGGTCTTATTTGATAATTTTGTAATTTATGCTTCATTCATGATAGGGCGAAATAGGGGTAAAAAAATATTGCATATTTTTTGATGATTTTTCGTGTAATCAGGAGGCACTTGCACTTCCGCTCACCAATTTTCAATTTTCCATGTTTATTTTTTATTTTCTATTTTTTTTTTTTTTTTTTTTACTGATTGGAACCCTGTCTTTGTACTAAACTGAAAGTTGCATGAGGCCAAATAGGTCCTACTACTCGATTTAGATTTTGTTCGCTATTTATCCTGAACTCGGGGTACTTGAAAGCACAATTTCAGAAATGTTTGGGAAATTTGGAAAAAAAATTGCTTATTAGCCTTTATAATACATTCAACGTCGGATGCATAAAAGGGATCAAAACGTAAAAATTCCTAAAATGTTGTTTTTTCTACCATAATAATTTGGTGTATCTTACCTCTTCACTAAATTACATAAAAATGCATTAGCCCTGTACTGGTCAACCAATTTAGCATGAGAATCCCTTACATGTATATTAGTTTAGGCCAAAACCCATAGTAGATGTGAATCATGGAATCAAGTTTGGACGCCGTTCCAGTATCATCATTAAGCAAGGCCGACCTCTCCATCAAGTTTCATCAAAGTCACGAATTCTGCTCTCCCTACCCTCTCTTGCCCCCGGTACTTCTACTGCAAATACCTCAAAAAGTTTCAAAACTATTAGGAACAAAATAACCACAAACTTCACACTTCCGACAACTTCCGGAGAAATACCAAATTAATTGTCATATCACTGTTTATACGCTTCATTGATCCCCCCCCCCCCTCCTTTTTTTTTTTTTTTTTTTTTTTTTTTGCCTAGCCTGTACAACACAAGAGTCTGAGAAGAAACAAGTAGGAAGTGTAATGTATTGCGCTTCTACCATAAAAACGTCCCTTGTCCACCAAAAGTGTCCCGTGCTGCTTGATATTCCCAGAGGTTAAATTGAAAAAGCTAAATTCGGTGAGAATAAGGTTTTGTACTGTGAAAAACGTGTCTCCTAACGTATTGATATTGAAGTACTTTAACTCTTCTAACACAGTTAAAATGTCAGAGTAAAAAATCTAAAACAAAAACCTGTCATGCAAGAACGTAAGTCACGAAGAGTTGAATTAATTTTTTTTTTTAAAGCAGTACGATCACATTCATATTCTAATTGAAAGTGCAGTACATGTTTTTTTGGGTCTTCCTATCAGCAATTAATTACTATTAACAGTATATAAAAAAATAAAATAAAACTTTGTAAGTTGCTGTCAAGGAAACCCTAATAAATTCTGTACACTGTCATGAGAACATCACAGCTGTAACACAGGCCATTGATGTATAGTACAAATTATTATAATATGTAACTTTCACGTTTGTTTACATATAACAAAAAAACGGACGCTTCCACTGAGAGTATCAAATTATATTAAACGCCATTCAGATTTAGAATTTTGCGGGTGAATGAACACTTATATAAGTGAATGGACTGCTCAGCAATCTGTTTTATTTGCCCTATATATAGGCTATTTTTTTTTCTTGTACTGTAATATATGTATATTTTGGGACCATGAAAAAGATAGTAAAAAAAAAAATATTTAATTCAAATTTACATATTCACACAATAGTCATAATACAAATACAATGTTAGGATAAAAAGTAATTAACTCTACCTTAGACGCCATTCATTCCTGTAGACTCCTACAAATATGCAACTCTTTGTTCATGAGAGTTAAAAAGGTTGCAGAATTTACAGGCGGGTAGTTAGATTTTTTTTTTTTTTTAATTAACATCTACTCTCTTTCTAGTATTAAAATTATGGCAATATACTGAAATACCTCCTCCCCTTTCGCAATTTTATTACCTTTTCTTACAATATTATTAACAACATGTTAATTCATCATCTTTGCACATTCGTCATCAGAGTAAATAAAGTTTAAGAAAATTATATTCTATCTCTCTCAGGCAGTAGGTTAGTTTATGTGAGAAAGTTTTGCTAGTTGATGCTATGCAAATTAATCTCATTTAGGTTGGTATATTAGACGACGTACTACCACCAGAGAAATAATTTATTAGACACTAGCAAACAAGCACAGCAAGCCTTATATTATATATATATAGTAAAGCTAGCTAAATATTAGGTATATAAGAGGGAGTATAAAGTCTCTACATATACACACACGTTATAGCAAAGAAGCGGGGAGTTTATAGTATACTCGTGTGGTTTTGACCATCCCACACCTCAATTACCCCCGTTGGTCCATCCTCATTACCCTCTGACCTCATCACCTAGGCTGCAGGCGAGTGGGCTTGACGTGGCCTGTCAGAGACTGGCCTGTCCGGACCCTTGAGACACTATATATAGTTATATGTTACCTGCATGTGTGTGTAGGCAACACTTAACGACGGACGGTTATACCTGCAGAGGTAGCAGTAACATTTCTCACACGTTTAATAAACATGAACTTGGAAAAAAGTCTGCCGTGTAAACTTTTATAGACTACATTATTATTACAATTTGTACATATCATAAATTGTTTTATTAAATTTTAAATAGTATTACAATTTTTTAAAAAGAACTATTATATAATTATGTTTTAAAAGGTTTGAAATGTAAATTTATAACATTATTTATTTAATATTAATGAGATTTTCTTATGAAATTATAAACATTATTACAAAAGGGAATTAATTTTAATACTTAAAGCAGTTATTTTATAAAATGTATAGTATGTACATTGTTGGATATAATATGCACTAAAGAAAAAACATTAATAAACAAAATATAAAATGCTTGATATTTTTAGTTATAAAAAATATAACATAATACATTATAGTGGTTCCCAAGCTAAATAATAAAATTAAGTAAAGCTCAAAATAATTGATAATTTTTTGTGAGTTCTAGTCTGTTCTTTTTTGTTATTTTATTATTAATTTTTTCTTCCTTTTCTATGTATATAACGCTTTTTTCTGGTTTTGGTAATATATCTCAGTATTGACTTCACTCCATATCAAATTTTGATACAATATTTCCATATGATTTCACAACATATTGGCGTAAGCGAGAATGTCTGTTTGATTTGACTGTATATATATTTTATTTATAAACATATATATGGGCATGTTGTGAAATACTACTGAATGAATGCATGAAGTGGCGATCGAGGTTCGAGTGTGTGATATGTTGGTTTGTGCGTGTTGCTGCTGCAGGTGGGCACTCCAGAGGGCTTATGTGAGGGCATGGTGCCGACGTTAATGCCCTCTGTAGCCGACATGAGGGACTACGATCGACTTCGCTTCCTTCAGATGAACGGGGGAGGAGGTGCCGTGGCCAGCAGCTTCGAGGAAACCATTCAGAGGGTGAGACAGTTACGAACAAACAACACCTTTAGTAGCAATCAACACGTAATTAACAGAGTTTACTACTAGTCTCCCGTCAAATAACAAATAATATAGCCCTTCCTTTCAGAACTATTGTACACTTCCGGATCCGTTTCTATTTATTATACTGTATACTGTATATTTTATATATGATATAGGTTGACAATTATTAAATTTTTAATATTTTTATAAGCTTTTTTCCAACAGCTTAATGCAATTAAAATTTTAATTAATTTATTGTATATATTAATTACTTAAAATATAGCAAAACATAAAATACTATATATATTTATATTATTTTTATAATTATTATTATTTAATTAATTTAGAGAAAAATTTATAATATTTACCTTTTATATCTTTGATAAAAAACAAAAACAGTTGTTGTTTTTTTACTCTTTTATCTTTTTCAACTCGATCTGTCAGTGACAGTATGCGGTTCATATAACAAACTGATTGATATTGCAGGAAACACTATGATATACGAGATGTTACCATATAGACACATAAATCTGTTGCTTTGAAAAAAAAAAAAAAAAAATCGCTGACTTTTTTTCTGTATAGGCACGTATCAACAAATGAGATATCAAACTACAAAAAGTTTTCAAATAGTGAAACTTTTAATTTAAATTACATATTTTTTTAATGTTTTAAATAAATACAAATTGATGGCTGTAATGTTATTCAGAGAGTAGCTAATTATAAACTAAACTGGTACATCAACATCAGTAATTTAAATAATACATTATTTTAAGTTATCCAGTAAGTACTGATATTATAAATAACAATGTAGAAATGTTATTATACTTTTAAAGCTATTACACTGTGTGAGTATATATGAAATAATTATAAAAATTTGTTCATTGCATTAAACTATATTAATAATATTTTACGTAATTATTTGTACTATTCTGTAAAACGAAGAATTAGTGAAGTAATGCATTAAGAGTGGATAAAAATGGTCACCCGTAACTCCAGACTATATTTTAATTAAAAAAATATCTTAGTGGTTAAATTTAATGTTGTTATAAAACGACACCGTGTTCATAAAACTGTAATATATTACAGCGATTTATTTTCCCTATAAACTTATTTTGCTATAATACCAGCTGTTCTAAATTAAATTGAGTTTTGTTGCATGCTGTTTATTTTTTATTAGTGTAGTACTTATTTTAAGATATTGCATGGTTCAATATATTGTTAAATTGCACTCTTTTCAAGTAATCTCTGTTATAAAAATAAATATCTAGTAAAAGTATAGAATTGTTATTTATTTCATGTGGATTATATCATTATAGAAATTTTTACTGTCCATATAATATATAAGTTTAGTTAAATTATACTGCTAGTAAAAAGTACATTCAATATAAACTCAAAAGAACTTTCTAAATTTGCATATAGAGTGTTAAGAACTATAAGGTTTTTGACCCCTTGGTGTGTAAAAGCATACAAAATATCATCATCATCTCACTGAACATTTCCCCTTGATAAAGAGTCCTGTGACGGCTAACTGCTTGCCTACTATAGCGGCCTCCTTGTATTTGCCTTGGGCCACCTGGCAGCAAGGCAGGACCTAAATCATTTCACTATTTGCCTTGCGGAATTTTCTCTCCTCCCACCCCTTCTCTCTCTCTCTCTCTCTCTCTCTCTCTCTCTCACTCTCTGTCTCTCTCCCTCCCTCTCTTCGCTATCTTTGAAAACATGAGATTTGAATATAAAAATATACATAGATGGAAAGCAAATAATAATAATATACCAAGGGAAAAATATATAAAATGTTATTTACAATGAAAACATTTCATGTACTTTTACTAAGTACCTCTTTATTAAAAAAGAAAAAAATTAAAAATATATATATTTTTAATCAGTTTCCATTAAAATCATATTTATTCTCATTGTTCTATATTTACATTGTATAAACTTTTTTATTATTACTTTTATTATTTATTACGATTCTACTTCAGAATAATACTGACATAAAGTCTGCGTTATGTTTGTTCTAGATTCAATAAATATAAGAGATTGTGCTTCTGTAGAGTGAAAAGTTTTGCTTTAAACTGTTCAATTTCCCTCGGTAACTCAGAACCACTTCCTTCCTGATACGTTTAACTTTCTTTTCTTTTTGTCATTTTTTTCCCTATCTTAAAATCTTTATTTACTTCCAGAAATAAGAAAATCACTTTTGCACAAATAGATTTCTTCTTGGAGTAATCATCATTATCAATATGGTTATCATAACGTTCAAAATAGAATAATAAAGTTACTTTTTGTTTGTTATTTCACAATCCAACCCATTATATAATAGCAAGAAGGGGAAAGGAAAAAAAAAAAAAAAAAAAAAAAAAAACTTTGCCCCTTATATATCATGTATAGGCAATTTGCCAAGCGTTAGTGTTGAAAAAGTCACATACATTACAGGATGAAAATGTTGTCGCGGACATTACAGGACATTGCAACTTTAAATTTACCGATGTCAAATTAAACCCTGCATGTATGAAATATTAAAATTACTTTTAAAAGTTATCTACTGTAATTTCACTAATTTCTACGTAGACACTTGAACTCTTTTACTATATTAACTCTGGTATAAAACCTTAAAATAAACCTTAAATTGTTGCGATTAACTGCAACTTCATCTCTCTATCTATCGTAATATTATTATTATTGATAGAAGCCTAGTATAGCAATTTAAGCACATAATTTGATGAATAAATGTCAGCACATTTGCATATGCTTTGAGAGAGTTAATTTTCATTAATTAAAATTTCGCTTTTGTATATATTAAATGTGCTCACTGAATCATAGTTGCCAGATATTTAGTTAAAATTATAAATGAAAATATTTTCTTCAGTGTTAATAATTATTGCTCATAAAGCGTATACTAAATTATATATACATACATAATTTTTTTTTGTTTAGAAAAATTGTCAATTACAATATAATTATATTTGACTTCATGTTCAAATATTTTTTTCTACGATATATCCGAAAATGTTAGGGAGAGAAACGCTATTCTTGTATTAAATTAGTTTTCACGCGTTGATTGAACTATGAACACAAATACAATATAATATATATAGAAAGAGAGACGCCGGTCTGCAGCAGCTTCATATAAAAGCAATAGTATTCCCATGCACCCTCATATTTACTCATCCCCCTCCTCGAACCTCCTTCCAACCATCCCCCCGGCGGTTGAGTTACTTTTCTCTCTGGTTTACGAGCACCCGGGTTGCCGTGCCTTTGCTGTATGCCTGTATGCTTCCTGGCGTTCATAGCTCCAACCATCCAAACGCCCACAGTTCTTTACCCTCCCTTCCAACTCTCTCTCCTCACTCTTATGGCTACTTGTGGTCATTTCGTGTCCCTTATTATCAAGATATATAGGCGACGTCATCATTAAAAGAAATCATGAATGTCAGAAGGAGAAAAGCAATAAAAATTATTTTTTTCTCTCAAGCCATTGAACTTAACTATTGGTCATTTCATTTTTTATATATTATAGTATATAAATAATTTATATCGATTGATGGTTAGTTAATACACAAAATTTACATTTTATGGAGGGTAAAGGTTTGTCATGAATGACCTAATCTATTATGTTATATATAAGGGATTAATAATAAAAGTCACAACTTTATATGTGAAAGTCTAGCTTTTATTTTCATTTGTTCGAGATTTTTTTAATGGTTTTATCATTTAAGTCTTTTTTCCATTTAAGTAACTTTTTTATTTGAAGTCTTTTAGCTTATATTACACCCTGCATGCGATTTAACTCAGGAAGTCGCCTGCAGTTTGTCTCGTAAACTATTAGTTTTTAGCTGTTATATATACGAGAATATTGTAATGTATGTATACCAACTGCAGGGCTTTTGACAAAAATGTTACAAATCGATATGATACTTTGATCCACTAACAAATTAGTGAAATTAGTTTAAATTTGAGAATTACTGGGAAACATTTCTAGGATTTAAAATAGAAATGCTCCGCCCTCCACGAGTGATACACCTGCGACTCTTGTAGTTCCAATACCTGAAATAATGAGTTAACAAGAGCGTTATCAAGTTCAAGTCTTAACTTCAAACAAATATGCAAATCTAAGCAGCAAATCCATGCTGGCTATACATAGTTAGCTACCATTCTATACTACTGGCTGAGTTTTTCTATTCATTCAGAATTGCTTTTAAAAAAAAGTCTTTCGAAAGAATAATAAGATAAAAAAAAAGTTTGCTTTATAGTACAGTTCGCTTTACACTACTTGCTCGATTTTTGTGCAACAAAAAATAAACTATATATATCCAACAGACGATTCGCTAAAGCCTAAAGGAACAATAAACAACAAAGAGTAAAGACCTTTAAGAATCAACAATGCGATGAAAAAAAAAATCTTTTAAGACATCTGTTTTCTCCCAATGGCTTCACACATAAGTTTTAGACTTAAATTTCTTCCTACACAGAATTTCGTTCACACAAATCCTAAAAAAAAAAAATACAGCTAAGCGTAGTAAATAAATTGCAGTGTTTAGGTATTGGCCACATTTTAATAGTTTGTAATGTTGCCGGACGATTAAGTTCATCCACTAAAACTTCAACATTATTATACTTAAATACTCACTTAACGTTATATCATACAATATAATATATATATATATATATTTTTATTTCTAAAATTTTTATTTTTACTTCACATACCAGTATATAAAAATGATAAAATGCTTTATCGATCGACGCGTTTCTTGACATAGTTGTACACTCAGAGACAGTACGAATGTTACTCCTACCTGATTTACTGAACATTTGAAATTTTGTGAAGAGTAAGAAAAGCACCCCATCTTCCAAAAAAAAAAAAAAATAAATAAAAATAAAAAATAAACATAAGTTTCTATATAGTGCGTGGATAGCAACACCGCTAAAACAGAGCAGGAGCAACGTTCTAGATCTTGATATCCCAAGGCGTACATTGTCTATATATATATTTTTTTTAATACAAGCGACCTGTATACATTGTATGTTTATTATTATTACTTTGAACGACATAACAATTTCAGTGACGTTTATGCTGCCTAGGGCTAGCACATAGTGAAAATCTTTTAGTGCAAATATTTTATATTCTGTTTCCCTGACGTGGTGAATGTTTGATGTTGCAGCTCAAGATGCAGGAGGCGCTCAAGAAGAAGGAACGTTTTCACAAGGAGCAGGAAGAGGTGAGTTGCTTACCTGCCGCTAATATATATGCGGACTTTTATCATAATTATGTCCGGATTATACGTGCCAGGATATATTTAAAGAAAATTATAAAAATGGAGTATTAATTAAGAATTAGGTCAATGCTTAAATGAAAAACCATTCAGAAGAAATAAATTGTATAGTTGAAATTAAAGATTCATCTTCTACTTTATTCTGAATCGATTTTGCTTTTACGAATAGAGCCATTGCAATTGTATTACTAGAGAAAATGTGCAATTCTAAAAAGGATATTAACTATGAAATGGAATTAAAAGACAACCATGCAGGATTTGAACTCCTCTGCATGAAGGACGTTACCAGTAATACATCATGCCTATGCGCTCGAGTATATAGTAATTCCTGATTCACCCAACCCCGACAGTTAATTTATTACATTATCCTACTTTATTCACAATTTAATTGTTATTTTTTGTAGAATTTAGTAATTGATCTTTCTCATTATGAAAATAAAATATTCTATAGATAAAAGAAATGATAAATAGTTGTTCTCTAATTGCTATTAATGATAGCTACTTTCTTACTTTTTAAATTTTATATTATAATGACATTATTAAGAAAGTAACTAAGTGATGGATTATGCATGTTGCTTGTATTATATTATTATGCTTTATATTATAATAGTTTGAGGAGAAACGGCATCGTCTTGGTATTTACAGAGTGATGTATAATATGATGACACACTGCCATTACGTTCAGGTGCTGCTCATCTGCATCTCAATCACCAGCCCACCTCATCTCTGCACCTCCCCCCCCCCTCTTCTCCGCGTCTTCCCACTGTTACAACCTGACTACGCAACGTTGTTGCATCCTCCTGCTTGTTGCCTGCCTGCTCGCTCGTATCACCTCACCCCCTTGCAACCCCCACAACATAACAGCAGTAAACATCCCCCCTGTGTAAGGTGGTGGCGGGCGGGGTGTGGCACTGGCACTTAGAAGAAAAGTAGCTCAGAAATTATTGCCTTTGTTTAGCATAAAACATAAAAACGTCCCTTCTTATTTATACTTATATATATATATGTGTGTATATATAGTCTTTTTGACAGTTTGAAACATTTCTAGTTTATTTATGAAAACTAAAATTTATTTATATATATATATATATATATATATATATATATATATATATATATATATATATATATATATATATATTTAAGAATCTTGTTTTTATCTTCGCTGTCGTTCGGTTTTAAAATATTATATTTTAACATGGATTACAAATCATTACACAACATTCTTATAGCATTCTAGATAGGAATATAATGTATATTTTCTTTTTCTCAGTGTTAATATATGCATACTTTTGTACTAAAGATGACTTTACGTCAAACATTCTGTACAGTACTTCAAAATGAAGTAAACGGTTGACAGTATATTTTGTATTTTTATTTCTTTAAAATAAAATAATAAACGTGTATCTTATTTATAAAATTATAAACATAATACAATGCAGCCTAAAAGTTACATATTTATATGCAACAAAAATCTAAAGACATGTCCATGGTTATTTTAAACGTTTAGCTTTAATTATTGCTATACTCATAGTACATTTGATGGTGGTTTTATAAGTAGCATAACCACAATGTTGAAACGCTAAGAGGCTTTGTGGTTTTCCTTTGGAACATCTTTAATCGTCTCGACACCGACCGAACTTGCAAGTTAGAAAATATCTTGCTTGCTTTTTTGCTTGTAGCTTTTATCTATATAACTATAAACTAGGCAATTTAATTTTTATATCATTGACGGAAATAAGATGTCATTTAGATTCCTAAGGTTTGCTGACATTGACATATAAATCTGTTTGCAAAATTCAAAAGCTCACTTCCGGTTACTTCCTTTGGGAATATCAAATTAATTTTGAATGTTCGGTTGTACTCGCTAATGGTATTATAGCTAGTCACTACTAGGCATGCTCCAGCCAGTAGTCCAGTCCAAACGTGGCTCGCGATCACACGTGAGGGACGACACAACTGCTGTGAGTGGGGGATAAAAAAAAAAAAAAAAGTAGGGAGTGTGCGTGCTTGCTTGCTATTACACTGTAATACAAGCTTAAGCTTTTTCTTTACGAATTTTCACCAGCCGCCTTGCACACGAATATACACGTCCCTTGGTGCATCTAATTGTAGCAATAGCTTTTAATGTTGTAATCAGAAGGAAGCTTAGCAAGTTGTATAGCAACGTTGCCTGCGCCTGACTGCTTTCTTTTTATATAGATTATACTTCATGTGCACTTTCACATTATTTTCTTTACCTTCGTGCAAACAACATGCAAGATCAAGTTAAATGTGTAACAAGATTTTTTTTCTTAAGTACAGTATATATATATATATATATATATATATATATATATATATATATATAATTTATAAATTTTATTTAACTTTTATTTACTGTTGAAATGTTGTTTGTGCATAGTTTATTTAATTTTTACCATGTTAAATAAGTTTGGGAAATACAGACTACTTATATATGTTAAAGATTAATTTTAACGAAATAATTTGAGAGCTGTGAATAGTTTGTCACAAGTTGTAAATACCTTTAACTTCAAACTCAAGTTTTAAACTTAAAATTAAGCTTTAAAATTATCTTCAAAAGTTTTTTCTATAACTTTTCTGTACGCCTGTAGTTAACCATCTTGAGCAGTGCGTCTGAACACGTGTTTCTAAAGCCCAAGACCGCGATTCTGACACGTGTAATCACGTGTAACCGTGCTTGTATTGCCTATAATATGAATGATCGTTTTATAAATAAGTTACAAATATTTTCTTACATTTTTAAAATCAATTTCCTTATCAATTAAAATTTTAAAAAAATATATTATAAATATATATATAAAAATGTTGTTATAAAGAGCTGGATTGTTCAATGGGGAATTCTCTTACAACTCAAATTTTAATTTAACTACTATATTATGATAGGGTACATATTAACAATAAGTTTGACTTAAGTTTCAACTTTTTAAACTCAAATTTGGGGACTCTGAAGAGATTATTAGAATAGGGGCAAAGTATGCAACCTGCGCGCAAACCTGAAAATTGTGACGTAGAAACTCCCTAGTTACACACAACAACTGCCTGAGCGTCAAGGAGTGATTGGCTATAAATTTTAGCAACACAATCGAAATCAGCGGGTTTTTCTACCCTAGTATCAATAGTTTTGTCTTCAATATCAGTTTATTTTAAGAGTGATAATCGAAAATATAAATTTATTGCAGGAAAATTTCGCCTGCTAGGCAGTTTCTACGTCACGTTTTGGCGCTAAATTCAAAAGAAGGAAGATTTTTAAAAAATTCCCTTGTCTCCAATTTTGAAGATTGAAACTTTTTTGTTTTGGGACATTTTATAATTTCAAGGCATAGAGCATCTGAAAAAAAAAAATTAAGGTATAACCTGAGAATTTGTCTGTCAAGGTCAAGAGGCGTGGCTATAGTGGCAACACTGTTTGCATTGGAATGCGCATAAATTTTTAGGAGGGGGTGGTGACAACAGTCCTTGAGAACGTTGCCACATTTCTCATCACATATAGGAAACGATCATCGCCACGGTTCAAAATATATGAAAACAATTCAGAAAAATAGTCTAAAAAATTAGGTTTTAGTAAAAAAAAAAAGTAAAAGAATCTGTTGTATAGTTTTTTTGCAATGCTAATTAACAAATTTAACATTGGAAGGATACAAAATTCTCATTTAAATAAATTAATTATAATTAAACCAACGGTTAAAAAATTCCGAAAAAATTCAGAGCTAATTTGACGATTGTTGGGAGTCCACCAAATTAATTTGAAGAAAATCTGTTGTAGCGAATTTTTCGTCCAAATTTCTCAGGTTAAGCCTTAAATAAATGTAGGAGAATTTCCCATTTCTTAATTCAACACATTCCTTGTTCAATTACATGCCGCTCTTCTTTCATGCAGCAGTCTAACATCTTCAGTTTTACATGTTGGTACCGGTGAGATGATCGATTGTGTCGAGTACAGTCGCCACTTCCATCAGCCGCTGCCACGCCGTCTCTCGTCGTCGTCGTCTATACTCTCTTCGTAGTACTCGTGTGGCTGGCGGGCAAGCAGGCCGTGTATCGCTTGATGCTTCTCAAGGGAGCCATTTGGTCGGTGCTATACGTAGCTTTCTCGCTCGCTCCGGTGGCTCTATACCTCCCTATGTCGCTCCGTTTGCTACTGCTATATAGGCTGCATTGCCCGCTGCTATCACCTCAGCCCTAGAGAGAGAGAGAGACGCCAGCCGCGAAGCCTCCTACCCACCCACCCACCCTCCAAGCCAACTCTTCTAAAAGTTTTATAGCTCCAGAACTGACCCGCAACTGTATCTACTCCATCCAGCGTTCTGTGACGCCGCCCCTCACCCACCGTCTCTTAGGCTGCCAAAAATACTTCACTACAATATATTAATTTACGTACGATGTTCTTTTCTCAAACACGTTATCAAATGCATACCCAGCACAACAATATAACTCACGCGCGTTTTCATTAGTCACATGCATGAAATAAGTGCATTGTATGAATTTTGTATTTTTTTAACGTAATTTCACCAATACCTTGATTGTACTTATGTTGAATATATGTTATATTATTTTCTTATACCTGATGTGTGAGTGCTGAATAATGTTATTTTTACCTAGATTTTATTAAGAATCCATAGCATCAATGTTGAAACAATCAAATTAAAACTGTACTATATCCATTCAAAATTAAATGGATGCAAAAACAATTTACAAAGTACAATTTTCTACCTCAGTTTTCATCCATCCTACATTTCCTATACTGTGTGTTTGATAAACTCTTTCTTCCCTTTTTTCCCTCGTTTTCAAAATTATATTGGAAAACAACTCCCAATCTGTCCTTATCTTAGATGAATACAAAATAAATTTGTATGAGAGAATTGTATGAGTAACTCACTTGAATACCTTAACTGGGTATGTGCAAACAGGCTGCCATGTTGACGGACTACATAAGTGCTGGGACAGACAGCGATTGATGCAGTGCAGTGCATACCTGCTGCTCTACTAATTTTGACTAGCAAAATTAAAAATTATAATAATAATTATTAATAAAAATAAATGAATTTTTAGTTAATCTGCAAACTTTCAGTTTTTGTTTTCTTTAATTTTTTTCAAATTACTTTTATTGTTTTGTCCTATGCTTAAACATGATTGTGCTCAGTTCATTAGCATGAATAACATCAGCTGTTGGAACTCGGTATCCGAATTAAGATGCAAGGGTATAATAAAAATGGAATATCGTGAATAATTTGTATTTATGCATGATGTTATACAGTATATTAGTGCATTATGTTCTTAATTTATTAAATCAGAAAGCTTAAAACTAATTTGATTTTTCTGATTAAATGTAAAATAATTTATATAATAGATATAAGATTTAATATTATGTTATAAAAATTTTTCAAGACTCAATTTTTTAATGTAACATTGTATTAATGTATAGAATGGAAGATAATATTTCTCTGCATAAACTTCACGCTTTACATTTTAATTTACTTTCATCTCAACGTTCTCAGCAGTGTTTTTGTTACTTCATTCAAAACATTATTTTTATATTATATTAAAAATCTTATTTAGCTGTTTCTCTCGTATACAATACATATAGAGTGAATGTATGTATATAATACTGTGACATTGTCTGACGTATTATATATTTTGTGTATGTACGTATTACAGTCAAGCAGGCATGCCTGAAAGTACTTATTTCACGCCTAGTGCTTGTCGCAACGTACTGCAGTACTTTCAGTACTACCTTTACAATTTTTACATAAACCTAAAAAAAAAAAAAAAAAGAAAAAGAAAACACACGTGTGTCTTGTTTCATCTTGTAAAACACGGTTTCGTACACAAGGGTGGCTGGTGGTGGTTGTGTTGGTGGTGGCGGCAGTACAGGCACAAGGAAGGGGGAGAAAGAAATTTTTTGTTACCTCAGGCAGAAAATAACTGAGACGCTTCATTTTAAGAGAAAAAAATGCATGCATGTTTTGTCTTATTTTTCGTAAAACATAAAAAAATATATATATATATATATCTTTTTATAAAAATGTATTCTAAAACAAAGGTGTTTTAGTAATGTAAAGAATGAAAGAAAGAGACAAAAAAATCCTTTGTGAAATATTAATTATGAGCTTAAATTGTTTTAATAGTGAATGCTTTCATTAGGAAAACTAGCTGACACTATTGTTTACGTTGACAGGAATACATAGTGCTACTTATTTGTCTGAAAGTTAAAATTTAAATAAATTTTACAATATTATTTAGTTATATTCATAAAGTTTACTTTAAGTTATAGTATGCCGATTGACAGACGCACTTTTCATACAATTGAGGAGCTTGGATTATAATAATGGCATTTACATATACAAATAAAGTAAAAAATGCATTATAGTGTAAAATTTTGCACCCTTAAGTGAGATCATTAGATTCAAAATCAAACATGTGTGTTCCTTTGCTATATACCTGGATTGCAAATGTTGTTTATCCAGTTTTGAGAACTTAAAAGTTTTGTATACTAATAATATCAGCAAATGTCTGAATTTTAAATTATATCCCTATACTGAATGCGTACAATTAAGTGACTAAAATTTTTCTGTTTTTATTTATTTTTTATTTTTTTTTGCTCCAGATTCTGCGAGACATCCGACACGGGTTAATGCAGATTGGTATGGAAGGCGGTCCCTCTAGCGGCGGCGCCATGAACCCCTTCCCAGGAGGTGAGCTGTCTACTCCACTCATCACTTTCACGCCGTGTCAATCAATATTAAACCATTTAAATAATTTAAAACTACTGTAAATCTGATAATATTACATATTAAAAAAATGTTTGTTTTTAAAGTTTATTTAGTTTTTATTACAATATTAAAAATATGAATTTTATTGAGAGAAAAAAAAAAGGATATACAGCAAAAAAAAAAAGTAAAAAAAACAACAACTAATATTTTACTTTATAAAGTGATAAATTTACTATTACATATAAATATTTTATGATGCATCATACATGGTTGGTGTAAAGGCTAGCAAGCACAGACTATAGTAATACACATATATGATGATATACGGCTCTCATGAAAGTTTTTTTTTTTTTTTTCTCTCTTTCTCTTCTTCTCTCTATACTGTATATACGCTCACATTAAACCTCGGGTTACTTTCATATCCTTGCTCGTTCAATGCAGTAGCAAATAAAAAAAAAAAAAAAGTGTTAAGAGCATACACACTTTAGCCTTTTATATCGCGCAAGGTGACGAAGCTAACTACCTAGCGCCCACCGCAGCCACAGTATGTACACGAAGAGAGGGTGGTGGCTGGTCACAGTGGCGTGACGGTAGGCTGGGCGGGCTTGCGAGCGATGCAGTTCAGACGTAGCCTTTTAAAGTATAGTCGAGCGACCACAGTAAGCTTCACACTTCTTGTTTTCCATTTTGTTCACCATTGATTCTTTTAGTAGTTTCTTTGTGAGATATCTTTCTGATCGCTTAATTGTTAAGCTAGCTCAAAGAGATCTTTGTGTTATAAAGAATAAAGGTATTTATATATAAAAAAAAATGAGAATTCAGAGTCCAGGAAATTTATTTTTTTACAAAAAGACATTTAATGTAATTAAAGAAATATTACAAGTTACAAAGAAAGAAGATGCTATGTAAATTAATTACTAAAAATCAAAGATTAATTAATTAATTCAATTATTAGATTAATTATGTATAATATTTAATTATCAATATTGTAAAATGTACATTATTTAATATTATAATAGATAGTTGAATATATACATAACAAACCCTCGTAAAAAAACTCATTTGCTATAATATTATATCATTTAATTGTTCAAAAAGTCATTAAAATTCAAATCATGCAGTCAAATTTAATATAATTTATGAAGTTGAATTCCGAATCTCAAAATTTGACTTCAGTGACACTTTTTTTTAATTTCATTGCCTCTATAGTTCCAGTGCAGTGTAATGATGGATTGAAACTAGACCTTGATATAATTAATAATTTAACAATTAAAATTTTTACTTTATTTTAAGAAAAAAATATAAATAATCTTAAAGATGAATATTATTAAAGTCACAGATGCAGTGAAAATTTCATATAGTGAGAGGGGAGAGGAAGGTACAGCCAACCGTAAGGTTAATGTCATTATTAAAACAATTAGAGGAAGTCGCTATATCGTTGAAATTCTCGAGGCAAATGTGGCCCCTTCCCCACTGAAATTCGCACCTATATTTTTAAGTGTATTTCGAGTTCACTGAAGGTTTATTTAAATAACAATACCCCTGCAATGTATGCAAATAGTTGAGCATATAAGTAACAATGTCTGGACCACAGTTTTAACTCTGATATGTTGAGCCTTATTTAATGCTCGTATGTCATCTGGCTACTTGGTATCTTTTTTTTATTTTTTTCCACGATGTTGCTGTACGACTAGTATAGTTTTATTAATTGCTTGAGTTAAAATATTAAGTTAAAAAGTGTGTTAAAATATTTTATCTTTAAACTCAATATGATTGTTAGCAAAAATTCAACTCCTATGTTAATAATATGAATGAACATCCCAACTATTACACGCGAGCTACAAGAAAAAAAAAAGTTTATAAGAAAGAAAATATTGTTATCAAAACGATTTGAGTCCAATTTATTGTCTCTGTTTTATTCACCAGACTTGGAGAAGCGTATGATTGGAAGAGATAACGTGTGACGTGTCTATATCGTCTTGGCGTGCAAGGCGCGAGTTTTGAATATCAATGCTTTGTCTGCTGGATTGAGAGGAGGGGGCAACTAAATTTCACGCTGTCTCTCTTACTACCCCGTTAATATTGAAGAAGTAATGCCGTGGCTAAACTGATATATTACATGCGGACGCGACTTTTAACTCGACAGAATAAGAATTGTTATTTTCCTCCAGGCTTTCTTTGCGTGTGCCTGCATCACGTTTCTCCGATTATGTGCATGGCATAAATTTGTGTCATATTTATTTCATGTATAGCTCAATCTGAACGATTCATTTAAAAATATAATTTATTTAATGTTCTATTGTTTATTCAGCATTGTAAATAGTCAGCCTGTTCCACAAAATTAACACTATATAAAACGTGTTGTCAGCAAAAAATATATTGTCCATTGTATAGAAATAAATTTAAATAATTAATATAATAATACGGTATGATTTTTTTTTTTTTTTTTAAACGCTGTGACTTTTTTTTTTTATCAATGCTTTGCTGTAAAATAAAACGTGAGTTGAAAAATTTTACTGTCAGAAAGTCGATTCGTTGGTCTAATTTTATAACATTACTGTAACATGTGTTTTAGCTAAGGCAAATATAATTCAATTTTCGGCATTATTTTACAATAATAAACTTATGAACAGTTTTTTTCAAAAATTATCAATGAATTTTATACCAATGTAAATTAAATTATTTATGAGAGTTGTAAATGAAAGTGAATGATTATTATAAAGCTATCGATATCCATAAGCCACAAGGGCTTAATGTATAATAATGGCTTAGCTCGTACATACTCCGGTATTATATAGATTTTAATCATTTCAAATCGATTCACAGCCACCGTCTAAAAGGCTAATTTATATTATATACCTCCCAACATTTAATTTCCGTATGCCATATTAACTCTACTCGCAATGACAGATAAACCTAACTTTGAAGCTCAAGTGGTCTCAAAATTAATGCTACAAGTTTGACCTTCAAAAATGTTGCAGTGGTATGTTTGCTTTCACGCTTTCGCCATCGTCACGCGTAAAACAAAAGTAATTTATCTTGGTTACAATTTTGCCCGTTGCTTGGTTATGAGAGCATAATATGATTAATCACATCATAATCAACGATATAGTCATAACGTTACTCCTGCCTAATTTGGAGTCCCTGATATCCAGATTTGCAATTTTTGGGAATTTAAGAAAATACCCAAAAGCATGTAATATCTAGTATCATTATTATTATAACCATTTAACGCATATATATGGAAATTCGAAGTTATCAAATCTCCAATAGATCGAGTAACAATGCCCATAAAAAATTAAAGCTGTCAAAAATAGTTCTGTGTGCCAAATTATTTTATCAGAGTAAGTGTATACTTGTCCGCGCGTTAATGTATGCATTTGTGTGCCAGCTTCAGACGACACGTACATGTATGACGACGAAGTTCGGGTTGCGGGCCCGCCGATGCCCCCATTGCACTGGTACGACGAGCCTCCATACGAGAGCGATCCTGAGGACTTTCTGATGGGTGGTCTACAACCTCCACTCGGCAGACCCAACGCCGCAGTCTTCCAGAATGGCAGGTGAGTAAAAAACATTAGTCAAATTAATTGTATATTCCTACCGGAAGTACCAGTAAGTGAGAGGTTTCTGGCCTTTACTATTCGTATTTGCATTTGGAAATTTTAGCTACAAGTTCGTAAAAAGAATACTAAAATATGTTTGCAAATTTCCAAGACTCGGACATGAACAAGACAACCAGAAACCTCTGACTTCCGGCTACTTTCCGGGAATATTACGTAAATTTGACTTAAGCTTCCATATTATTTGCCCTATACATCTTTTGTTAACGATTGTATAGTTCAAAATTCAAATCCAATCCGTTCTATCCTACGGTAAAAAATAGCTGTTTTTTGTGACTGACAATAGTAGCAGATCAAAGACTGACATCAAACTTGATCATCTCCAATCTTATTCTATTCATTGGTATGCTGTTTATTCTATTCATTGGTATGCTGTTAAATCAAAGACTGACATAAAACTTGATCATCTCCAATCTTATTCTATTCATTGGTATGCTGTTAAATCAAAGACTGACATAAAACTTGATCATCTCCAATCTTATTCTATTCATTGGTATGCTGTTAAATCAAAGACTGACATCAAACTTGATAATCTCCAATCTTATTCTATTCATTGGTATGTTGTTAAATCCTTTACATCTCATGATAACGTAGTTTTGGTTTCAATTTAAATGCTTTTAAGTTATAATATATTCCAATAAACATAAGGCTTCTTTATAAAAAGCTATATATATATATATATATATATATATGTATATATATATATATATATATATATATATATATATATATATATATATATATATATATATATATATATATATATATATATATATATATATATATATATATATATATATATACCAATCTGATATTTATTTATGACTTTATAAGCGTGGATTGAAAAGGTTTATACCAATTGACGTATAAGGCTTCAGACGATCAAATTATCAATAGACGCTAAGCTTTGATCCGCTAGCAAGACCGTATACTCTTCATTGAAACGTTTATTAAAGTTTACCATTATCTGGTTAGATTTGACCAATGATAATAGTCGTAACACAAAAATTCGTTTAATATTATGATGATACTTTTTAGTTGCAACAGACCGAAGATTTGTGAATGAGTTGTTGATGTTGTTTTATTTAATGTCTTCAATATCGCCTAAAATGTTTGTGCGACGAAATTTGTATAAAATCGGGTATTTCACACGTGTACGTAAAATCAATTTCACTTTCAATAAAAGTTCATCTACTCTGCAGGATTACAAAAAAACAATAAATTTACTTGCAATTTGTTTAGAACGTGTATCATTTTCTTGCAAATTAAGTTAATTTCGAAGCAATTCACATAAAGCAATTAAGTCACTTGACGTACTTTTATTAACATAGGAAAAACAAATTGTATCGCGTACTATCGGCTTCAGAAGATTGATTTTATATTAAATCTTTTTTTATATCATCTCGTAGTTTTTTTCTCTGTTAGATCAATTTAATTGTTAAAGTCACGAGTACGTTCAGAATTTGTAAGCACAATGTGGTGTTTGACTCCCTTGCTCATGTTACAGGGTATGTTTTACACTGAAGCTGCGTCCGGAGCCCCGCGGCGAAGGCGTCATTTCGCTCCGCAGCGCTGGGGACATCTCGCTACCTCGAGACGGCTCATGGCGAGGCAGTGGCGGGGGCAGCAGTAGCCGTACAACCAGCCGTGCCCGCCACAAGCACGCGTCTTCAAACTCGAACCGCGAGAGTGGCGACTACGCAGGTAGCGACGTGCAGAGCGTCGGTTCGCGTCTCTCCACCGTTTCTGTGGAGACGAGCCGTTCGGAGCACGAGGCTATGGCAGCAGCCTCCTCGCCCTACAATTCGCCGTCCGTGGCGCTCATTCAGCCACCGGGCAAGGGACGAACCTTCCGCACGCTTGTCAGCTATAAGGTGAGAAATTATTTATTTCTTACAGCCCGGACTATATGAGAAGGAATGAAGAAAATTTCGGTTTAATTTATATTTTATAGACGTGAAGTAAACTACTCTACCTTTTTTTTTTTTTTTTTCTTTTTAGTTTCAGTAATTTTCAGTGTAACGTGCGTGTTAATTAAGTCACAAGACTATTTGTAACGTACAAGCTCAACATGCCGAAGTGTTAAAAGCGAGTAATTAAGATAGAAACTTTCTTACGTTTTATTGTAGATTAAATTAAGTCTAGTCATTTGCTACAGGTTCAATTTTTTTTTTTTTTTTTTTTTACTAATGTACTTCATTTGTTTAATTTGTTTTGCAATCTTAAAAGGAGTATTAGTAATCAGTAGTAATCACATTATTCCATCTTGAACAGCTGTGTATAAATAATCCTGTGTTTAATGCGGTATAATTAAATTAAATTATTATACGTAATCTATAGATATAAGCGATGAGTTGCTGGTAGTTATGGTAAAGTGACTTAAGTGTCAAGAAAACCTCATCTTGTAAGAATATTAATTTAACATAATCGTCATTTTCGAGATATCATAAATGTCTCAGACATCTCAGAAGACCCATTATAGTTTTTTTTTTTTTTTTTAAAGTTCATATTACACGCTACATAGCCGGCGAGTCGGATATCTCTGATGGTCTTTGATATCATCAGGTAACGGACGTGACGGTATCAAAACGTGTTTTGACGTTTGTGCACGTGTGTACAGGCGCGGAGCCACGCCAGTATGAGCGAAGATGGACTATCGCCAAGCCACAGCTCAGACTACGAGGAACACGAGGAACTGGACGGCATCCGACCCGACCGATCGACTGCAGCCGCCGCCATTCACGCCGTGAGTGTCAACAATTAGACTTAATTACGTCATGGTATTACGATGTTATTCCTTCCTCACAATGGTAGCAAAAACAAAAATTATCGTAACTTGCTTGGATAATAGGACTGTTTAATAAAACGTTTTCCGCTTTCGCTAATGACGTTTTTGGTAATACCATGTTTCAAGGCAGTCTCTGCCTTGCATGATTTCATCGTTGTAGAGGCTTCAAGTGTTCTCCAGCGGGAAAATTTTCTCCATAAGCCACCATGCTAGAAATTTTGAATTTTTTCTCTGTAACTATTACAGCTATTGATTTGAAAACATCACCTACCCCTCCATTTAGAGGTCTTCTGATGATGAACTTAGAGCTTATTTCGCTCTAAAAAAATTTCTTTGTTGCCAAAAAATCAATTTCGATTTTTTTTTTTTTACATAGGTTTAGATAGGACGGTGGGAACGCCGCAAAATCAGCTGACTTGAAACCTCCATATAAGCTTCAAACCGGGAGCATACTTTACCAAAATGTGTCAATTGCCCCAAAATATCAATCAATCAATCGTATGTTTAATTGAAGACTTCAAGTCCTTAATCTTCATATATTTATTTATTTATTTATTTATTTATTTATTTATTTATTTATTTATTTATTTATTTATTTATTTATTTATTTATTTATTTATTTTATATTCTTGTTCGAAGTATATTATAGCAATTGCTTAATTCAAGCTAGAGAAAAATATATCTGTAGTAAGCTGATTAACTATCAATAAAAAGGGTACCACTTGAAATAGTAAAAGTAATATTAGCAAACGGAAATAAGCCAAGAGTAATTACATTTATGTTTATGACGTATTTTTTTTTTTTTTTTTTTTAATAAAAATCGGCCTGTGCGATAACATTCGCTTTTCCAAGTTGTGAAATAATTGAAAACAATGCATAATTCTACAACGCTTTTGCCATTTTAGGACAATTTTAAAGCTAATTAATACTCTTTTTGATATATCGTTTTCTGTAATTATTATAGTACGAATTAATGGATTAATTAAAAACTCGTATAATACGATGTTATAATGAATACATGATCATTATATACAGATCATTAAACAATCACAACATTACCACATTACCATGCAGCATTAATTGTTACAGGATGTAATAATTACAAACCAATTACTATTGTGTATTTAAGGTCAAAGAAAGACTGGTGCATAGATTTGATAAAGATTTCCTTTTAAAAGTAATTAATTTAATTTATTCATTGTACATACAAACTAACTCCATTAGTTTGCATCAAGTTGAAATTTTCTTGTAAGGAAAAACTTTATGCAAAATTGTACAAAATTGTATCATGTAATACAGGCCTTAAGCCGCTATTACACGATACAATTTTTCTAACTATATTGCATACAATTTTTTCTTACAAGAAAAATTGAACCCCATTTATTTGTATGGAGATGAAATTTTCTTGCAAGGAAAACTTGTATGCAAAATTGTATGGTGTAATATAGGCTTTACACTTATTTTTATAGTTGTCGGTATCTCTTCTGGGTGCTATGAACTTAACAGAAACATGTTTCACGTTGGACATGTGCATTTGTGATTGCACACGCTAAAAATTGCATGGGAGCCTTGTAGAAATAAAAAACAAAAACAGTTATTAGCAAAAGATTTCACTAATTCTTACTTCATGCACATTTTTTTAAATATTATTACACCCCATCCCCCATCGCCTTTCAAAAATACTGTTTTTATCAGCAGTGCCTGGATTGAAGCCCATATAGTGTGCTCATTTTTTTATGTTCAAAATTCTCATCTCTGCAAAGCGCATATAAGGAACTAAAATTATGTTGTTGTTTTGCTGTTTTTACTAGTTTTGTTGCTTCTGTTTATTTAAAAAGTATTTCAAAGTTGATGAACAAAAATATTTTGCCTGAAAATATAACACTCACTGAAAACATATATTTCCAATTTCATCATCAATTGCTATAAAAAAAAATCACATCACACTATGATCCATTCAGGTTTCAGGATTACAAATTTCTCCTTTGTCCTCCAATACAATCCTTATGGGAAACGCAAGAGAGGTCAGAGACGAATTGTACCTCGAATGGACTTTAAAAAGACAATACATGTTTGAAATAACAAAAGTTTAAATTTTGGTAAGCTGTCAGAATTTATATAGTTTATCAGAAAGAAAATTTTAAAATTTTCTCAAAAGTTTTTGCTATTCACCATTTCTAAAATTTCTGTGAATTTTTAAATAAAGATTACATGTACATTAGTTGTGAGAAGCCATCTAAGCTTGACTGTTGTTTGTGTTGTAGCGTCTGGAGGCAGAGGCCCGTTCCTCTGGAGCAGCTACACTGGTGGGGCGTATGCGAGGTCTGCGGCAGGACGTGCAGCGCAAGATCTCACGATTGCGAACCAGCCAGAGCAGCAGCACGGAGACGCGCACCCCAGTAGAGGTACTGGAGCGCAGAGCAGGCAGCAGCCAGCCCTCCTCGCCTGCAATCAATGCACCCTCACTGCAGCCACACAGCTCAGCAGAGAGCCTGCCTAGTGGCTCAGGATCAAGTAAGAAGATTCAAATGTTTTCTTTACACTGCCTTCCATCTCATCATAGCTTTTTGACGAGTATGTTATATTTCAAATATTTTCCATTTTTGTTTTTAACTCTGAACTGAACATTTTTTGACGTTTATAATTTTAGAAGAGCAACCCAGTTAGCATTGCAAATTCCATTGTCATATACAGTATTTATACAGATATTCAATATCTATAAATATATATATCTAGTTAAATCTTTTAAGGGTAAGGTAACGCTACCAATGTTTAAAAAAATTCCTCTCACAAAAATTCTGAAAAAAATTTAAAATGTTCTCCTCTACACCCCCTATCAGTAGCTAAAATATCAGGTATACAAATACGATCTAGTTTTTGAGTTATGAATTTTTAAAGTTGACTTATTTAACATGGGAGTTCCATTTCTCCATGTTAAAGTAGTCAACTTTAAAAATTCATAACTCAAAAACTAGATCGTATTTGTATACCTGATATTTTAGCTACTGATAGGGGGTGCAGAGGACAACATTTTAAATTTTTTTCAGAATTTTTGTGTGAGGGATTTTTTTTAACATTGGTGGCGTTACCTTACCCTTAACATATCTTCTACTAGAATTTAAAAAAAATTGGTTGAAAGTTTTAATGCTTCTATTACTTGAACTTTTTCTTTTTTTTAATTGCTGTGTATCATGTGCACACTTTAATAGTATATCATATATATTATCCCTCGTCGGAATAATAATATTGAGCTATCTGCTATTTCAGGTGAGCGCAACAATGATCTTTGTTTTATACCAATTTACAACTCATAATTGCGCTCATTTGAAATAGCAGATAGCTCATTATTGTAATGCAATCATGGTAAGCAAATAGCTCATTATTTTGGACAAGAGACGATATATTTATTAAATTTGTTGTTTCTTGAAATTACTAAGCTGTTGCACTCACTTGCTTGAAAAGACTAAACCTGTAGGTATTATAGAGTCCAATCTGTGAGAACCCTCACTCATGATACAAGTTTTCAGCTTCAAAAATAGACCAGTGCGTTTCCACTTTTTCCTATGTGAGCTATGAGCTACATTTCTTATCATAACAATTGAAGGGCAGTAACTGCCAGTTTCAAATATAAAATCAACACTGTACTTTTAGTAACAGAGCTAGGTGATAAAAATTCAGCTTCATTTTCCTCAAATTGCTGTTTTAAATTAAATTAAAATTAAATAAAATTAGATGAGATGAGATGACAGGCGCTGATCCAGAGAAAAAAATTTTGGAGGGGGCTGCCTCCATAAAGCCAATGTTAAAAAAAAATTGGAGTGGGGGATATGCCTATATTGCCCATGTTAAATCCAAAATTTGGGGGGGGGGGGGGGGGCTGCAGCCATCCAGCTTCCCCCATAGATCTGCGCCTGTGAGATGATCTCAAGAAAAAAAAAAAGCATTTTAATTAAAGAACAACAAGCTTATTTTATATAATTTGAGGTTGTCTGTTAAAAGTGTGTGACCCTGCTTAGAACTGTCTTTAATATTGAGCACCATTCTTCAGTGGGCTGATGTATGCTGTGTTTTCAGGTACCCAAGCCCTGGTTCCTGCAGGTAGCAGCCACAGCCTGATGTCTCCTGATGAGAATGCTGAGAAGAATGCTGCATTGCCAGTGATTGGTAGAGCCCGGGCCCTCGTGGACTACACATCCAGCCCTTACGACAAGGATGCACTGCGCTTTAAGGTATCAAAGCATGTTGTCACATCAGTTATATGTACAAGATATTACTTGCATACAAAATATTTAAGATTTTGGGTTAATTCATAGCCTTGGGATTATTTCAGAAAAATATTTCATAAAAGAAAAAAAAAAATGGATAGTAATAATTATAATCTTATATGTCTGTATAAGAATTTGCAAATGTAATGTTCATGTTCCTATCATTGTTTTGTTTTCATTATCTGAAATTTATTTTGAGGCTAAAATTATCTTTAACATGTTGTTCAAAAAGTGTTAATAGATTTTTCTATTTATAAAAAGACGGAATTTTAGAAATTGTAAGAAATACACTAAAAATGGATTATTGATGAAATTTCTTAATTGTTTAGTAATTATTGAATTTAAATTTTGCTCTATTGCTTGACATAATTTCTTTCTCCTCCTGTATAGATTTTTTTTTTTTTTTTTTTTTTTTTTTTTTTAAAGATTGAAACCATTTAATTTAATTTACTGTAATTGTATTTTACAGACAGTTTTGTGAATAAAATGTTTTAAAAATCTTGTTTCTCAAATTGAGATCCAATTGCTTGTAGATTTGATCACTATTCAAACATGATGCAAGTGTATAATATGATATTATTGTGAGTGATGTGAGTCAAAGCTCACTTTTGCTCCCCCCCCCCTCCCCCCCTCCCCCCTCTCCTTCTCCCTTCTTCCCCTTACCAATTATTTTTCAACAACAAAACCGTGAAAAATGTTACAAATTTGTAAAAATTATGATCCTGCAGAATTTTATGTTCCGTTAGTTTACTATTGATTCTCTCACAAAAAGGATCACAATGGCTAACATTCCTGATGTTTGTGGTTCCAGAAAGGAGATGTGATAGACGTTTTGGCCATGAATGCTAGCGGCCTGTGGAAGGGCCGCAACCACAACCGCGTGGGCACTTTCAAGTTCATCAACGTGGAGCTGTTGTCTGAGGGGCGGCCAGGCTCTGCTGCAGGTGCGGGGCAGAGGGGTAGCAGGAGCCGCTGCTACGCTCCCTCGAGACCGCGCACTACCTCGCACAAGCGTGGCAAGCCCCGTTCAGTCGAAGAGTTACTGCAGAGGATGAACATGGAGGTGTGTTTGATTACTGTGTTGCTGTTAGTAGCTTGTATTTAATTAATGGTTGCATAGCTGTCTGGCTATCTGATGGCTGTATCAGATATCAAGGTAAAACTGTATGTAATAAAGCAAAAAGGTCAGATTTTCCAAATAGGACTACAGTATTGCAATTTCATCAGTTTGTTTAGAAGTCTTCTGATAATGAACCAAGAGCTCATTTTCCTCTAAAAAATTTCTTTAATGTAAAAAAAGCAATTTCGAATTTTTTTATTAAATAGATTTGGATAGGGCATTGTGAACACCGCAAAATCAGCTGACTTGAAGCCTCTATTCTAGACTACAAATCAAATTAAAAATAGAATATTATTTTTCCCACTTTAATTTTTACTCTGCTTTGGGTACTCTACTTTAATCTATTGTGTTTCTTCAAATTTGACAAATTTATATACACAGTTTATCATAAAATTTCTCAAACAACTTTCAATACAGGACTATACAGTTAGTTAGTCGGGTGGGTTTGATTTTGAGATAATCCAAGTAAGCTGGTTTTGGGTAAACTTTTACTATAAAATGAGTTAGCGGATTTGAAGAAACAAGTTTATTTATGTACCATCGATCACTACATGATACATAAATGGCTGCTTCATTTTATCTGAAAGAGAACAGTATTCCATATAATTGACACCACGAACATTCTCTTTTATCTTCTGTTACAATCCTTATGGGAAACCCGAGTAACTACAAACCATCAAGTACAAGGCCAAATATATTTTAGAGGCAACATTTTTTTTTTAAAAAACACTTTGCATTTGATGATTTAAAAAAATGAAATTCTCTGCTTCGAGCATTTTAAATTTGTGTGTGTGTGTTTTAGTCAATGAATGGGTTGGCTGCACGGCCGATTTTTAATGGCGGAAACGAAAGAGGGGGTGCTGAAATGCAGGTGTGAATTTTATGCGAATTTTTTGAGCACTGCAACTTTGTATAAATGCAGTTTTAAAAGATGCATTTCACCTGGAGGCCATCGCCTACCGCCTTTGACGTCATCGAAATGTCAGGTTCGGTTCACTATAGACATGCATACCTGTACGCACCTGCATAACAGGTAGCCAATCAAAAACAATCTAGCCAAAATTCAAAATTTCAAATGCCATGCCTATCGAAGTAGATGAGTTTTAAAACTTAAAAAATGCACATTTTATTCCATGTACGCGTACTGTAAAAACACACTAGGAGATAAATTAAGTACGTAATATTACAAACGTACCTTTCATCATATTTAAATAATAGAAATTGCTTTTCTCAAATAGTTTCATTTAATTGAAGAGAAGATGCAATATCAAGTCCTTCCACCACTTTCTTTGTTTAAATGATTGATTACCCCGTTTGAGTTAAAAATATTAGAAATAAACTTCCTCGTGCTGCTAAAAATATAAAATGAACCAGAGGGGATTTGAACCTAAAACTTCTTGCAAGGAAGGCGAGTGTTCTTCCACTAGGCCACATACGACCCTGCTAGAAATGTTGAAATTAAAACAGTATTTATTTTTCAATCCTTCCATTACTGGTTTTAGCAGCATGCAGCAAATAAGGAGTTGAAAAGACATTTAAAAATTATGATTCAAGAGTCTTAATAAAGTTAAATATGAATCCTACGGCATCCTACTATCTTCGTAGATAAGAAAAGATACTCAGTTTTAGGTTTAATAAAATAATTCAGGGATCGGATGCAGATGCAAGATGCATACGGATGCGCAAAAATGGGCTTGCATCCGCATCCGTGCATCCCAGATGCACAGGGAAAAATGAATGCATCCGGATGCGCATCCCAGATGCACGGGAAAAAATGAATGCATCCGGATGCGCATCCCAGATGCATGAAAAAAAAAATTGCATCCGGATGCGCATCCACGGATGCACGAAAAATAAATTTGCATCCATTCAACACTTTTTTTTCTTTCTTTATCAGTTTTTTTGCTAATGGCCTCTAAATAAATTAACACGAGGCATTTTTTTAAAATTTATTTGCCATGACTTAATTGTCGTTTAAAATTGCAAGAAACAAAGTGTATTATAAAAACCAATTAAAAATCGGATGCAGATGCAAGATGCACACGGATGCGCAAAAATGGGCTTGCACCCGCATCCGTGCATCCCAGATGCACGGGAAAAAATTAATGCATCCGGATGCGCATCCCAGATGCATGGAAAATAAATTTGCATCCGGATGCGCATCCCAGATGCATGAAAAATAAATTTGCATCCGGATGCGCATCTCGGATGCACGAAAAAAACGCGTGCATCCGTTCCCTGAAATAATTCAATAGATAATCAGCAGATACGGAAGGAGTCTAGTATGATTTTCATTGGCTGATTGCTGCTAACGGCGCCAATCATTTAAACAAAGAAAGTGGTGGAAGAGGACTTGATATATATTGCATCTTCTCTTCAATTAAATGAAACTATTTGAGAAAAGCAATTTCTATTATTTAAATATGATGAAAGGTACGTTTGTAATATTACTTATCTCCTAGTGTGTTTTTACAGTACGCGTACATGGAATAATGTGCATTTTTTAAGTTTAAAAACTCATCCACTTTGATAGGCATGGCATTTGAAATTTTGAATTTTGGCTAGATTGTTTTTGATTGGCTACCTGTTATGCAGGTATGCATATCTATAGTGAACCGAACCTGACATTTCGATGACGTCAAAGGCGGTAGGCAATGGCCTCCAGGTGAAATGCATCTTTTAAAACTGCATTTATACAAAGTTGCAGTGCTCAAAAAATTCGCATAAAATTCACACCTGCATTTCAGCACCCCCTCTTTCGTTTCCGCCACTAAAAATCGGCCGTGCAGCCAACCCATGCAGCATTGCTTAATCCGTCTTAAAGTTGTAGTTTTTAAAAATATTGCAGTATATTGATTGATTCTGTGGTAAGATCACTAAAGGCAAGCATCTTTGAACATCATATTTACTTGGATGGGTCTGTTCGAGGTAATTAAAGCAAACTAAAAAAAAAACATCTTATATTCTGTCCCATAGAAAATTCATCTCATTTTCCAATATTACCCAGTGCAATGCACTTAATTGTGATATTGTGATTTTAAGGTTTTCCTGAATTTTGACATCAATTTGGTCTATTGATTTGCCATCTCTAGCCCTTCCTTTTTTATCCTAATCTAAGAAAAGTTTCAAACTCATTACTTTCTTTCTCTCCACCGCCCCCCCCCTCCCCTTCCTCTTTTTAACTAATTTTAACATAATGTCTACATTATACTGCCGTATGTATTGTACAATTATGAGAGGTGTATATATATTTAATAAAATATGAGTGTACTGTTAGTGTATTTATGTTATGTTTATTATTTATTTTATATTGTATTAATTACGAGAGATGTTTGGTGACCAGGCACAGATCCAGGAAAAGAGCTCAAAGAGAAAGCCCTCCCATTGGTTTCTATATTTGTTATTTTATGTGGTCACAATATTAGGACTTTTAAAATATATATATATATATATATATGTATATATATTTTTTAAAATTAACGGCATGTTAGAGGTCAGCCCTTCTCGATTTTGTTTGTACTGACAGTTCTCTGCTCGTTGCAGGCGCACATCTCGGTGTTTGTGCTGAACGGCTACGAAGACCTGGAGCTGTTCAAGGAGCTGGAGGAAGCGGACCTTGACTTCTTGGGCATTGCACACCCCGAGCACCGTGCTAAGATCCTCACCGCCGTGCAGCTGCTCCACGACTACGACTGTAAGTGTGAGTGCCACAGCTAGGGAGGGGAGTGCAATAGGGAAGAGCCATGAACTTGTTGGGTTGCCTGTTTACAAGATAACGTACTGATGTTAATCTCCCCTCCTGAAGAGTAACCATATATATTGTCCCTCGTCCGCAATAGTGAGCTATCTGCTTCCACGATCTCGTTGCAATAATGAGCTGTCTGCTATTTCAGATGAACGCTATTATGAGTTGTTAATCGATATAAAATAAGGCTCATAATTGCGCTCACCTGAAAGAGCAGACAGCTCATTATTGCAGCGAGATCGTGGAAGCAGATAGCTCATTATTGCGGACGAGGGACGGTATGCTCTAAAGCATTGGAAAAATTAGAAAAATTGACTTTCTTGCCAGTTATAATTATTTATAATAAGGACACAAAAATGTAGCTTGTGTATATTAAGTATTCTTTATATACTAGCAGATGATATGAAAATGATATAAATGTAATAATTGCCGTCTTTAATTTATAATTAATTTGTTTCTACTTTTTCAATTTTATTTATTTATTTTATTATTGTTTTGTTTTCAATGTTTTAGAGCATAAGGTTGCTCTTCAGGAGGGGAGGTAAACATAAAAAAGTTATCCTGTAAACAGATAACCTAACAATCTCGTGGCGTTACCCTATAATATATGCTAATGGGGAAGGGGCAAGATCCTAAAATACTTAGAACATGCCTATAATTCTGCTAGTGACATCTATGAGCAATCATATTACAAAATTGCCCCAAAATACAACAAAAAATCACATTAACAGTCCTTCAAATAAATAATTTTAGGACAGAGCATTATTATTTATAGTACAGTAATACTCTTTTCTCCCAAGCCAATCACCTGATACTGTACTTGTTCATTTATTTGTGAGTTGAGCAGTTGTGTATTATAATACTACGTACATTAATTATGTGAGTATTATTAAATATAAAGAATATAAATTTTAAAAATAATTTTGTGTTTTAACAAGGAATTTGCTAATAAATTGTTTGCATGATATTTTGAAAGTTAATCCACCTCATTTAATAACGTAACTCATTGATGGCTCAATAATTGTGATTTAGCCCACTCACCTCATGGCAAAACTCTATATTTACCTTTTGAATAACAATGATTGATAAATTATGATAAAATTAAAACCATTGTATCCCAAAAAGCAATCTAAAATGACTGAGGAAGTACATATTTTTTAGGGATACAGTAGCTCTAAAAAAAAAAAAAAAAAAAAATCAATTTCATAGGATCGTGGGATCTCAATCGTGATGTGTATCTCATTTTTATGTGTATTATCAGTATTATCACTTATTTTTTGGCGTACTTCTCTGATAATATTTAATAGAAAATCTTTTTTGTTTTTAATGAAGATTTGTTTGTTTAAATTATAAATAATTTATAATATAATAATATATATATATATATATATAATGTAGTTATTACAGTACAGTCTAGTAATGAATGGTTTTGTCATTATATGGTCAACTCATTATATAGAGCAACCAAAACTAGACTGATATACTATAGCTTCTGTAAACACATCACTAATCAACAAATTAATAATAAAAGAACAAGCATGGCATAAATCTATAAAAATATGAAATTATATACAAAATCCAAACATTGCATTTTTCAAGTTGAAAAAGCACATAATAAATATTTCACAAAACACAACTACTTAATTTACTATGAGTAATTCTATTCCTTGATTATATATGAATATATTTATTAGAATTATATGACAGGCCAAGAAGCATATGATTGTACTCCTGGGAAATGGTCCAGAGCCAAATTTTGCTGACTTGCCAATTGACGATTTCTGGGGGGAAAAAATACTACAGTAAGCCCATTCTTCATTTTTGGATACCTCCTTTGCTGAAATGTTGCTATGTTGCGAGTTTTGACGAGTTGTTTCCCACAGCCCCAGACACTCCGGACTCTGAAGACGAGGACGAAGATGAAGACGACGAACCAGAATCAAGCACGGACGGGTCGGCAGGCCACTCGTCTGAAGCGTCTCGGGGCCACAAGTCGTTTCAACGTCTGCAGTTCCCACGAGACTCTGGCTGCTACGCCTCAAGCAGTGAGCGTCCACCTCGCCGCAGCATAGAGTCAGTGCGCTGTGCAGATGGTTCGCCGCGCCACCTGTCCAGATCCCTCGAGCCTACAGTGCAGGAGATGCCCAACAATCTGGACACGGCCAACAACCGTATGCTAGAAGACCCAAACAAAGTTGCCGGGAGCCCAAGTCGTAGCTCATGCTCCAGTCCAGCTTCCGTATCATCCAAGAAGAAGTCTGCCTCGGCAGCAGTTGCCTCGGCCATCGCCGCAGCCAGCATGTCAGCAGCTCAGTCACGGCGGCAAGACTCGGAGGAGTTCCACCCCAACATTCCAGTCTCTGAGCTCACAGAGGCTCCTCCGCCAGACCCCACACCCCTCAATGCAATAAATGCAACTCCAAATAGTCCTGTACCTAGAACACCAACTTTTGATTTCCGTGCAGAATATGATAAATTACGCGGGAAATTAGAAGCTTCTTTAAATCGGGGCTCCCCAATCAGAACAAGAAAACCAGAATGTGGGGGAGAAGCTATAGCACTACGACAGCTAACATCTGAAATGGCCAGTGCCAGATGCTTCAGTGAGAAGAGCAGTGATTCAGGAATTAGCTCAAGCTCTCGTTCCCCTCCTCCCCCACAGAACCCCATACCTAGCACAGCCACTCCTCAGCAGTCAAGCAGCGCAGTGGCAAACAGCCCCACGCGAGTGTTTGCTGCCTTTGGATGTGGTTTAGATAGAAAACCTGGCACACCAAATCTCTTAACCAACGTTGAAAAAACTATGTTTCAATAAGCCTCTGCTATAGACCCTTCTTTACCAAATATTGCTATGAATGTTCTTATATTGTATACAGCATTGGGTATTTAGAACATAAAATAATATGTCAGTGTTTACAATCCTAGGCTTTTCTTAGTAAAATAATATTATAACTAGGCATACCCTTTAAAAATAAATCCATAGTAAAAAACAAACTTTTCCTGCGCTATGTGTTCTGAAAAATATTAAAAGCATTTTTTTTTTTTTTTTTTTCACTTGAATTTTCTGTGTTAGAAAAAATAACTGCATGAACAGTACCTTTCAAGCATGCTCGATACCATAAAAGAGGTCATATTTATTTAAAAGACAAACTCATCTTGTGCTGAATGTTAATGCATGCCAATTAATGTAAAAAAAATATACATATTGCCTTTACATACATATGACTAAACTACCCATATATCTGTGTATACCAAATAACTCAATGCTAATATATTAAGAACATTTATAAGGCCCTCCTACTGCCAAATAATCTCTTACAGGGTTGTTTAAATATGAAAAGAATTTAAGAAGATGAGAATCAAAGAATAAGTAATGAAGTGCAGTAAGCTATACCTACGACGTATATGTGAAGAATAAATAATCAGCAATGATTGACTTAAAAAAAGGACTCTGGAAATATCTAGGAAGAATAAGTACTGATATAAGAGGGGGATAATAATTTATTCATATATCATCATTATATTTATATGTGACAGATATTATTAAGTTACATAACTGACACATATTTTAATTATGTATCAAAATCTCATCATTTTTAGTGTAAGCTTTAAAAAGTCTTATTTTTATCATTTCTCATTTCAATTTGAAAACTTTAATTGTATTTGAAATGTTTTTCTATTGTTTAATTTATAACCCTATTTTTTATATTATCATCATCTAATAATGTTATCAGTTGATCATTACAATTATTTTATGTATTTTTATTTATTTATATTTTACTTTTTAAACTTTGTGTATTTTAAACCCACAGTATCACACAAGCTTATATTAAAAAAGAAAAAAAAATATATTGTTAAAAAGAAGAAAAAAAAGAGAAAGAAGAAAAATAGCATAATATAATGCATTAAAATCCACTTTTTTTTATTTGGTGTAAAATCATAAAAAAAAAATAATACCTGAAACTATTGTAGAAAATTAGCAATTAGTGACAGAATTTTGGCTGTTTAGAAACAATACTGAACATGTAGTAATTGTAGTTTTATCCTGTGTTAAAAGAAACTATAATTTTCATTTTATTATTATTTTTTGGTTGCAATGGTTAAACATTTAACCAAAAATTGGCCACATTGAATGAAAAACCAATTGAAATACACACTATAATATGAAAACCCTCCATCAATATATAAATAATTGATATAAACTGGTAACATGTTTCCTTCAAACTCTGGGTATTCATTTTAACTTGTTTTTTTTTTTAAGTGAAACTTTTAGGGTAAGCAGAACATATTTATTTCATTAGGAAAAGTAAACTAAATCATTTCATTTGTTCATTTACATAAAATATAAATATATATTTTTTTATTATATTATTTCTCTAGTTTGTTTTCAAACATTTCATAAATATCTGAAATCTCATTTAATATAATGTAACAAGTGCAGTTAAATTTGCTGTTAAAAAAACATTGCCATAATCACGCACATGCAGCGGATTTTTGGTGTCGATTCTGCCTAGGAATGCACCAAGAATTTTTGGCATAATTTTGTAAGCACTGAGATTTAAATTTTGTTATATAGCTTGCCTGCTACCCTAAATTAAAGCAGGTTTTTAAGAATACCCAATCACTATTACTACAATAAGGATTAAAATAAATATAACTATAATTAGCAATAGAACTGCAACTATTAAAAAAAAAAACTGCAATTTTTTTCTGCAGTACAGTCCAATTTTTTACAGTTTCATACAGCTCACCAACATTAAAAGAAAATAAAAATTAAACACCTTACTCTAAAATTTAATTTTTATTTAAAAAAAATCAAACATAAAGAAAACACCATTAGCTTTAAATACCCAATTGTACTAAATGTTGACACTTAATATTTTAATATTAAGAAAATGGTAACACCAACTTGTTTCTGTACCAACTTGTTTCTGTTGAATGTAGGTATAAAAACACCTTTTTAAAAATTCACTGGTATTTGTTGTAAATTTTAATCCCTTATAGTTACAATTTGATGGTGTATGTTAAAAATCAACAATATTTGCTATATATTGCAGTGCGATAAAAAGTTCATGTTAAGTCATTTTCTTTGAATTCCAACAAAATTCTTATTGCTATATGATTGAGTCACAGAGAAAGAAGAAATTTAAGTTAATATGAATTATGTTTACATTTCTTTTATTTCAGTAGGTTGTACTTTTTTCTCTATTTTGGATCACCCAATCATAACATTACAAATTTCTGTTTGTTGTCATACTTTTAGGGGGCGATTCACGAAAGAATTATCCAGAAAGTTATTCAGGGTTCTCACTATAACCACGGTTAGTGCCAGCCTAATTCAATGGCTCTAAACGTGGTTAGTGAGAAACCTGGACAACTCCCTTCGTGAAACACGCCCTGAAAGTATCAAAATATCAAGTGAGATAATGATAAAAAGCTGAGTGTTGGTTAATTTATCCACCATCTGTCTGACTATATAAGTATGTAAGTAAATTTTCTTTCTAAGTACTGTCTTAAACTACTAAAATTTCATTGCTAGCTAACAATGGTACAGGAAAACAAACGAATAATAATATATATTGTATTGATATTGAATCTCATGGAATATTGTATGATCAATAAGTGTCAACATTGGTTTATATACATTCCTAATCAAAAGTAGTGCTCATTATTTTAATAAGATTGATTTTTATTTAAATTCTCTTTTTTAGTAGAAACATTTTAGAACTTATCCTCATAAAAAAAATGTCATTCCCCCCTCGGGCCCTTCTTCCCAATTTTTCCTTGTAAGAGCCTTTTGTATTATAAAATGAAGAAAATATAGATTGAAAATTTGTTGTAAAGAAAAATAAAAAAAATACATTTTTCAAGATGTAGGAAAAAATCCTTTATCAATATAAATAAATCGAGAAAAATCTCAGTTCCTATAAAATTGTGTCTTCTTATTTATTTTATCTATAAAATTATATTGCACTGGTTTTATCATCTATATAATATAATGGACAATTTGCATGACATTTTTTTATTACAGAAATGGATAGAGGGTACCAAATTATGCTACTCTGAATTTTTTCAGATTTTTTTGAGAGCGCGGGAACTATTTTTAAAAAATTATTGAAAGTCAGTTTTGTGACGTCACGGGCATTTAGCGCCTATCCTTTTCTTAAGGACAGACTCCTCGTGACGTCATAAAATCGACTTTCAATAATTTTTTTTTTAAAATACTTCCCGGTCTCTAAAAAATCTGAAAAAATTCAGAGTAGCATAACTTTGCACCCGCTATCCATTTCTGCAATAAAAAAATGTCATGCAAATTGTCCATTGCAAGTCTTGAATGCAGGCTCGGACTGGCCATAAGGCTGGGTCAGGGATCCCTGACTGGCCCCTCAGATTTTTAACACAGGAGCATAGGAAAAGTGGCCTCAGACCCCCTGAAAAGTGGCCACTGCTGCCTGTAATGCCTATATGGCCCTGACTGTGTGGACGATATTAATAACTATAGATCAAAGGCATATTAAAAAACAAAAAAAAAATCATGTGCCACCAATAAATTACTAAATGAATCTTAAATATTTTTAAAACTTTTGATTTGCAATGACGTCATCAGAATGGATTTGAGCTCTTAACAGACTTGGTTTTGAGGCCAGGGAGCCAAGGAGGGCGACGGCCTAATATTTATTAAGCTGCAATTATTTGCATGCTTACTCATATGGCCAGAGTAAAGTTTCTAAATTATTGTATACAATTATACTATGACATGGCAGGCTCATGTTTAAAAAAGTATTATTTCAATTAAGTTCTTTATTCTAAATTTTAACTTTTTTAAGAGCTGATCTCTAAGGATACTGTTCTTTTATTAGATGGTAAATCAGTGAAAAATTAAGCAAACTTTACTTATACATAAAAAAGGAAATTATAGGATCTATTATAGTTTCCAAGAGACGTAGCATATATATATATATATATATATATATATAAAACGGAAGAAGCATGTGGACTGTGACATCAAATTTGGTCAAATCATCATCTAAAAAAATAAACTAAAAAATTTAATCCAACCATTAATTGTTTCTAATTTGATTAGACTATATAGTATGGTACACTCGTCGCCTTAGAAAATTTCTCAATTCAAGCATTGTTAAAGTAAAGTGCGCGCCAGAAAAAAAAGTCGAGTTAGTATTTTCTAAAAATAGTTCAAGTAATCTTCCATATCAAACCAAAATTCAAAAAATTCTATCTCAAATAGGTTTGCCAGAAAAAAATTCCATAGTCAGAGTGAACGCGTCGCTTAACATGGGGCCTTACCTGACAAAGACCCTCGAATATCTCGAAAAAATACACCGTTAGGTGGTATGAAAAAAATATAGTGATGTTCTATGACCCAAGCTTTAACCAAAAACCGATTAAAAAAAATTTCGCTAGAATCCATTTTTCCGTAAAAAAATAATAAAAATCCTTATGGGAATTAACATGGTAGATTTTTTTTACGGAAAAATGGATTCGAGAGAATTTTTTTTTAATCGGTTTTTGGTTAAAGCTTGGGTCATAGAACATCACTATTTTTTTTTCATACCATCTAACGGTGTATTTTTTCGAGATATTCAAGAGTTTTTGTCAGGAAAGGCCCCATGTTAAGCGACGCGTTCACTCTGACTTTGGTATTTTTTTCTGGCAAACCTATTTGAGATAGAATTTTTGAAATTTGGTTTGATATGGAGGACTACTTAAACTATCTTTAGAAAATACTAACTCAACTTTTTTTTCTAGCGGCAACTTTACTTTAATCACCATGCCCTGTGCTATATTCTAATGGGGCATGGTGATTAACAAGGCCGCAAAGGGAAATCAAAAGCTATACTACTGTCCTTATATTCAATTGTAAAAATATTTTAGTTGCACCATCGGCAAATTATGAGCAATGGCCGCTAATAACCCTTAAACTTGTTTTTCTTCATCTTTTCCAAATTTTGCTTGACATCAGCGACAATGTCATTGTCTTGTTTGAGTCTCCAGAATTTCTATCAGGTGGACCAGGAGAGTTCTTAATTAATTTCTTTGGGTTCTTAGCTGCTGGCGAGGTCACTACATCAACTTCACAGCCTGTGGCTGGACGCTGGACTTATAAATAATTACAAGCATTATGGTTTTATATTGTATAATTGAGATAACAACAACAACAAATCACAGAAATATGAGCTCTGGGCATATGAATATAATATATATAAATATGAGTTATCTGAATTCATTCTTAGGTGATATACATACAATACAATTTGTTTCTTCAACACATAGAAATACGAAGGGTTACAATAAAAAATGTTCTTTTTAATTTCCACCCTGAGAATGTAGTATGATCGATCTTTTTATTAAAATGTTTAAATAATTGTATCACATTTTGAACTAGAAAATAATCAAATTATTTTAGTATCATTGTGTTTGAGGATTCGATCATAAAGATATTTAAGTACATGATTGTTGTTCTCTATATTCAAGTTGTCCAATATTGTTGAGGAATGTTGGTGGCATGCCATCATGACGAACGCTAGAGCAGTGCTGACTTGATCCGCTATCCTATGTGGATATATTCGATGTCATCCGGAGCCCGCGAGATCATCCACGTGGCTTCCTTGGCTGGATTTTAGTTTTCTAGTGTCCTCAGCAGTCACGTGGAGACTTGGGCCGCGGTGCATGAGTCACCAGCATCTGTAAAAGTAGCAAAAGTTATAAAAAAAAATAATAATAATCTTAATAATAAAATAAATCATACAAATTTGGTGAATAAAATATTATTTTAATCTATATATATAGGCACTTGCTTTTTACATTCACCAATTATTATGTTATAAATTTAACCCCCACTAAATTATGTATTGTGTATTAATTCAATAAATCAGTATTATTTTTAAATTTAATGTTCATATTAATGTATAATTTCAAAATATATATTTAATCATGTTGTGATATTAATACAGTAATTTACATTCTCCAAAAGGACCAATACTATTCAGTGTTTTTCATCACCAACACACATCAGTACTGAAATTAAAATTGAGTTTATAGAAATTTATACAAAGTTAATTATTTTCTTCTGTTTGAAGCTTTTGTCTGTATTCCCTTATCAATCAAAATACCTCACTGCTCTCAGAAGTGCTCTATCTTGAAATTCAGTAAGGTACTTAATACTCAGGGTAAGAAACCACGATGTCAGTTGCCATTTCAGTATTATAATAATATGCTATATTATTATTATATAATAATTAATCCATCGATATTATATATTTGTGAAATACGTATTACATTTTTTTTTTTTTTTTTTTTTTATTATTTAACGTTTTGTTTACTCGACCAGAAAATAAAAAAATGTAAGCTTGGAACAGCAATTTAATTTCTCACAGCCCTCCGGTCATCAGCTCGTTGACAAGCATTATATAAAAAAAAATATATTTGTATAAATAATTGATTATTTGTTTACATATTCAAATAACAACTTGCTGATCAAATGTAATAGATAGCAAATATTTATTGAAGAACCCTAACTAAGTAAATAACATACAATATACATGACATGTACAGTATAAATCATAATAACAATTTAATACCACAGCATATACCTCGTGCAATGAACCTTTTTATAGATGAATAATTAATCCTATTTAAAACATAAATTTGCTTGCTAACAATAAAATAGAATAAAGTCGTTTGCACCTTTTTAAAAAGAAAAATAAAATGTTAAAATATCCTTTTTTATATGGTCCCAAAAAAATTTATAAGAAAAGTGATTTATTGCTAAAGTGATATAATAAAATTGATATAGCTAGGGCTAATGATTGTTATTTAAAATTATTAAAAGTGTGTTTTTGTAACTTCTTGCTATAATTTGTATGAATTTTTCATTGTTATATACAGTATATTATATATAATATTTAATGTATACTTTATAATATATGATGTAATAATTCTTTAATATATAAAATATGCCTTAAAAATATATTATATATAATAAAGTGTACCCATGCATATACTTTTGCAACAAGGTAACTTTTTGTAAAAAGAGCTTTGCTGTCAATAGTTTAAATTAGAAAATACATTGATAATATTTAACGCGTATAATATTGTTTATTCCAAATTGTTGTATATGTGACTTGGAAAAAATATGAACAGTAAATAAATCAATATATATTGATTTCAAATGTGTTCCACAATTACAAATATAATTAGTATAAGTTTATAGTTTGCGCAGTAATATATCTATGTAACGTAATTAATTGGTAAGAAGGTTTATAAAACAATAACTTATATAAGACTCAAAGTTTTGATAGTAAATAACTCACAACTAATATTTATTTGCCATACATCGATCCTTAAGCCCGTCATAAAATTACTCTGAATTCCTCCTAATATTAAATATGATAGAATATGGTAAGTGATCTAAGTGAAAAAATACACTTTTTTTTCTTTTTTATAGTTAATTTTTTCCAAGTGTCAGTTTGAAACTTCAAAAAGAATTTCTGAAACTCTAGATATGATAATATATAATATAGCTTGCATTTAAAAAAAAATGGGAGCATAATCCCCGGATTGCATATAGATGTATTAAGTTACGACTAAATCAGGCTTATTTTATATTGACTTATACACCATGTTTTAAAGTTAAACATCATTTGTCCAATTGAGAAGAATATCTGTTACATTGTACATATTAATATAATTATTTGGTTTCATTGGTGTACTTACTCGATGTTGAAGAAGTTATCCATTCAGAATAAGTCGGCTCCAGTCCCGCTCCACAGTGTCTTATTGCCTGCCGGCCTGCCTGCAAGTAGCACTCAAGTGCCACAGTGGCGTTGTAGTGACAGTTCACATGCAGCTATTGTAATCTATGGCAATAATAATAATAATAATATAATAATAATAATAATCTATATTATTATACTTTTGCTTATATATAAATTATAAATTTTTATTTATATCATAAAATTAATTTGAAAATAACTACTTTTTTCTAATACAAGAAAAAAATAATATAAAATGTTTTTTAATGATTTAATTTGTTAATTAATTATCATAATGATAGTAACAAAATTTTATGGAATATAAAACAAATAATATAATTTAATAAAAAAAAGTATTAAAATTAATATGTTAATATTCAATATATTCTAAAAAAAAATCTTAATATAAATAATTATGTCAATTAATCTAATTAATTTAAAGATACAATGTTTATCATCTAATAAGAAGCAATAAATATAATTCATGTTCTTTTTTAATTAAAACCACGATATAATTAAGATTCTAAGGTACAGGCAAGAAAATCAAAGAAAATTATTACAATAAGGTTGGCACTATATTCTTATTTACCCTGTTTTTTTATTTTATTTTTTATTGTTTTTTTTTCTCTCTTTTTTTCATACTTATCATTTCAAATTCTGAAAGAAACAGCAACAACAAAAAATACAATTGAAGCTAAACAAACACAGAAAGTCGGCGGTTTGCGTGGAGAGAGAGTATTTGTTTAAATGCCAGTTGAGTTGACAAAAAGCGGCAGCTGCTGTTGCTTGACATGCCCACTCGCTTCGAGCCACTGATTTTTCTTCTGTTGATTTCTTGAATTTTCGTATAACAGCACAGCACTGACAGTCAATTTTTTTTTATATATATTTTTTTTTGTCTTTCACACATAAAGAAATATTGCAAGCAATTTTATATTATGAAGGAAAAAACACAAATAACAGCTATTTCAAAACATTTCTTACAGTAAACTCAATACATATTTCAATTCGATGCCATACATGTTTTTTTAACGTTTTTTTTATCATTATTATTATGAATATGATTTAAAAATTTATATTCTGAACTTGAATGAAGGTATCCGTTCCAAACTGAATGAATTCCATTACATAATTATATACGTACTATAAAAACTATATTAAAAAGAATTTTTTTTGGACTTTTGATATTTTTTCTTGTCTGAAGAAACGTAATGGTGAATAATAGAGGAAATTAGCTTTAACAGACCAAAATGTTAATTAAGAGAGCAGAGGAAGGGGAAGGGGAGGTAAAAGTTGTAAAATATGATTTATAAAATAAAAGAATATCAAATGTTAGTTAAGGTAGAGATAACACGGATCAGCTGACCCAATGCTAAAAAAATCCCATTCATGAAAATTATGAAAAAATGTTAATAAAATGTTCTCCTCTACTGGAATCACGGACCAAATACCCCCGGACGAAATACCCCCGGACCAAATATCCCCGCCCGGACCGGACGAAATACCCCCGGACGAAATACTCCCGGACGAAATATCCCCGGACGAAATACTCCCGGACGAAATACCCCCGGATGAAATACCCCCTTGTAAGTGGAGAGGGGTGGGCGACCAACACAGGAGGGGAAGTTGACTTTATTTATAAAGTCTGTTTTTCTGTCGTTTGTCTGACGTCACGCGCGTCGTTAAAGAAGGAAGTTAGTAACGCCATTTTTCACAACAAATATAAATCATATAATATTTAAAGAATATTTATAGTTAATGCCGTATCAAGATCTCAAATTGCGTCTTTAATTTTATACCAAAACATACTCAAAATTGTGCCGCAAACAAACGATTTTTGTATATGCTATGCTTACTTTGATTGTGCGGCAATTATAAATTGTCTCAGCGTTTTGCAGTAAGATTTTGAAGGTTTTTAAACGATTTTAGGTTTTTAAACCTAGGTGTGCCCCTAGCGATTTGAGCAAAGCCCGAAATTAACAAATATTTTGGGATTTGCTCATTTAAATTTGAACATTTCTAGAAGTGCTCAAATCGAAAAAAGCAATCCCCGACGAGAAGTTTTATATCGGGCTTTGCTCATTTAAATTTGCTCATTTCTGAAAGTGCCCAACTCGAAAAAAGCAACCCCGACAAGAATTTTTATTTCGGGCTTTGCTCACTGTTTTGATCATTTCTAGAAGTGCTCAAAGCAAAATGAAAAATAATAATTGGAAATTGTGCCATATTATAGCAATAAATAATAAAATATTGTAAATTTAATAATATTTTAACTATATCACTTTTTAATTTATTGATAAAAATACAAATTTAACATTAATAGCGTGTATATAGTATTTTTTTTTTTATTAAAACATTTCTTTCTGTATTATTCAAGTCAGATTGAAAAAATACGATTTTTTCACACTGAGAGACACTTTTAATTTTTTTATTATAATTTTTTTATAATTAAAGGGTATGATTACAATTTATATACCCTAGCAATGAATTCCAGGTTGCAGATGAACAATTTCTAAGTTCAGACGACGTACCACACATGACAAAGAAAAGAGTGTCTCAGATCAGCAGCAGCATTAGCAAATTCAAAGCAAGGTTTTGTGTTTTGCAACTACAAGAAAGGTTGTCAATCTAAAACATGTTGTGCAAAGAAAAAATTTAGATGAAATTTAAAATGCCATGATAGTAATCCCTGCAAAAATAAGTCAAGTTCAGGTAATAATAAGATCAGGTAATAATCAGGTATAATATTAATTTATTTATTTATTTATTTATTTATTTATTTATTTATTTATTTATTTATTTATTTATTTATTTATTTATTTATTTATTTATTTATTTATTTATTTATTTATTTATTTATTTATTTATTTATTTATTTATTTATTTATTTATTTTAAGTTAGTAGGTTTGGTACTATCTTGAGGAGCACTTTGCTTCTTTGCAAGTTCTGTAAATTAAGTTAAAATGATTTTGTAATATATCAGCTGTAAAAAATTTATTTAAATTAACTAACATACAATATTAATATAAAAAGTGTGACAAAATCGTATTTTTCAGTATCAACTGAATAAAACAGAAAGAAATATTTTAATAAAAAATAATATACAAGCTAATGCTAAATTTGTATTTTTGGTACTTAATTAAAAAATTGATGTAATTATAATATTATTAAATTCACAATATTTTATTGTTTTAATTATTTATTACAAAATTATTACTATAATACGGCACAATTCATACAATTATTATTTTTCACTTTGCTTTGAGAACTTCTAGAAATGATCAAAACAGTGAGCAAAGCCCGAAATGAAACTTCTCGTCGGGGTTTGCTTTTTTCGATTTGAGCACTTCTAGAAATGTTCAAATTTATATGAGCAAAGCCCAAAATATTTGTTAATTTATTCGGGCTATGCTCAAATCGCTAGGGGCACACTTAGATGTGCGCATTGAATTCGGGCTTTGGTGCCAACATATATAAATAAAGGAAAAGGAATAAATAAGGAAATAAATAGAACAACAAGTAAATTAAGAAATTATAAGTTTCTTCAGGAGGGGTACACATGCTACGTTAAGTGTTCACGGCACCTATAGTACCGGGGGACCAAAAACAATAGAAAATATTGCATTTTTAGACCTATACCAATTGAATCAGAATTAAAAAATTACACTAAAAAATTTACTGAATTTTTTTTTTTTAATTTAAAAAGTTATATAGGGACGATTTTGAAAAATTTTAGTTTAAAAAAAATGTAAAAAAAATGCAATAAACACTAATAATTAACATGCATAAAATGTATCGTATCAAAATATATTACACATTAATTTTAATTCGATATGAATGATATGATAAATTAATGCATAATGCATTGGCCTAACGTTGCTAACTTCCTTCTTTAATACGACGCGCGTGACGTCAGACAAACGACAGAAAAACAGACTTTATAAATAAAGTCAACTTCCCCTCCCGCGTCGGTCACCCGCCCCTCTCCACTTACAAGGGGGTATTTCGTCCGGGGGTATTTCGTCCGGGAGTATTTCGTCCGGGGATATTTCGTCCGGGATTATTTCGTCCGGGGGTATTTCGTCCGGTCCGGGCGGGGATATTTGGTCCGGGGGTATTTCGTCCGGGGGTATTAGGTCCGCTTACCCCTCTACTGATAGGGGTATCAGTAGCAAAAATATCAGGTGTACAAAAAAACAAGCTAGTTTTCGAGTTATTAATTTTTAAAGTTATTTAACATTTAATTTAAAATAGAGAGATGGAACTTCCATGTTAAATTAGTGAACTTTAAAAATTAATAACTCGAAAACTAGCTCGTTTATGTATACCTAATATTTTACCTACTGATAGAAGGGATGTAAAGGAGAACATTTTAGTTTTTTTTATTTTTTTACACTATTTTCATGAATGGGATTTTTTTAGCATTGGGTCAGCTGATCCGTGTTATCTCTACTTAAAATTTTCGTTTATAATACAACTATTAAAAAAAACACAATGCGTTGATATTGGAGGTAAGGGTGTCGATTTCTGTGTTTTAGTTCTTGCACATGATGTGAGAGGTGCTGCTATCTGATGGAATTTTGTCCAATTACAGCAAACTTTTCCAAACTTTTTTATAGTAGGAAAACGAGTTTTGTAGCATTAAAAAGAAATGTTTCTAAACAAAAATAAAAATAAAAAAAAGTGGAATTTCCTATACACTGCTCTATTTCCGACAGGTAATCAAACACTGCACCAATATATGCCATGCAGTTAATTAAATCTGAAGTTAATAATAATTATATATATATGGACATACATATATTGAAGAATGACGAGCAGACCGATTATTCTTTTGACATCAATATTTAATATTTATTTAAGTTATAGATTTAAAAAAAAATGTTTAGTTTAATTCAACTTAATTTACTTCATATGATATTTGTCATTTTTTTTATACATTATTTTGATCTTTGGCTAGTTGCAACTTTAATTAGGCTACATTTCAGTACTGCGTTTATCTTTAAATTGTTTTTAAAAGCCACAGATGTTTATCGCATGAATACAGAATGATTTAAAGATACGATATTTTATTTAAAAAAAAAAGCAAGAAATGTGATGACATTATGAAAGTATCACCCAAAAAAATCAACGTGATCGAAAGAGAGCCCTATTATGAGAATCATAATTTAAACAAAGTTAGGTCTAGAAAATATAATATTTTAGCAATGAATTGGTATGTGTTATTTAATTATATATAGAACAAAAATTAAAAGTATATAAAAAATTACCTTAGCTTATAATTAGCAATTATGATTATTGATTGGATTCATTCAGTACAGATCAAAACACTTCACACAAAAATTGTGGTAAAATATTCATTCACTACAAACTAATCAACATAGGATTAAAACTTTTTTCTTAAATTAATGGTACTTAAAATACATATTCCTCTAAAATTTATGCAAGGTGCGTCCCAACAGTAAAATTACTGTACTATATTTATATTACACTGCATGTTCACTGCAAATTGTTGCAAGTTAATTTAAATGGACTCAACTTTCTTTGGTTATGATTTTTTGTTTACAATAAAAACATAAAAACATTATATAATTATAATTAAACTTTTAACCATAAACTTGATACAAGCTAGTGCAAATTAAAAGAAAATTATTATTATTTTTTTTTTTTACATTTTTTTTTTTAAATATTTATAAACATATAGATTTTAAATCATTAATTATTTTGATATACATTTCTATCAAGAAATGTTTTTCATTTTTTTTTTATATAATATAATATATGAACAAATTTTATACATTTTTCCCCCTTTCAATCATAAACATGTCAATCACGGTTTATTATATACACATATGAAAATGACTTTTAAAATGAAATAAATTAATTTTATTTTTATTTTTTTTAAAGATTTGTGCAAAGGATTTTTTTTTTCACTATATTATTCAACAATTCACATCATTTTCAAGTTGTGCAAAAATGTCATTTTTCACAAGTTCTCACTTTTACAAGTTTCACGCAAATAATAACAGCTGAAGACACACGAAGAGACCAAAGATGGCGGGCACCAATCTTCCAGAGACGCCGTCGCTCGTCCCAGTTTCTGTGGACATCAACAGAACGACACAATCAAACAAATGCTGCAAAATTTAATTGCCATTCAAGTTAAATCCCTAAAATCCCTAAATTAATTTATACTATATATGTCAAATAAAATCATGTAATTTTAAACTATTTTTTTATTATAAATATACACATCTAAATGATAACAAGGAATTTTAAAAAAGTTATAAATATAAAACTGTTATATAATAAACACATCATGAGAACAAAATATATTACCCCAGAGTATAATAGAAATAAATACGTCATCAACTTTAATTAACTAAAATTGTATTTCATATGTAATGCAGATACCTTGATTGCTATATACTGGATTTTGCACTTAAAGCCTCAGGCATATAATTTCCCCTGCATGCATATATGTTATAGTAGTATTGCGGAATCAATTAAATTGTAAATATTTTGTGTGATAGGTACTATAGAAAGATGCACACGTGATTATACTACAGACAATATATAGAATAAACCCGTTTAAAATCTAAATTTATTTTCATAATTATCGTTAAATGTTATTGAATCTTGTAGTATTAAAGATTTAATAAACGTGTTGGATTAAATGAAAATAATCCTAATTTAATGAAGGCTCAGCAAAGATAGTATTATGAAACATAATAACAGTTGATCTCAAAGTTCATGGCTAACGGGCTGAACTTGCTTGGGCTGTAGAAAATATACGAAGTGATGGAAAATACAAATACAGTAAAATTAATTTAAAATTTAGAACTAAAATGAAAATTTATCATCTTTCTATTTATATTTTGCAACTTTACAAACATTTTCATTTTATTATTTTAAATCTCTGTGCATGTTTTTAAAAATTAAAAAAAAAAAAATGTACCAATAAAAACGTAAGAAATCTTAAGAGTTCCGGTGGTATTACTAAATTAATTTTACTGTAGCATTCTGTTTTGAACAAGAAAGGAGAGAAACAAGTGCGTAATGTTTTGATGCACTTTCGTCTCATGTTAAACTCGCCCTCCGTAGGGATGAGAAGAGTGTGTCTGCCACGCCCACATAAGTGTGTTTGTTTTGTAACCGTGTACGTGCACTAAAATAATTAATGTTAGAAACACAACAGAATGAAGTTTATTTAAAAGTAATTTAAGTGCAAAAGTCACGTAGAAACATATTTTATATTAATTCAATTTATGAATTTGTGTTTTAGTTTCTCAAAGGTTATAACATTAAATATTAAAAATTGTTGAAAAACACATTTTATTAATATTAACTAAAAATGAAATATAAGTAAGTGTACAACTTGATTCAGCCCGAATTCTCTCTTATTGTATGCACTATGCAGTTTATAGATATATGGCAAACTTGAACTCTTTTCAAATACTTATAATCGTATTTCCCTCAACCAAACACAACAATTCAAATTGTTTGTGTTTTAGAGTTGTTATCTTCATCAGTACAATACCCATCATTACAATTTAATATGTTTATAGACTGCAGCTGGGCCCCGATTTAATATTATTATTTGTTGCGATGGCAGATGCGACGCGTCGCTAGCAAATATTTTGCGATGCACTTACCACGCTCCTTTGCGACGTCGCAAAGTGAATTTAATATTAGAGTCTGCGACAGAAAAATATTTGCTAGCCCCTCCCCATCGCAAGTCATCTTCCAATCATGACCGCGGTACTAAACGTGTCAATCGCGTCGCAAATTCGAATTTGCGATGATGACGTCACTGCGATGCTCAAAGTACATCGCATCCGATCGCGTCGCAAGTCGCATTTAACCGCGCGGTTCAAATCTTAATTTACTAATACTTTAATTTGATTTATAAAGCAAGGGAATTAGAAACGTTATTTATTCGCACCTTTCTTGGTTCAATCCGTCTCGGGAATAAAGAAAAACTGAAAAAATATTTTTTATGAATCGATTAATTTCTTAAATTAATTAAAAATAAAGCAGCAAATTTTTGGAAAATATTTAATTTAAATTGGGCACAAAATAATACCTTGATTAATTTGTAAAACAATTTACGTTCTTCAATCCAAGAACAAGCAATTGGAGAGCTAGAACTCGGCCATGGATGCTTAGATAGTATTAAAAAAAATATGAGTACGTAAAGAATCTATCTAAGAAAACATTGGCTATTCTAGATAAATTTTATTTTTCTTCTTCTTTGAATTAATTAAGAAGAACAAAGTGATTCCGAGGTGAGAAGAGCGTGGTAAGTCGTCTTGCGGCACCTCTGAGGTTATCGCAAATTTGGCATCGCAACTGCCCGAATTTGCCGTCGCAAGTCTGCGCCGCGGACGATATTAAATCGACTTTTGCTTGCGACGCTTCACTTGCGACGTCGCAATGGACTTGCGACGGCGAGAAATGGATATTAAATCGGGGCCCTGCAGCCTACTTTGTGCCTGTTAGATTTAAATGTAGGCTAATTTAATTTCAGTGCAATAAAACTTAATGTGATAATACTCATGGTAATTAAGACTGGTATTGTACATCAGGCATCAGCAACGTTCCGACTGCCTCAATGCGTCTTCTATTCTCAAATATTATTTCCATTAAAAACAATTATTTAGAGCCTACCTTAATTAATAATTATACTTATAGTCTTTTGCAATTAATTTACAAACTTGTTACTTTACAAAGGAAAATTTGTTATTAAATATTATGTAGTGTGGAAATTTTCCTACTATATAATGATAGAGTATGATAGAGTAGGTTTAACTTCACTCACTATGACTTTATCTATCTATCTATTCAAAAGTTGTGTCTACGTTACATGACTACGTGATTCAAAAGTGTTGACACATGCATGAAATATAAGTAGAGAATAAAATGGCCATCAGAATATAATAGCTAACCTATTATTTATATGAAATTTTTGACATTTTTGATTTCCGAGTAACTTTTTATTAATAAACAAAATAATATTATTCCACATTAATATTGTAAGACAACACTCAATATATTAATTGCTTTTTAAAACAGCTATTTATTTTGTTTTTAACTTATTACTTTATGTAAATGTTTACTGCTGGCAATTAGTATACTCCTAAAAACATTATTCATCGAAGTGTAAGGCATTTCATTTTCCATTTAAAATATATAACCATTAAAACTTCAGTTTTGGGGGGAATGCAAGGTGAATTCTATTTTTATTTATTTTTTTTAATTTTTAATGCATACAAATGTACGAGGTTCCTATACTTTGATCAAATAAGCTTCTAAAACTGCTGAAGATGAAAGGAAATATCCAAATGAAGTGGATAGCACAATATTTTGCTAATATATATATACACATATACAGTTTTCAGACTATTTCTCTTCATTCGATTTTTCTCTAAAGCTGCAATGCAAAGTGGGCCACTTATTATGGCTACTGCATCCTGATTTTGATGTCGCATTCAAATATATAAGATTTTCACTGCTGCATGGTAAAAGTGCATCAGTGTGCTGCTTGTATATATATATATAGAGATTTCGTTTGCATTTCAAATATAAAACTTAATGAAAATATCGATAGAAGTCGACAGAAATATGTTAGTAAGAAGCTATACGTACATGCTTCTTGAAATAGACGATATCGTCATGTATACAAAATCACAAGGACAGACTCTACTAGCATATTTCTAACAGTATCTATCCAATTCAACGTATGTATTCGATCATTCCTATATGAATACTGCAAGTAAGTACGTTAAATATTTGTAAATAAAATCATTCCAATATGATTTAAATATTTTGTAATATGTAGTATAGCAATATAAAATGGCATGTTTTAAATATTAATATATAAAAAAAAAATCTCTACTTTAAAGCCATGTTACTAATGTTTATTGTAACTCTTGACTGAACCGTATTAATTAGTATAAAGTGGAAATCATATTATGTATGTATTCTCAAAGGATTTACGTATAAAATACGGTACAGTATGTTGTTATAAAGTCTAACTAATCCATGTAAAGGCATTCACCTTTGCATGGAAAATAGGTTAGTTTATATTGCTGTGAACAAACATGAGCTGAGCTGAACGGCTTTATTGGTTTCACATATCAAAACCAAGCGCCGTACGTCGTGCAGGTAATCTCAAAAGTGTAAATTTTATTTATTTCTTGATAGTTAACTTTTAAAATTAATTAAGCAGTGGTATAATAATTACGCAATAATTCAAGTTTCTAGCTAACTTCATGGGCACCTTTATAACTAGTAAATCAATAATATTTTGTTCAAATAAGCATGAGTAAAAAAAATAACAAAAACCGTTATTTATTACATTGAATTGATTACAATATAATAAATATATTTTAAATGTAGTTAAATCTTAACATATATATTTTTATTTCAGTAAAATTATTGCTATGAAATATTATGCAGTAAAAATATAGGCAACCGATAAAGTTTGCTTTTAATTAATGTAAATAAAAAAAAATTATGTTGAATAATTTGTACGTGCAGAGAGCTTATGTTTATATAAAATATAGAACATTATCTATTTGGTTCTCTATAGTACGTGCTAGGCAATACTCCCAATTCCTGTTCCTTGTTTGATATAAAAAAAAATGCACAATCAATATCAATAAAACTGCGAAATCAATATATATAAAAATGTTAAAATAAATTAAAATTATATTGATTTATATCAGTAAAAAATATCATGGTCTCTTTTCTGTTGTTTAGATTTTTTTTCCATTGACATAAATGTCATAAGGTATAGTAGGTAAAATGTTTTAGATGTAATAAACAAGATACAAATAAATTAAATTAGAAAGAAAAGGAAGAAATTGTATTCATGAATCCTGATAATGTTTACGTAACGTAGATTTTTGAAGTGTTCTGATAAGATTGGTTTGTTATTATGTGCTGGTGTCATGCAAATGAAAAAATGAAAAACGAACCAAACTTGAAAATTTTGAAAGCATACACTTCAGAAGAATTGAAATAACAATACTTTTTTTCCGATTTGCTAGTTGGCAGCTCTAATGGAGGTGCAATTATTTTTTATTTATTTTTTTCATAAATTTTAGGGCTTTAAAGATCCCTGTAATAGATGTGCGTAATGGAACGTTCGGTCAATGCAGAATTTTAAATACCAATGGTCTCTTCCAGACACAAAAATTGTTATCTAATGAACATTAATTTCAAAAAAATATATATATTTAGTTTTAAGCAATGTTTATTGTAGCTCTTGACTAAACCGAATTAGTATTAATTTAGTGGAAAATCATTTCAGACTATTCTCAAAAGATTTACGGTTATTATTCTTTTGGTTATTATTTATATTATACACCTGCCAACTTCTACTGTCATGCAGAATATGTTTTGTTTGGTTTCATCGATTTTTGTTTTATTTGTCAATCTTTTTGTCTTGTGTATTACAAGTCTAAGAAGAAGAAGAAGAAGAAGAATTTGATTCCATTTTTTTTTTTTTTTTTTTTTTTTTTCACAGTTGATACACAAAAAGCTATAGATCATAACACCCTATTTGAAAAAGAGCAGACATGTGAAAATTGTGTTGTTGTTTTTATGTGTTGACATTCTGTATTGTTTACCAATTAAGTGGAGATGTTTGCATGCCTCGAAGGTGGATAAAGTTCTCAGATAGCACTTCGTTGAACTCTAAAAAAAATTGCATCATTTAAATTTAATTTTTTTCACTGCAAGGAGCTACTTTTAGCTACGTCATATTTTGATGAAATTTTGCATTAAATGAAGAAAAAAAATAACAAAATGAAGAAAAAAATATATAACGTTTTGGTTTTATTTTTCTTTAGAATCAGTATACATGTGGGGATATAAATTACATTGTAAGTTAGATAATATTTTATATATATATATATATATATAAAGTATCTGAAAGTATATGGGAGACAAATTTCCATTGTTTAATTTCCCATAAGGATACAATATAGGATAAAAAAAAACTTTTTGTCATAGAATCAAACAACTTGGATGGTGTAATGCTATCACTGTAATTATATACAGACATTAAAAAAAAAATCGATAATATTTATGCAACGTGTTTATATGGAAATAAACGAACAGATTCTGCAGAGCTTGCAACTAAACTGTTAAACATTTCATATTGATTTTCTCTCTCTCTCTTTCAGTATAAAATCTAGTGATACTAATTCAAATTTTAAAAAATAAAAGTTTTAGTGTAAAGGACTTGTCGTTCATTTAGTGTCAGAGCTTTGTTAGCTTTTACAAGAGTTTGCTTGCATAGTTTACGCGCTTCATCTGATGGTAAAAAGGGGGGTTTGCAAAAGAAGGAGGGAGAAAATTCAAAATGTTTTATTCATTTGCCCCATATGTTACACAAAAGCATCGGACCAGACTTTTGCTCCTTCTGCTGACTCGAGTAATATGTTCTTGTGTCGGAAAACTAAACAAAACAAAAAGAAGAAACACTAATTCTTTTCGCACAATTCTACGCCAGAATTATTTAAATTAAAAAAAAAAAAAAAAAAATACGAGAGAAATTTCTTTCATTTCATAATTTTTTCCTCCTTCTGTACTTTTTAATTATAATTAAAATATTCATAACTTTTTTCTTTACAATTAGAATAAAGGATGTACAAACGTTATTTTATTTTTTATTAAAGAGTTTTGACTTTTTAGGTGTTTTAAAATTGAAACGGTAGTGCGTATGTCAACATTATAGTAGTTAGAAAAGCGTTGATATTACTTGACGATGTAATTTGACTGTCTAGCTGTGTGTTCCATTCATTAACTTTTCTCTACTTGGCGTACGACGGTGAGAATAAACAAAAGTGTGGCACTGAGAAGAAAATTCTCGTAACGAAAAAAACGAGAGAGATAATTAAAAAAAAAAAAAAATGATTGAAGCGTACAGCGAGGAGTGGTGTCTGCCTGATTGACTGTGTCTCTCACGAGCAATTGAACGGACAATTCATAGTTAAGTGCCACTCCACGTCCCGCTCTTTTCGTTCAGTGTGTGTTATGATTTCATTAAAGCACTTTACTTGAAAATCAATTCAGAAAAAAAAAAAAAAAATGTTTCAATTTTCATCTCTTTGTTTTTTTTTTAAGTTAGATAATAGTTAATTTTAATTCAATATATTAATGATTATATTATGCAGGGTATTAAATTGAGAATGTATATTACCTAATAATAGTTTGATTATTTGCTTTGAAAGAGTTCAAGATTGCAAGATATTATCAATAATAAAATTTATATTATATTCAAGAAATATAAATTTAACACTTAAATTTTTTTATCTACAGTTTGTAAATAATTAACGGTTTTGAATACCTTGGAAAAATTAGAAGTTTTAAAGAGCATAATTATGACAAGGTGCTGTAAAGGGGGCGGGGCGGAAGTATATTATTTCTTCCCCTCTTGACTTGTGTAATGTTGAGGGTGATTTCCTACACCGACTGCTAATTGCGTGCACTTCTTAGTCTATAAGGTAATTTAATAGTAAAAGTTGGAATCAATGTAAAACTTTCACACAGGCACTTGTAGGTATCTGTCTCACATATATGCACCTTTGATTTATTTCATTTGAATGAAATACTATCATATTTTAAGAATTTAATTTGCATATTTTATTTTGATTTGAGAATATATCGATGACATTTTTTATTTATTAACAAAATACCATATTATATTATAGTCAAGAGCTATCATGCAGCATACAATAATATATTCTCATAATTAATGCCAGTACTTAAATATTCAATTAATTATAATATAATTAAGATATGTATTTTTGTACTGTATATATATTTACTATTATATTATTAATATTTTGTGATTTTTTTTTTTTTTTTTGCATGTTTTTTATGTATGTTATTTATGTACAAACATGACAGTTTCTGCAGTGAATCCAATAAAAATATGAAATAAATTATAGCAATCATCATTGAAAAAGAGAGAAAAAAAAAAAAATACCATAGCAAAATTTCTTTATGCGTACATAATTTTATATAATATAAATATGAACATCCTACATGTGAAAATTAGTTGTTATATTTATACATATTTTTAAAAGGGAATATACTTCAATATAATAATTATAAAACTGTAATTACCTAATTTTTCTTTCTATATAGTCTGATTGTGAGCTCAGGAACTATACATGTGGTATTGGGAAATTATAGAAATAGTGCGCATTCTTTCTATGTGATTTATCTATTTCAATAAGAACTTTGATAAACAAATAATAATATAAACTTACAAGCAATTAAGCGACGAATATTTTTTCCCATTTTTTGAAATTATATACCAAACGGTGGAATCGGAGTAACATTAGCTCTGTTCGTTTTTACACAATCAGAAAGAATCGATTATTTGTGATGAACCTTCTGTACATGGAACATAAGGTTCATCACAAATAATCGATTCTTTCTGATTGTGTATATACGAACAGACCTAATATTTTTCTTTTAATTTTTAACCATACACAAATATTATTATTATGTACATATTATTATTATTAAACTGTTATAAAATACAGTATATAATATTACAATAATAATTTGTGTAATCAAAGCTTATATTAAATGAACTAAATAATTTTTGAAACTATTAAAATTCACTAATATAATTTAGAATAATCTTTCACTAACATTTTTTTATTTATAATATAACCTATAAAAATGCAAATTGTATTTAATTATTTATTTAATATATATAATTAGAAACGATAATTTTATCCAACTATACATGTTAAGTTAATGAGAGCACAATAAGATTATACAAAAGTTAAGAGGTCAGTGCTATTTGTAGGTAACGAACCATGTAAATTGTATGCAACGGAAAGTACGTTACGGGACAAACTATATATACGTACTGCATAATACACCGACACACACTACAGTAGTGGTTGTGTGAGTGGCTAGAAGGAGTTAGGAGATGGAGATGAGGAGAGGGTAAAGGGATTTATGTGCACTAGTAGGTAAGGTATATATATAGAATACCAAGCTGAGTATAGTAGGTAAAATGGTGAAAGAGTAATTTGCATTTAACTTACCCGGCTGGGGCATAGGACTCCCTGAAAACAAACGAAGAATACAACATTAATATTCATTTACAACAAGTGACATAGCACAGAATAAGCTAAAACTGCTTACTTGCTTCTATATGCATATACTTACTTGCTTGTTGGCTTTACAACACCAAGCAAGCTTCTCTCTGACTGTACAGTATATATACCCAATGTGTAATGTAACAGTATATTGCCAAAGGCAGGCAGGCAGGCAGGCAGGCAGGCAGAGGGTTTTAGGGAGGGAGCAGCTAGGGGTCATAACCTCATGAAATAGACCTAGAATGGTAGGCGATTTACATAGAAAGTGGGTGGGCTACCCTCTCATCTACCATTGTTGTATAAAATAAAAATCCAAGCCACAACGTTACTGGTATGTATATACATGTTATAGCTCAGTATGCTGTAAATAAATACTCGCCACAAAAATGTTTCATTATCTTTACATATTTTTTAATACTAATTTTTTTATAAATTTTTCTATAAAGTTTTATTTTTAAAGAATATAATTAGTAATCATATAAGAACCTTTTATGTTGTATAATTTATAATCATACATGAAACGTTGCGAATCAAAATCATAGCACTAATAGTCTTATATAATATACGATGTTTTATACACATGTTGTTAAGAGGTATTATAACTCGACGTCGATGGCACTGCTTGGGGTAGCAACTCACTTGTCAGTTAAGCCTATATGGCTCCATTGGGGTGTTGCATCACACATGCTTGCTATTATGACCTTTGAAAAGGATGGATTACTTTGATGCGGGAAGGTTTGTGACGATCTTGAAAGCAGCATTTCCTAAATAAATGGTGTTGGTGATAGCTTGTGGTTACTTTACACGAGTGAGCTCCATTCTCTCTCTCTCTCTCTCTCTCTCTCTCTCTCTCTCTCTCTCTCTCTCTCTCTCTCTCTCTCTCTCTCTCTCTCTCTCTCTCTAGATGTATATTATATATGCATATATATACAGGGTACGTATTGCAAAAGTTTACAAAGAACGCTATTCACACTAGCCATCAGTGTTATATTTTGATGAACCGAGAAGGCTTACGCCATCACGAGAAGAAGTGCAAACTATTTTTTTTATTATTATTATTATTATTAGAAATATAACAGTAAAATGAGCAGTCGTCTTGTAGTAGACAATCCTTGAATGTGACCTAGAAGAGTTTACAATATATATATATATATATATATATATATATATATATATATATATATATATATATATATATATATATATATATATATATATATATATATATATATATATAATATTAATTACTAGAAGAAATTTACTTAAGTTATTAGAATCATCAATCTAACAATTTATATGTGCTAACTTTGCATTATATCGTAATAGAAATAATTTTCTATTCTTTTATAAAGTTATTTTTATTTTATTTTTTAGTTGTTGAAAAATTATTTTGATTTATATTCTTTTTATACTAAAAACCGCAACAAATTTTACTTACTGTAAAACGACAAAGGGTAAAGATAAGAGCTTTTATAGCCTGCCATGCATATTGTATAGTTTATTGGTTACATTGAGTATGAACTATATATATACATACAAGAGTTACCACACAAATACTATTATAGCAATGAAATATTTTACACTTGTACATTGAAAGTCAATAATAACGATAAGCTTTACCGGTTCAGCACACTATAACCACATATATAAAATATTCAAATCAAAACCTTATTTACAATATTCATCTCTATATAGTATATAGTAATAAATGACAGAAGATATCTACTCTGTCAAGCTATATCAAAATATTGACACCAAGTAGCCGGGGATGCAAATGTCATATTAACACTTCTTGTAACATATCATGTTTCAGAACAGTTTCAGATTTGAAATATATGAATTGAAACATGGTGATAATGGGTGCGATTCACGAAGAAGTTGGCCAGGCTTCTAACTAAGTTTAGCTTAACCGTGTTTAAGTATACCTGTTTTACGTGCTAAACCACCTAGTTAAACGTGGTTAAGCTAAACGTGGTTTGAAACCTGGCTAACTGCTTCGTAAATCGCGCTCTTTATTTCTATTTCCAATTTGTGATACTGGTTTTGTCTATTGATGTTGTGGCAATGGGAGTTTTTAACATAAATGTTAAGAAATCGTTGTAATTGAAAAATTAAAAACATCAAAATCAAATTGTAACTTATAATCTGTAAACATGGCAAAAAATAAAAATATGAATTTATTTTTATATATTAGATTGAAATTTACTGTGTGAAAAATTTTATTGAAGCAATGAATTCATCATAATATTCTATTTTAAAGTAATTAATAAGTACATGTTAACTTAAGTATTTTATGTAAAAAAAAATTGACGTGATTAATGCTCCAATGGTCAAAATAAAGCCACCAATGATCGAAATATAAAAGTTGAATTTGAGTCATTGGTGGCTGCACTGATTCTGACGACATTAATAAAATTAACACTTCATACTAATTTAATATAGAACTTTCAAAGATATATTGTATACTAAGTTTCGTATTCAACTTACAAACGCTCAGGTGTCCTTTGGCTCGGCCAGTGAAGTTCTGAACAAACTACACACCAATGACTGAAAACGTTACAAACATAACGAAAACCAAGTTAAATGTGAACGGAGTATAGTCCTTGTAAGGTAGACCATATTCAAAGCCATTTGATCATAGTTAAGGTGATTTTACGTTTTATATATTCATGGGAGCGCAAAACAATATTTTTGGTCTCCAATTCACAATATTAATGTATTTAAGGTAGAGATAATACGGATCAGCTGGCCCAATGCTAAAAAAATCCCATTCATAAAAATTATGAAAAAAATTTAAAATGTTCTCCTCTACATCCCCTATCAGTAGGTAAAATATCAGGTATACAAAAACGAGCTAGTTTTCGAGTTATTAATTTTTAAAGTTGACTAATTTAACATGGAGAAATGGAACTTCCATGTTAAATTGGTCAACTTTAAAAATTAATAACTCGAAAGCTAGCTCGTTTTTGTATACCTGACATTTTACCTACTGATAGGGGATGTAGAGGAGAACACTTTAAATTTTTTTCATAATTTTTATGAATGGGATTTTTTTAGCATTGGGCCAGCTGATCTGTATTATCTCTACCTTAAAGCCTGTCTACTGAAGAAAATGTTATGAGTTATAATGTTCAAACTTACTGATGTTTTAAAAATTAGTATTTGGTATTATATTTTTGGTTATTATATTTTATTAAATAGAAATGTCAATTAAATCAGTAAATTCTGTAATTATTATAAGCATTATAAATATTTAAAATGCATTTCATTACTTTGATTATGTTTCTGTCTATTATAAATTTATATTATGTACTTTTGGGTTTAGTTTATAGGATTTCTTAGTCTTGACTACGCCCTTTTATACAATTAAGTCCTTTATTATTATGATTTGATTAATATTTTAATATAATTTTAATATTTAAAATTCAAAAGATATTTCAGTTTTCTAAAGTTTCAAATGTAAAAGCTAGAAATCTTACAATTCCGGATATCACCAGTGGGAATATAACATTAATTTAATTGTAGTTTACACCAGTTTTAAACTGTACCATTATACAGTGTACATGTTGTCAATTTAGTTTGAATCGTTGAATATATCACACTTTGCTACATTCGATGAATGTAATTATATGTTTACCAGGCAAAACGTAAAGACAGAACTTGTAACTTTACAAATACTTGCTATCAGCACACATTGCTTGGCTTCTCTAATCTTACGTTAGAATGAGAATAGCTTGTAGAAGGGGAACGTATATAGCAGCTAGATTTTCCTTCTATAACATTCAGAATTGCTCTTCACAGCAGTCAAGTAAGCAGGCAGTCTCTTGATTTTCTCTATGCTTTTGACTCTTCCGATAAGAGACACTTCACATGACAAGTACAGTCAAATTAACTTTATATTCCCACCGGAAGTTGCACTAAGTACATATATAGTCTGTACGCCTATAGGAATATATATTAAAAATGTTATCCTTTACTAATTTACTGAAGCTTCAATATGGACTTTGTTTTCAAGTTAAAAACATGATGAGCTTAATCAATTAATACACTGAGTAATGTTAATAACAACATCCAAATTTACTACGTCTCCTTGCATGATAACGCCCACAAATACATATCATTCCTGCTGTCCAGAAGTGTACATTCAAGTGTGAACGTTTGAGAGAGAGAAGTCATTACTTCTGATGTGCCGAAGTCTGCGATCCCAAGTTTCAAAGTTGAGAAACAAACAGAAAACCTTACTTTCCAGCCTGGAAATGTCAAATTGACTGTGGAAGTAATTTTAAATGGTGTACAGGAAGTGGCTTAAAGTGCAAAGTTGGTGCATTTTGTAAATATTTACACAACTCGAATGTTCCCTTGCCTGATATTCCAAGAGCAACAATTAAATAGATTTGCAATTTTAGGAGCAGTATGAAAATCATCCAATTTGAAAATACCTGTTTATATTATAAGAAAATTGAAATGATTTTAACAAATAAATAGGATTATAACGTTTGTGTTCTCCTTACATCCTTACATTATTTTTAGTTGAAAGACAAAACTTCTATAAATACGTGTTTCTTCTTCCAATCTATAATAAAGTTATATATGTTTAAAAACAATTTTTTATTGAATTTTTGTGAACAGGCAATATAAATATTTTTAGTATAGTAATATTTAGTAATATTGTTTTGAGGTAAAAATTTACAGTTTCTTTTCAACAAGAAAAAATGTTAATATTTAGGACTAAAATGTGTATGAGTGTTATTTAATCAGATGCACCGAATATATTAATTACTGCATAGTATTAACATGCCAGTTTAGTGTATACTGCATAATATGAATATGTGAGAGATTGTAAAATTAAAAATAAAAAAAACATACGTGTCAAATGGCATGAAGTCATTTGGAAGGTTGAGGTGAAAAATAAAACTAATTTATTAAGTGTTCCTAACCTTTATAATCATTATAAAATATGTGTATATGTAAATATTAATAGCAAAAGTTAATAAGGAACGATTTCAATTTCAAAGGAAACTCTCTATATAGTTTACCATACTTGAATTTGAAAGTCAAATAACTCTCATTAAAATATTAATAGACATGCAGATATTTCAGATGCAACAACATTTTGCTGCATGCAGCAAACGTGGTTAGATAATTGCTTCGTAAATAATGATAATAATAAAAAAATAGATTTTCTACCACGGCTAAGCATTTTCATGATAATATACGAGGTTGACAATACTTATATAGCTGGTCTAGAGAATATTTGAAAATTGTTCGTTATAAGAAGTATTTCTTGACGCAAAGAATTGGTATTATTAATGAAATATATATATTTAATAACAATAATAGCTAATTTTGATTTCTATGTATTTGTTGTTATTACTTACAGTTAATAGTATGTTACAACACTGCTTATATTATTATTAAATTGACCGTTTGTATGTACTTTCATTAAAATTTAAGTGCTCCGCCCCAAGAGGTGTGGAGGTAATTTCCTGCTGGAACCTTTTCTTGATCATGGTGACACATCACATAACTTGTAGAATTAAGTGCATAAAAAATGCAAATAATAACTGTATTATATTCAAAAATTGTTTTGGTACAGGCGCGGGTCCAGAAGGGGGGGCCGGGGGAGCTGGGGGGAATGCAGCCAACCCCGAAATGTTGCATTTAACATGGGCAATATAGGCATTTCCCCCACTAATTTTTTATTTAACATTGGCCTTATGGAGGCCGCCCCCCCCCCTGATTTTTTTTCCTGGATCTGCGCCTGTTTTGGTATGAAACCTTGAATCACAAGAAAAACTGCATTTTTTTTTTTTAGTTCATAAACTATAATTGCTGCTAAAAAACGGGTTAACTAGTTTTTCAAAATTTATTTTGTTTCATCACTATGTTTTAAAAGGGCTCTATGCAAGCAATATTAAACAACGATATTTTGTTCCTGCTTGTTGACAGTATACGTTGACGTACTGTTCACGTTTGTTTCTGTGTATAATATTGTCAAACATTATCATATTGACTCAATAAATTATAAATTTTTTTACCATGTAGCAAATTGTATACCAAAAATTGAATTGTTTAAAAATATATGCATTTTAAAAAGACTATACAATTGAGTAAAAAATACAATTAAAATAACAAATTTTACAAATTTACTTTAAAATTATATTATAGCATTATTATGTTAAACGTTTCACATGTTGTTTAAAAGTTAAAAGGTTTAAATTCAAAGTTTGTTGTAGAATGTTTAAAGTTTTTTGGTATTTTTGGGGGGGAATGTTGATGGTACCACTTTCAACTATGTTAACAGCAACAGTGGCAGCGGTGTTTAATGCATTTGCCCTAAAGCCAAGGTCATGTGGCTACCCCCACCCCCTGCCTCCCCTGCATGCTTTGCCACCCGTCCCCACAACCCCTTCGCCGCCGCAGGAGAGATGAACAACACTGTCGGGTGTAGGCCCCCCGGCACCTGAATACGTTGTACATACAAATACAAAGCATATACAGAAGTATACTAATTTGCAGCTAGTGTGCAATATAACTAATAAACTGAACATCATGCTTTATGAGTAACAACAATATTTTACCCTCAGGATAAAAATTGGTATATGTTAAACGCAAGAACAAGTTTTTAATAACATTAATAAATAAAAAAAAAGCACTGTCCCTCAATTTTTTTAATGCTTTTATTATCGTAATGCAAATTAATCGCATAAATTTAAACATTACGAATAAATTAACAAGCTTCATCACTTTTACAATAATTTTATTACGGTATAAATGTAAATTATTATTGTTCTGATTGCCATTTTAAAATAAACAGCTTTTTCTCATGTTATTGATTAGATAACAAAAATTATTTAACTTTTAATTATGAATATTAATTTATATATTTTTTCTAATTTTAGTTAAATAACAAACAAATTAATAAGCCATGCAATGGTTAAATTGAAAACAATTATTGTATCATTTAATTTTTTTCTTAATTGCTTTATAGTGTTGAAAAAAAATTATTCAAAGTATTCAAAGTTTAATTTTAAAAGTTAATTTTTATCGCCAGTCTAATGTAATTTTTACCTTCATTTCTTTTACATTGTTTGGAGTGTATTGCCCTCAAGGGTGCTGTGTTGCATATTGTTAGTCGCTACGCAAAAAACTAGAAGTGGACATTAAATTCTGAAAATGGCTTATAAAAAATAAAAAATTTACGCGTAACATTTTTTTTCTTACTAGCCCCCTCCTCCCCCCACCTCTCTCTCTCTCTCTCTCTCTCTCTCTCTCTCTCTCTCTCTCTCTCTCTCTCTCTCTCTCTCTCTCTCTCCTCTCTCTCTCTCTCTCTCTCTCTCTCTCTCTCTCTCTCTCTCTCTCTCTCTCTCTCTCTCTCTCTCTCTCTCTCTCTCTCTCTCTCTCTCTCTCTCTCTCTCTCTCTCTCTCTCTCTTCTAACTGTGAGTGGACTTTTGAGAGCTTGAAAATTTTTCAGCAAGATAGAGTTTAAATATACATGATCTCACATTATTGTGCAGGACCTATATAGTAATCTTTCTACTGCCATATCATAAATAATTTAGCTTCACTTCTACAAGAGAGAGAGAGAGAGAGAGAGAGAGAGAGAGAGAGAGAGAGAGAGAGAGAGAGAGAGAGAGAGAGAGAGAGAAGAAGGAAAAACAAAAATGAAAAATAAAAGTTTATTTGTCTAGTCCCGGAAATTAAAGTTTACATATTGATTTTAAGTATGAGTTATATGTGAGAAAATTGCGCCACTATAAACACTGTTCAACGTTTCAACACAATAAAGTGAGAGTCAAAATAATAATAAAAGTTGACTTAAAAATCGTACTTTATCAACAAGAACAATTTCAAGCACACTTAAATTAATGAAAAATATTGCAATACTCATTCCCCGTAATTTATATTCTATTTGTTCCGGTGAAAACATACTGTGACGTCATCTCACATTGACGTGAATTCTATTGTAAAACATATAAATGTTAGAACATCAAGTGCACAGAGCATGAGGCGGCTTCAGGGAGGGTTGGGGGGTAGGGCTCTGTGGGGGTAAGGTCGCCACTGCCTCCTCTGCTTCTCCTCGCTTTATATAAGATGAGCTGCCGACCATTTGAGTAAATAATTCACAATCTCTCTTCTCTCTCTCCATCTATTCCGCTGTTCTCTCTCTCTCTCTCTCCCTAGCTCCCTTACACGCCACCCTCTCGTCCGCTATTCCACCACCACCACCCACCATGCAACGGCGGCTCGTATATATATATATACATATATATATGTGCGCACTTTACGCGCTCCTTTTCCATCTATGAGCTGTTGAAATATGAATCACTTCTCAATTGATATCTCCGCCCAGGCGGCTGGTTGGCGTGTAATGCAGGCTCACAGAATATAGTTTCACTGGAAATAGGCAGGCAGCAACGGTGGCGTCGGAAGATCCATGAAACACGCTTTATACCAGCCTCCTCAATCCTTCCCAAACCCTCCCTCCTTTCCTCCATCATTCTCTCTCGCACCCACCCTTACTGCTGCTCTTGCCATGTAATGAAATCGAAATAGAAAAGAAATGAAATAAAATGTGTAACAAAAAATATAAATTCAATTATATAATATTGACGGGGTAAAAGTACACTATCAATACATGATTCAAAATAATTCCATGAAATTGAAAAAGATGAAAAAAAAAAAAAAAAAAAATGAATATTAATTTTAATAATGAAAATATAAATACATATGGTATGAATTAGAACATAATAATAATAATAAATTTACAGTATAATAATAAGTTAATAACAAACATAATAAATTTTGAGGTGAAATTCAATATGTCTTCAAATGCTTATCCAGCTCATTAAATTAGATATTCATAATATAATTTCTATATATCAAAATATCTTGCTTGATCACAGACTTGTTTGGCTGCACATAAGAAAGAGATGATACTATTTATATAGCAAAGAAAGGGTTCACTGTCACTTCGAATAAGATATTTTTTATCATTTCACGATGGTACTAAATGTGGTAGAATTTGTTCTATATTATAAGTGCAATTTTTTACATGATTTATTTTGCCAAATATCTTAAGTATCTTAACTGCACTAAAAATATTTCTTTTATATAGTTATTGATATATTAAAGCTTTACTCTTCTAAACTTTTTTTCTCCTGAATCTGTGACTGATTTTTTTTCACTGGTATTATATAGTATAAATATATAAAGATAAGACTTTTTATCCTAGGCTGATAACGTCAATACGGCTGTCAGAGTTATATACTCATTCGAGATTTGTTCTGCTAACCATTGATATATTGTTGATACGATTCTAAGTGTAATAAATCAGTCTGGGAGATATAGAGGGAGAAAGAGAGAGAGAGAGAGAGAGAGAGAGAGAGAGAGAGAGAGAGAGAGAGAGAGAGAGAGAGAGAGAGAGAGAGAGAGAGAGAGAGAGAGAGAGAGAGAGAGAGAGAGAGAGAGAGAGAGAGATACAACGAAGAGTATCAGAACAAATTGCCACTGAGAATCTGAAGTTTGACGTTGCCGTTGCCATAGAGTTCTATAGAAAACTTAAAATATTATTTTTTTTATTATATATATATATATTATATTCAACGCATTGTTACATTTCCTTTTATTGTAAAAGAAATCAATCAAAGAGTTATTAATACTAATGACACAAAGAGCTTCTAAGACATAAGACTCTTCGATCGTAGAGTTTAGACGAGGACGATGGCTTGTCTTCTTTCACCAAGGTACCACAACATTGGTGTTGCGTCATATAGTATGAAAAAGTAGCACTCGAGATAGAGAGGTCCTGGACCACAGTTCAACAAATTTAACATAACATTTCTACCGAAATACATTATCATGAATATTTAAATGTTAAAACCTAACCTTTAATATATAAATTTTCTGCAAATTAAATCTCAATATGATAATTAGTGAGGTCATAAAATACTTCATGAATGATTATTATTTTGCTTGATGAACTGTATGATGTGTCTTTGATATTTATTTTAAATTAAAATTTGAAATGGTTTAGCTTTCTATTCTAGCCCAGAGACCACAGACAGTGGTTTCATTGCTAAAATAGTTAGGTAAAATTAATTTATTTTATACTTTTTTACCCATTGACCAAGTTAAACTAAAAGAGAGTTTATGACGTAAATATCAGCTGTTGGACACAAGTCTATATTGACCATGCAAGTACCAACTTCTGTTGAAGAGGAGGTATAAATTTATATAAATATAAAGCATCAGTTCGAACAAGTAAAAACTTGGTCGTCTCTTTGTTGTTAACTCTTCAGTACTCAATAGATCCAAACCCGGATGATCGACCATTATGAACAAAATTTTGAGATCCTTTTAAACAGACAACCTTCATGTTTTTTTATTGTATATTGTTATGTACTGTCAAGATTTTTTTTAACACCCTTAAAATTGTGCTGCAAAACGCTGTGACGTCATAGTCATGCAAATATTTAACACAAGTGTAGGGAGATACGTTGCACACGTATAGAGTTAGATAGCCAAAAAAAATGGGTAAAAGAGATTGAAACATAGTGAGGACGCTTGTTATGCTGCCTCATTTTTTTTTGTTTTTTTCTTCTTTGCTATGAGTACATTTACAATTCAGAAATAAGTCCAGAAAACCTAAAAATGTTGCAAGCGCATGATTTAAGTGCTCTCATATTACAATATGGTATTTATATTCCTTCTTATAATGTGTATAATATACAGCCTATATTGTAGAGCTGACCACGTACTGTACAGTACATAATGCTGATTTGAAATTTAGGGTAAGTCTAGAGGATGACTATTGATCCGAGCTGAAATTAATTGTTGTTCCATTCACCCTTACAATAAAGGCGTGATAATACTAGCAAATCTCTATAGGCTTTAGAAACTTAAGACTATGGATGTTAACGATAAATTCATATTTCTAGGAAATCAACACAATTGTATGATAGATATATGTTTTAATTTCAAACAACACTCGATGAATGAGAGAATTGGTTTACACAAGCAGGATTTGTATATAATTATAATAAAAATCTTGGGTTTACACTACAACAAATATTGTGTTAACTTTTATGTATTTTTATTTTACATATGCAATAATGGAGTATCGACCTCATTTTTTTTTTATTATTGCAGAAATGGATAGAGGGTGCAAAGTTATGCTACCCTAGCTAATTTTTTTTTTCAGATTTTTTACAGTCCTGGAAGTATTTTTAAAAAACTATTGAAAGTTCATTTTGTGACGTCACGCGGCGTCTCTCCTTAAGAAAAGGATAGAACTTGCCGTCGCGTGACGTCACAAAAAGGACTTTCAATAATTTTTAAAAAATACTTCCAGGGCTGTAAAAAATCTGAAAAAATTTAGGGTGCACCTTCTATCCATTTCTGCAATAAAAAAATTGAGGTCGATACTCTATTTGGTCCTAGTTTGTGAATTCAAATAACTGATAGCGAGGAAAATAAATTACAGTTGTTCATTTCCTGTTCTGTAAGGTTTATTAAACAAAACATTTTTTAAAAAAACTAAGGTAACAATAAAATTGTGCATAACAAAGTTAAAAACATTACAATAAAAAGGTTTTGTTGCAATGTCGGTAGGAAACTGATTGCATGCAGTCTCCAATGTGACTGGCACTAGCGTAAATATTCAACAAACATGTTGTCGGTAAATTGTGGAGTATGTTAGAGAACGGTAGACAACACCAACAAAGCAGGACGGTGAAGGACGAATGGGTATGGGTATTCGCAGCAATCACCTACAATACCTACATCCATACTTGTAACACGTTCGTATTTTTTTTAACTTTATGATATTATAAAAAAATAAAATGTAACTTGACATTAACATGAATCCAAATAAAAATTTATATAATAATCATACAATCATATCATTGTTACATATAAAATATTTATTTAAAAAATATATATTATTGTATTTTTTTGTGAAATGATTTTCCATTGACTATATAAAAAAGTTAATTTACTGAACATTTTACCCCCATCATCATTTATTAATTTAAAAGGGTAAATCTTTAGAATATTTGTTTTTATTACTTTTTCACCTTTTTAACTTTTTTGTCTTCTAAGAAAATAATTTAATTACGAAGAAACTTTACAAGTAAATTAATTTTGCGTCGTTAGATTTGATGCCAACAAGAAAAAATAGTAGAAAGTAAATATTTTCTTGCTTTTACAAATAATATTTTAACGTGTTTATTTAGGTCGTGGAACATGATGATATGCATGCAGTGTTTTGTCCATAAATACAACTTATTATCATTATACAGTGATCTCGCTCAGTCTAGAATTATTATAACGAATGAGTCGACATTGTGGTGTTATAATATACTCAATGATAAAACTTAAATATTAACATGTTTCAATTTAATTTATTTCTGAATTTATTCTTATCATAATAATTGTAAACATGTTATTTATTCAAATTGGTTTAGAACTTCATTAAAATCAGAAAGTATAATCGCTGTAGCTCAGTTGCTTTTTTTTTTTTTTTTTTTTTTTTTTGCATCTGATCTTATAAATTTATAAAATAAATAAGTTCTCAGACCAGATACAAATAAATAAAAGAATCAAAGATGCACAACGTATATATATACACAACCTGTTCGCATTGCCGTAAGACAGTTAGAAAATACAATAAAAAAATTTAACCTTATTTTACCGTATATATTTTAATAAATTAATGAATTTCTTTTATACATAAAATATATAACAGCAAGTCAATATTTCTCAGTAAGCGTTAGTATTTATTACATTGAAAAATATTTATGAAGAAATATAAGAAGTGAACTCTTATTGGAAATATTTTTATTAAAAAATAAATTCAATAGCTATACATATTTTTTCATGGCAATGTAAATAATATACTGTAGATGTAAAATATAAAACAAAAAAATAAAAACACTTGATGATAAAAAGTAAATTTCATTTGAAAGTATTTGGTATTATATACTAAAAAATAAATGATAAAAAGTTCTTAGAAAGAAAAAAAAAATCTACATAGCATTATAGAAGTTTTACTTGCAAGCAGCACAGAGTATGGGGTCGTGGGACTGCATAAGCGATATAATGCGCCATTATTCATGCATTCTTTGACACCTGCTCTGCCTATCTAACACACTACAAAAAAACGCCGCTTGTCGCCTGTTATTTTTATACTCTAGTGTTGTAAATCATGTCTGTAGTGTGTTGGTGCTTGCAGGTCTTATCAACTACTAAAGCGTTGATCGTTGTTATGGAGGGGTTGGTCGTCCATATATACACATATAAAAAATAATAATAATAATAATACTGTACATGGAAGCTTACGTTGCCTTTAACATTATATATAAAATTTTATCCTGAAATAGGTTTCAATTCTCTCTGATAAGAAAAATAATGTGAAATATCTTCATATCATATACCTGTACAGTAAAAAAAAAAAAGTATGAAATATTGTGATGAAGCTATATTACAATGCTATATATGATAGTATTATAAAACAAATCTACGTAACAGATGATTTTTTTTTTACTCAATTCAGTTAAGGTTATCAACATTATAATGTTGTTTGTTGATTATGGTTTATATCCTATTTATATATATATATATATATATATATATATATATATATATATATATATTATTCTCTAAAGTTGCAACATTGCTGCTGTTGTTTGTTGGGCGGTAACAAAGCAGTGGGTGGAGTATGTTATAATATGTATGCATAAAGTTAGGTTGCACGATACACGAAGAGGAGGAGGAGGAGGTAAGTGCTGACGTGGCACACACTGGCATCTGGCACGCTTTCACCCAGCCTATATATATATATATACATATATATATATATATATACTACAGCACGCACGTATCGCACCACAAGGGGAAGAGGGAGAATCACGTTTAATAAATAAGTACAAGAAATAAATAATTCATAACTTTGTACATGCACTTTAACCTTTTGATCAGTCGAGCGTCACTTGTTTTTTTTATGTATTATATAATATATATATATACTGTATATATACTGTATATATATTATAAAATACGTTAGAAGAGCAACTGCAGGATGCAACGGTGACACAACGAGCCTTCTGTGGTCACAACTCAATACTTAAAACCAAAATTCGATCTCTCTCTCTCTCTCTTTCCGAACTCCCCCTATATCCCTTATATAGCTTATGCAATCTGTGTATGTGTGTATATATAGGGATAACACCTTTTTTGCTACTTAAATGTGTATCTATAAATCTCTTACATACTGTATATGAGAAGGATGTATTGTTTGCTAAAAGCTTTAAAATCAGCTTTTGTATAATATGTAATACAATAACATAACCTATAATAAAACTTTAGTTTTTGTTATATACATTTTAATGGTAGAAAATAGAGGTAAAAGTAAAATTCATCTAAAAAGTAAATTTTCATTTAAAAATGTCACATCATTTACTCAGCAACAAATTTGTTATAATTGTGATTGTACTCTCATGGACAATAAAATCTCAATCAAGGTACCATTTCCAAGCGATATCACACTATTTGAACAGACGAGAAGCTTCGATACAATCAACAGCTAACTTTGTTTATTCTTCCTTTAAAAAAATTCTAATTCTCAATGCGTCTTTGATTGGATCAGCAAAGCTAAAACAATAACAAAGAAGGATGTACAATCATTTGATAAAAAATTAATTTACACCTATATTAACAGTGGGCGTGGCTCTTTTATATGTTGTTCAGTTTAGTAAAAAGCAGTTTAATTTTCATTTAGATGGTAATTTTCTTATTTAATTGACTTTTGCTTCAAATTTTATCAAATGCTTGTTTTATTACCTGTTGTTGCACATTATCAGGTTAGAATGCTTTTGCTAGCTGCAGCTTGCTGGCAAGTGCATGCGGCTGCACTGCTACACAAGGAGATGCAAACAAGCAAGCAGGCAGGCTGCATGGTGGTTCCACTGCAGCTTCAAGCAATCCAGCACCAAGTGCATCATTTCCTAGCAGCCCCGCCCCCGACACGCCCACCGCCACTTCATTCACTTTTTATTTTCAATTTCCTCAACAGTAGCAGCCAAGCCCCTTTCATTAGCATTTTGCAGACAAAAGTGGCAAAGAAGCAGAGCTGTTCCATCTTGCTTATACAATTATTACACCACTGATAATTTTAATACGTCACATTTTTATTTATTGTATTTTCATTCGAAGAAAAAAAAAAATGAATAAAATTGGGGAGTCTGAAAAAAAAAAAAATCAGCTAAGATTATAAGAATAAATCAGATTTATTTACGTACAGGCACGTAATAACGAAAATATTTATCAGTATAATTTCACTTCACATCATAAAATTTGGGGTAATTAAATCCTATATACAGTGGCGTAGCCAGGATTTGCCCAAGAGGGGGGTTCTTCAGGACAAAGATTGAGAAGAGCCCACTGGGGGGTTTGGGGGGCGAAGCCCCCCAATAGCCCGCCGCAGGTGCGATTTTTTTAAGGACACGCCCCTTTTTTAGGGTAAAATAATGGAAAAATACTATTATATTAGAGGGTAAAATATATGGCCTGATGCAATTTTTTTAACATTTTATATTTTTTTCACCCCATTTTTCAATTTCTTTTGAATACGTGCGTATAATAAATAAAGCTTTGAGTAAATCATTTTAATTAAATCAAGTAATTCATGTAACCACTTTATGTTATTTTTATAGAATCAGTGTACGTGTCATTTAATTGAATTTAATTTTTAAAATTTATTTAATAATCCAAGTTCACATCATTAAGATATTGTGAAAAATAAATAAATAAAAAAGGGAATTGCTTCTCTTATTTTTGTTAAATTTTGTCTACACCGGGGCGCGTGGAGCAACCAATTAAATGAAAGTGCGGCACACGTGATAGCGTTATTTAATTTATACAATAGTAGATATATGCACATGCAGTTTGTAAGGGAAATAAAACATTTATTTATGAGTCGCATTTTTTCCTGTTAAAATTAGAAACTAACTTATAATTTGTTTATTTTAAAGAAAAGACTACTTGATACCCCTAAATTTCAATTTTTTATTTAATTTTTTTTTTTTCAAATTTCTATAATTTTTCCTTTTTTCTTCTTATATCCAGTCACTACTCGATCTTCATGGGGGGGGGGGTTTAAACCCCGAAACCCCCCCCCCCCGTGGCTACGCCACTGCCTATATATAAAATTTTCTAGTGAATTTCTGGATGCATTGTATTACAGATATTATTGTATTACTTTATAATTTGCTTAGGATTTTAAGTAATATATATATATATATATATATATATATATATATATATTCGGTACTTTGATTTTATTGGCTAATACATATTTCAACCTGCATTTTCTATATATGAATGAAAGTATGTTACGGTTAAAATTTCTTGTTACAATGGTATATATTTTATTATTTGAAACATTAAATTTGCGTTCAAAAATATTTAGTAACCCACTATCAAAAATTTTCCATTAAGCCTTCATGTGCACAGATTCCAGTTTGTGTTCCTTTGTTTCGGTCTTTGTTTTGCTGATAAAACGTTCATATTATATTTTTCAAATGTCTTCCGTAAGAGCTTATCACTAAAATTTTTAATTATGTGACCTTAATTGTTTGTGACGTACACACATCAAGTTTTTGTTTCAGTAATGTAGATAGCTTCATTTTGAACAGCTTCAACATTTTTACTTATTTTGATAACACTTATTTTAATTCTTCATGATAAATCAAATGACATTATTTTTTTTTTCTTGAATAGTAACACAATTATGTATTTGTAGTAATTTTCAGCAGCCACGAATTACTTTTATTTAAGCAAATAATATTAGTAATAAGTTGTAATAACTTTCCATATCCCGCTAAATAATTTTTGTGTTTATAGAGTTAACTTATTGTTTTTTGTAGCAAAAACATTGACCTTTATATATTCAGAATATATGTATGAATTTATGTTTCTTATCATATAAAAAAATATTGTTGCCTTTACATTCAACACAATATTTAACAACGACAAAAAAAAATGGAGAAAGAAGGTCGAATCTAATTTTAACTGTTTGCCAGTGGTTTCTGTGCTGTATTATTTAGCACTTCACATTTCTTGCGCGTCGCTCAATTCTGTTGAATTCTATGGGGGCTTACATTTCTGTATTTATTTTGCCCTTAATATGACTTTACTCTCAGTTGGTTGTGGTCCAGTCGTGGCATGCACTGAGTGGCGCCAAAGTTGCTCTAGATTGACACTATATATATTATATAATATATATTTATACATAGTATACGTCCAGTATATATTATATAGCTACCATATACACTTACCCGCATGCTTACTAATTAACACTAAAAAAACAATACACTGAAAACGTTTTAAATACTAAATAATTTAAAAAAATTTATAGCCTTTTTTTTTGTGTACAGTGTATAAATAAATTTCGTTATGGTTATAATATAATTTCATTAACTTATTTTTTGTATATATAAATGGATTTATATATAATAAAGTATTTAAGTAACACTTCAGTGAGGAAAATGGCATTGCATTACTGTGTATAAATATATTATTTTGTTTGGTGGAAATTTACGTGAAATCAGCTGATATAATATATAGATATTAAAGATCATCATCAATATAAGTACATCACTCACTAAATAGATGCAAATATTTTAGCAACTTACATTTTTTACAGTGTAAAAAAGTAAAAAAAGAAAAATGTATATTTTCTAACGTGTTTGACGTATTTATTATAAACTTCAACTTCACGACTTTTTTTCTTTTCTGTGCATTAACACTTTTTGTCTTCAATAATAGAACTTTTATTTTCCTCTAAACACGTTGCGGAAAAAGCGAAAACCATTATGAGTTATACATATTTTAAAGCAATGTCTGTATAGCTACTATCAACTATATATATATATATATATATATATATATATATTTATTATATTTATGTAATATTGGTGCGACATCAATAATGTCCCCACTGTGTACATTCAGAACATACATTTTGTGACATTCGGATCGTTCACCCACATGATTCATCAATACTGTCGCATTTTTAGGAGGAAAGTGACGAAAAAATAGCCAGTTCAAGGTACGAGTATTAATGCGTCCACTAATGAAAAAAACAGAAGTTATATCGTTCCATGGTCACAGTTCTAAACATTTGTCGAATCAAATGACTGTTTTGACTCTTAATTTAATATTTACATTAACTATTATACACCTCTGATGAACACCATGAACTTTCTCCTGTCTCAGTTGCTAGAGCTGCAGTTCCAATATAGACAGAGATATACAGATTTACAATTTTGGGTGATGCAAGGACAGCTCCCAGTCTACCTATATCAAAAGAGTTTTGGTTTACTGCGTGGTAACGCCTACAAACAAAGCAAGAGTGAAGTTCGTGCTGTCCATGCAGAGGTCTGTGTACATCTCAGGGCAGATAAAATGTTATCTCTGCCTGATCTGTGGGTGATAAAATAGAGTTTCAATTTTTGAGTGAATGTGAATATCCTATTCATTTCATGTTTTTTATACAATTATAAATAATAATAATAAAATAAGGTCCTCACAACTCCATAGACAGATGCTTCCAAATAGAGAAGTGATAACATTCAATGTGTCCTAAGATGTACTTATGAAACCAAAATTATCAGAAGGTAATTCAGTCCAGTCATAAAGCCCCGGTGTTCGAAAGGTCTTAATTCTTTTCAAGGCTAATGTTCACATTAAGCTTAATGAAACAAGTTTTTACAGGTTTATCTCTATACATAACTTTCATGCTGTATTAATGTTTATGGCGGTTGACGAGTTTTAATTATTTACCTTTAATTATCACCTAGGGACAACTGGAACATTATACCTCTACCTGATTTGCTGTGCGTTATAGTATAAATAGACATGTAGGTACAGGATTGAAACGTTGTGGGTATATAGTATATACGAAGTTACGATTAGGATACATGGAAAAAAAATAGCTCTTTATGCCTACATAGACTATATAATTATACATTTTTGTGACAACACAAAAGGAAAAGGTGTAACTTCAGGCTGTCCGGAGGGGTTATGTCATAATGTTTCACAAAACTTATAAACTTTTTAAGGGATGCTCTTTACGAGTCAAATAGATATACTAAAATATAAAAGTTAAACATATAAAAAATCGGAGCTAATATTAAACAAACAAAAAATATACATGACATGTATGTGCGGTTATACATCGTCACATGATTTACAATTTTACATGTTATTTTGATATAATCCGTTTCGACACTGGTAAATTATTTTTCTTTTGACAGTCGAATTATTTTAATCAATTTTTAATTTCCACTAAAAGTGCAATATTTTCTATTAATGTACCTCTGCTCATAATCTTTTTGAATTTTTATTGTAAACTTAAATGTATACAATGTCAAAAAAATAAAAATTATGAGCATTAATTTGTTAAAACATTAAATTAATTTGATTGTATTTTAATTGATTATCAATTAAGTTTATGAAAGTTACATATTACTGGAGTTAACGCTTAATTCTCACACGCTGTTCAAGTGAACACCAAGTGCTCACTACACAACTAGATGAGAGGAGTTCTCCCAACAACCTTCTATTTCTCTTATACTCGTCGGTATCCCAACTTCCTACATACCTCTATACGTGCCTACCTACCTACCTAGCAAGTATACTATATAGTGTTGTCTAGTGTCCTGGAGACAAGGGGCGAATCAAGAGACTGTCAAGTGCTCTTATAGTTCGACCTTTGATCAACGTCGCTGCAATATCAACTCCAACACTTACAAGTATAATAGACGTGTCACACTAAGAATTTGTAAACCCCTGGACAGCCCTCCCCCCCCCCTCTCTCTCTCTATAGTGATGTATAGTCAGTATAGTGAAACACCTGAATGATGTCTACTTAAGTGCATAAAAATACTTCAACGCGCTGTATTATAGACATACCAATTTAATAACAACGAACACATATAATATTTACTTTGTCCTCCTTTAATTCAGTGCTATAGTAGAAAAGAATATGAAAAAAAATATATATCAATATTTTTATTTAGTGAGCTCTCAAACTCTATTGATCAAAATTGTACTATATGACGTGTATACGTATACGCTTTTATTATAAAAAATAATGTAAAACAGTCATACACTTTAGCAAAAGACTAAAACATAAATTTTCCGCTTTTCTATTTAACAGCACTGTTTACAAGTCATTAAGCTGTGTAGAACATGCAAAAAGTTAAGTACTGACTTTTAATGCTCAAATGGACAAATTCATAAAAAAAAAAATAAATAAAATAAAAAATATACAAAGTTGAAGTTGAAATGTTTTCTTTGATAAAATTATGTATATGATCAAAAGTGTTGACATGTTTTATTTTTATAATATTTATGAGTGACAACCTAGTTTTTATAAAAAAAAAAAAAAAAAAAAAAAAAAAAAGCTATGTTGGGAGACATTGAGAGTGTCGCTGGCTGCATGCATGCACGTTGCGTGGCACCACCATGAGTTTCAACTTTCCTGCCCTGCCGCGAGCTCGAAGAGAGATTTCAGGGAAAGATATGTATCACACGTGATTTAGATTTGGATCGTAATAAATAACGCTTTAACTAGACCCACTGTCATTTTATATACCATTACATCACGAGGGAAAGAAAATGTATATATAACAAAAATGTGTTGAAAGAGAGTAAGCTACCACGTCTTATACATATATATGGGGAGAGATTAAGAGTTACATTATAATTTTTTTATATTGCAAAAATTATTACTGTTAAGAAAGTTATTTATAATGCTATTATATATTATAATGACTGCAGTATATTTAGTTCAATATTATTTTTAATTTTTTTATTGAATATTATTTAGGTCTTTAATTGGTGTGCGAAAAGGTAATTTTCAAAGGCCAAAGATCTTATTATAACTGAATTGTTTGTGTGTTTATTTTTGTCATTTTTACCTTTCCATATTCAAATCTCCATTAATTAATTCCTTCAATTTATCAAGATATCAATTTAATTAAGCTAGACAACTTCAAATTTATGCAAATATAATTATACTGATCTCGTTTTTTTATTAGACTCTGAAAATAAGAGTGTAAATAAGTTATAATTTGAATAATTAATTCTACCACAGTCCGCACGTACTAACTTCTGTAGAATATATATATTCATGCGTAGAACTTATTAGATAATTATTTATCAACAAATTTTGAGTAATTGTGAAAGTTCAATTTATTGTCATCTAGAAAATCTTTCGTATTAATAGTCTACTTGTCTCGTATTATACTGTATTATAGGAACGAGAAAAAAAAACAATTTAAAAGCTTTTGATGTCCTTTTCGGCCTCTTTAAAAAGAATTGCACCTTTCGCGGGATTTTTTGTGGTATACAATTTAATGGTGTTAGGATAAATTAAACTAGCTCAAAGTGTAAAAAAATATTATTTTACAGCTAAGTTCTTAATTCTACGTTTGTACATATTTTTAAGTAAGTTACAGATCTTTTAAATTCAATCATAAAAACGTCCGTTGACCCGCTGTAACTATACTCCCCTCTTCAAAGGTTTCTACTTCAATTATGTAACACTCAAAAACCGTAAACAAACATTGTATGAGGAAGTGAATTCCACCTTCCGTTTTAGGTGCTTGGTTACCTCACAATGTTATTTCTCGGACGAGGGAGTGATAATTGGGGTCAAAGACTGTTCTTAAGGTGGGGCGATATACTTCCAATATATTTCAAGAATTTATTATTATTATAGTACAATTATACAATAATATATATTATTTTTATTTTTTATTCATTTGAGGAAGGCGATCACTTCCCAAAACTACTAGTTAGTACTTGGATGGGTGACCATTTCAAGTAAAAAATACGCTGCTCCCTCCCTGGGGTAAATTCATCTCGCTTTCCACTCAGTGCAGTGATGCACTTGTGTGTGGTTCCCCAGGCTTTGGACATCGCTTTGGTTCATTGAGAAAAAGTAGATGTGTCCGTCCTGACTGAGATTTTACACGGTTCCCTTAGTCTCACCTCAGCGAATGCTGGAACGCGCCATGGCCACCATCCGTTCCCTACCTTATCCCTATACCCATTACCCCGCCGTGAGCTGGAAGCTCTTAGGGGTGTATCCTTGTAAAAAAATAAAAAAATATAAAAAAATACACTTTCCAATCATTTTAAATCAAGAAACTCACCATCAGAGCTTGAAGTCTTTTCTGCATTTCTCATTACATAAAGATATATTTAATTTAGAGTGTAATTTTGTTAGTTATCATTTAAAACAAATCCTTATATTTTTCTACTAATTAAAGCCATTTTACACCACATCATATTTTAAAAATAGTTAATTGAATAAAAACAAATATTAAAAACCAAGGAAATGGATAAAAAGGTACGCGCATCTGAAATCACGTGACCATTCTCATGACCTCATGATAGAGGCATCCAATGTTATTTTGAAGACCTTCTATCATGACCTCATCAAGTGAGAATGGCTAAAACACTAATACCATACCTGTTCTGCATTACCTTGATTAAAAAGTTTAAAACAATGACTCTCAAATAAATAAAAGCAAAATATTAATTAAAAACTAAAACAATTATTTTTATAGAAATAAGGAAATCTTATAACTTCACAAATCAGTCAACTAATTATTTACTAATACTTATAGAACTTCTTTTTGTTGTTTGTTTTTTTTCCTTCTCTATCTCGGTACTTTATATAAAGCTATTTCCAACTCACTGAGAAAAAGGTTGGAGAAAGGCAGCTAGCGAGGGAGGGAGAGAGCTTCGATGTAGTTAGTTGTTACTCCACCTCCTCGTCAAGAAGTGTCGGCTTTCTCTCTCATTACGTCACAATTTCAGCTTGTGAGTGTGAGCTGGCTGGCCGCAGTACCGCGAGGGATGAGGAGGAGCGGTCTGATTGGATGGTAAGCGGACCAAATACCCCCGGACGAAATACCCCCGGACCAAATATCCCCGCCCGGACCGGATGAAATACCCCCGGACGAAATACTCCCGGACGAAATATCCCCGGACGAAATACTCCCGGACGAAATACCCCCGGACGAAATACCCCCTTGTAAGTGGAGAGGGGCGGGTGACCAACACGGGAGGGGAAGTTGACTTTATTTATAAAGTCTGTTTTTCTGTCGTTTGTCTGACGTCACACACGTCGTATTAAAGAAGGAAGTTAGTAACGTTAGGCCAATACATTTTGCATTAATTTATCATATCATTCATATTATCAAATTAAAATTAATGTGTAATATATTTTGATACGATACATTTTATGCATGTTAATTATAAGTGTTTTTATTGCATTTTTTGAGATTTTTTTTAACCAAAAATTTTCAAAATCATCCCTATATAATTTTTTACTTTTAAAAAAAATTTAAGTAAGTTTTTTTAGTGTAATTTTTTAATTCTGATTCGATTGGTATAGGTCTAAAAATTAAAACTGCAATATTTTTTATTGTTTTTGGTCCCCCGGTGCTATAGGTGCCGTGAACACTTAACGTAGCATGTGTACCCTTCCTGAAGAAACTTAATTTACTTGTTGTTCTATTTATTTCCTTATTTATTCCTTCCTTTTCTATTTATATATGTTGGCGCCAAAGCTCGAATTCAATGCGCACATCTAGGTGTGCCCCTAGTGACTTGAGCAAAGCCCGAAATTAACAAATATTTTGGGCTTTGCTCATATAAATTTGAACATTTCTAGAAGTGCTCAAATCGAAAAAAGGAAACCTCGACGAGAAGTTTTATTTCGGGCTTAAATTTACTCATTTAAATTTGATAATTTCTAGAAGTGCTCAACTCGAAAAATACAAACCCTGACGAGAAGTTTTATTTCGGGCTTTTTGCTCACTGTTTTGATCATTTCTAGAAGTGCTCAAAGCAAAGTGAAAAAAAAATAATTGGAAATTGTGCCGTATTATAGTAATAATTTGTAATAAATAATTAAAATAATAAAATATTGTGAATTTAATAATATTTTAATTACATACATCACTTTTTTAATTAAGTAACAAAAATACAAATTTAGCATTAGCGTGTATATTATTTTTTTATTAAAATACTTCTTTCTGTTCTATTCAAGTCATACTGAAAAATGCGATTTTGTCACATGCACTTTTTATATTAATATTTTATGTTAATTAATTTAAATATTTTTTTTTTTACAGCTGATATATTATAAAATCTTTTTAACTTAATTTACAGAACTTGCCAAGAAGCACAGAGCTCCTCAAGATAGTACCAAACCTATTAATTTTAAATAAATAAATATTATACCTGATTATTACCTCTGATCTTATTATTACCTGAACTTGACTTATTTTTGCAGGGATTACTATCATGGCATTATAAATTTCATCTAAATTTTTTCTTTGCACAACATGTTTTATTATAGATTGACAACCTTTCTTATAGTTGCGTTGCTAAACACATCAAAACCTTGCTTTGAATTTGCTAATGCTGCTGCTGATCTGAGACACTCTTTTCTTTGTCATGTGTGATACGTCATCTGAACTTAGAAATTGTTCATCTGCTACCTGGAATTCATTGCTAGAGTATATATAAATTGTAATCATACCTTTAATTATAAAAAAATGATAATAATAAAAAAATTGAAAGTGTCTCTCAGTGTGAAAAAAATCGTATTTTTTCAATATGACTTGAACAATACAGAAAGAAATGTTTTAATAAAAAAAAATACTATACACGCTATTAATGTTAAATTTGTATGTTTATAAATAAATTAAAAAAGTGATATAATTAAAATATTATTAAATTTACATTATTTTATTATTTATTGCTATAATACGGCGCAATTTCCAGCTATTATTTTTCATTTGCACTTCTACTTCTAGAAATGATCAAAACAGTGAGCAAAGCCCGAAATAAAAATTCTCGTCGGGGTGGCTTTTTTCGAGTTGGGCACTTTTAGAAATGAGCAAATTTAAAGGAGCAAACCCCGAAATAAAACTTCTCGTCGGGGATTGCTTTTTTCGATTTGAGCACTTCTAGAAATGTTCAACTTTAAATGAGCAAAGCCCGAAATATTTTTTAATTTCGGGCTTTGCTCAAATCGCTAGGGGCACATACCTATAGGTTTAAAAACCTTCAAAATCTTGTTGCAAAACGCTGAGACAATTTATAATTGCCGCACAATCAAAGTAAGCATAGCATATATATACAAAAATCGTTTGTTTGCGGCACAATTTTGCGTATGTTTTGGTATAGTAAAATTAAATACGCAATTTGAGATCTTGATACGGCATTAACTATAAATAATATACTTTGAATATCATATATGATATATATTTGTTGTGAAAATTTTATAAATAAAGTCAACTTCCCCTCCCGTGTTGGTCGCCCGCCCCTCTCCACTTACAAGGGGGTATTTCGTCCGGGGGTATTTCGTCCGGGAGTATTTCGTCCGGGGATATTTCGTCCGGGAGTATTTCGTCCGGGGGTATTTCGTCCGGTCCGGGCGGGGATATTTGGTCCGGGGGTATTTCGTCCGGGGGTATTTGGTCCGTGAATCGATTGGACACCCACTTAGCAACCCTATATATACCGAGGTATCCTCTAGCAAAACTAGAATAATGTATTAATAAGGTGATTAACATTTATAGCAAACATTTTAATTAGTCAATATGACTTATGACAGTAGTTGTAAATGATTATTATGATACTATAATATATTTATATTTAAAGTTATATTATACTGATGATTTAATTATCATATTGTTTTGTCATTTGAGAAAGATTTTATAAAATAATTATTAAAATTGCTGAATGTTTTTGTTTGTTTGTTTGTTTTAAAATTTTGTTTATTACAAAATAGCTATAGGACATTGATAAACTTTTAAAAACATCTTGAACAAGAGTGTTGGAGGAACAAAAAAGAATTTAGCAATCCAAGAAGTTAGAAAATTGTTCAATTTCACCACGCCTCCATGGTCTGCTTTATTATTAATAATGAAAGTGATGTCCCGAGGTGTATTTCAAGCGATTTTTTTTTTTTTTTTTTTTTTAGTATAGCACATGCATGCTTTCTACAACGTAAAAACGAGATGATATTATATGACAGTTTGTTTCTTTAATTATGTACATGTTATACTTGGTAGTTTGATCAAACTTACAATTTATACTCATGGAATATAATAGCAGAGTTTGAAGCAATTACTTTACGTGATTTTGTTGTAGATCATCATATTTTTGTTAACTGTGAGATCTATAGTGTTAAATGACATATTTAATTCGACTTGGGATTATTTGAATGGACAGTGTAAAATAGAAAACAAAACTTTACATATATGTAGAAAAACGTCGATGGGATTTTTTTTTTTTTTTTTTTTTTTTTTTTGTAATTTTGTAATACAAGCATGATTTACATAAATAATTCTGTTTGTCAATTTTTATAAACTTTCAAAAATAAAGTCAAGAAAGAAATTCTAATTTTTTATAAAATAATAATCTATGTATAAATAATAAAATACATATTATCATTTCAGTTTGTTGTTTAAATAAATTTAAAATTATAGTATTTACTTAGTGTTATATAATAGCAAAATATATATATATATATATATATATATATATATATATATATATATATTCATTTCATTTCATAACAAGTTGGGACTTTGTATAACATCAATAAATATGTGAACATTTTATACTTGAATTTCTATCAATGTTAAATTGAGTGTATGGGTAAAAGAGGGGAGTCGCATAATAATCACATAATACAATAGTAGAAGAGGAAAGAGGAAAGCCTGTCGTTCCGTACATTTGTATATCCCAGAGAGAAGAGGAGGAAAGGGGGGGGGGGAGTACATTATTAAGTTACACAGATTCAAATTGAGGAATCAAATACGTTATGGAAATAGTGATCAACATGGGTTCCTCCAACCAACCAAGCAGGAATTAATACTCAATTTACATTAAATAGGGCAAGATTGTGTAACCTAAATTAATGCTAAATGTGTTTATAAGCAATTAAATCATTTAATTATAACACCGTATGTTGTTATTGCATACTGTATATTTAAATTCCTACATATTTACCCTAAAGGTGTTACAAATTTGCTTTACCACTGTTTGTAATAATATTTTCCAAGTACATGAGCAAACAAATATTAAATATTATTAACGATAACATATTACAATATGTTGTATAAAATCACTTTAATCATTTTCTTATTCCATTTTACTTTAATTATTTCCTTTGCCTTTAACCATCCTAAGTTGAGTTTATAAAACTCTTTCAGACTGTACGATCATTCAATGATGAAGTGAGATTATAATTGTAATTTCAAAACTTTAATTACCTTTAGTATAAAATAAAATTTATTAGTTATTAAAATGTATGTATAAGGAATATTTCAAGTGGAAAGAGGGTATGTATATAATATATATATTAAAATATGCGGATGATAAATATTCTTTGAAGCAATGTTTGAGAAAATTCCAATAAATATTAATTTTCTTACAAAAAGATATACCTAATTAAACCAGATCATTTAATATTTAACATACTTAGCAAGTTAATGTAAATGAAATAAAAAAAAATATATAAGAGAGTTATTAATCTATAAATGAGATATTTCATCTCATACTTTTTCATGGCTTTATTTATAATTTATTTTGATTATCTCATTACTTTTATTACCGTTATAAATTAATATAATTTTAAAATATTGTATTACATTTTCAAAAATAAATAAATAAATGAAATTAAACTTTCATTTATATAAATTTAAGCAGTGTAGGTGTTTAGTTATCCGCATGTTTAAAAACGTAATGTCAAAGGTATTATTGTGGCTTTTTAGATTATCAAAAAGATGAATTTATCGAAAAAATTTTAGCGAAAATGCTTAACACTTGGTAAATGTATCGATTTGTAGTTTTATCTCTAATTTCATTTATTTCGATTGACACGATGCTTTGGTTAGGCAATAGTTCATAATGCTGTGTTAGGTGATCATTATAAATTTATAATACAAGTGTCCACGTTTACTTAATATCTTTATTTAAATACTTAAACCTTTTATAATAATATTATGGCACGCATACAGGATACATATAGATCATCCTGACCGAGGTTTCCTTGTTTCCTCAGTATCTCCAGTTAAATGTGATATAATACAAGATTATGCAGATATATTTGACATATTTTTTTAAGCATTACATTATATAAAAGTAAGTTTAATAAAGAAAAAAACACCAAAAGAATTTTACTAAAATAGTCCATCGTTCCTGATATTTGAAATCTCAATTTTGGTTATGCAGTCGAGTGCACAGTAGTTACTGAGATGAGTGTGACTACATATTGGAGAATTTAATGGAGGGATCTTGCTTGCTGCTACATGTTGTAAGTCGATGAGAAGTAGAGAGGCTCTCAAGTGGACAAGGGCTGTAGGAGGACCTTTCCCCTACTCGTCCATTCTGCTTTGAACACCTGCCCTACGAACATATTATACTCTCCCCTATATTGCAATGTACTGGAAAACATGTTGCCAAGAAGATCTCGTATAATTAGCAAAAGATAATTTCATTAAAAACAATGATGTACAGTACATCTGGGGACAAGCAGAATGTTAACTTTGCTCTCTTTGTTATCGGAGGTCTATATCGTATAGTGAACGTGAACTTGGATGTATTTCATACATGAAAAAAAGAATCTTCTTATTGTCTATTGTAACTACATCGCTTACAAATCAGGCTAGAGGTTACGTTTCGCCTACCCAGAGGTGTACGTGAACTGACCACTTACAGTTGGTGGCTAGATCGTGAACACTATAATGTCCGAATCTCAGCAATATAACACAAACATTTTACACTACGAGTCAACAAAAGTGAACATCAATTTAAAAACACTTCCTAGTTCTGTCAAAAGAAATAAAAAAATATAGAGTTTTCTCCTTTCTTCTTCTTCTCTCTCTCTCTCCCTTTTTTTTCTCCTAGCCCTCCAGCTCTTATATACAGTAATAATGTTTTATGTCATAACAGATTTACTTGTCTGACTCTGAAAATTTCTTGAGTCTTTATATGTATAAAACGGATGCATTTGTCACATCACATAAGAAAGCATTTTCATTCTACTTGATGTACTATAGAACTAAAACTCTTTAACTTGAATTTCAAGCAAATGAGATAAATATAACTCTTTTCATATTTTTTTCAACTAGTTTTAACTTACTTCCTAGCATTTTTATTTCCAACACTTTGTGTAAATTTATAATTTCTCTACACCTTGAGACAGGCAGAACGTTATTCCGACCTGCTTCACTTGCATAAAATTTGCAGTTCTAATTATATAGTATAAATTATATCTAAAGTATAAATTTTCAATTTTTAGGAGATATGAGAGAAGAACACCCATGCACCTAGTGAATTTTAATACGTTTATCACTGCGTTTCAATGCCTACAAACTAATCAAGCTATCTAGAGGCAAACGATCGCGCGTGTTCCAGTATATAATTATTGGTCCGAAGATAGTTATAAAATTAGAAAGTTACCTCTGATCTAATTTGTTAAAAAATTTAGTGAGATTTCTAGTAGGTTTGTAATTTTTGACACAGCACCAAATCTGTAGGCACCAATAGAAAGTAATTTTATTCTGATATTTCCAGTAAAAATGACATTTCGATTGTATAAGACAATATTAAGGCTTGCATTCAGTTTAAGTCAAATCTACTAGTATATTATATAATATATACCATTTTATATAATGTATAAATATATACATCTATTTTTTTGTCGCAAAATACAATTAATTTCATACTAAATAGACTTGTCTCTGTAATAAATGTCACTTGGTCAAATGAAGCAAGGAAGCGAAAAAGAGAGCAAAAACTCTCAGAAATGTATTATGGTTGTTATTTAATGGCTCAATTGTTACTCATGCAAAATTATTCACCATGATGTTAATGATGTTAATGAACACAAGCATCTAACATCCAAATGGCATGTTTATAAAGAACGAACTGGTTCAAAATTAATTTTTTTTTTTTAAACACAATGTTATGAGTCACTCATAAGCTCATGACCCTTAAAAATAAGAGCTAAAAACACACAACACAATAAAACAAAAAACAAAAACGCAGAAAAAAAACAATTTTAGCATTATAATTTTATTATAAAGTTAGCTTATGTATCACTTTTCTTTGATGTTTTACCTTTTAAATTATAAACTAACGCTATCAAAAATTTTAAGTATATCTATAAAGCATGACATTAACAGTGATTATATATATTTTTTGTATATATTTAATATACAATACTTTATTATTATTATGATAATAGGTAAACATAATATTATATAATATTAAATGTTTTATTTTATAATTAAATTAATATAACTGAAAACAATTTAATTTAAAATCTAGTGGTTTTAGATTCATGCAGGCGTGATGACAACCAACATCCGTCCGATGGGCTGCTGTTTGATGTTATGAGTTAATAACATTTAAATTCAATTAACTAATCAAGTTTTCGTTTATAATCGACACTTACTTCATCACTTGTTTATTTCCTGTTATTCCAGATAGTTTGCCAACAGCCAAACAAACCTAATAATGTTGTGGACACTACCATACATACATGTATATAGTATAGGAGTATCCACCGTGTAAATAAGAGTTTAGCTATAGGCTATAATATAATATAGGTGAGATCGAGTCATAAATGTAGATAGGCATTTTATAACCCCCTTATTTCGAACCCCTAGGCTAAAACTAAGGGTTATAATTATTTATAAATTGAGGGGAAGTTATGAAGGCAAAGGGTCGTTGGTTATAGTTTGGAGTAAATATAATATGGAGTGAAAAGCTATGAAATATGTTTATCTATAATATTGAAATTTATATATTTATGAATTGAGAAAGATATACCACATGATGTTTTATTTGAAAAACTGATGAAATACATATTATAAATATTAAATTTTATTCTATATAAAGTCTAACATTATAAATTTTATATTTGTATTTGCTCTAAAAAAACAAATAAATGTGAATATAGTGATTACTATATGTGCATATAGGATATTTTATAACATTTTGAATTCAAATATAAGTTTTAACTTTAAATAAATCGTCAGAAATTTAGCTTATTCATATAAAATATTGTAATGTAATGTACAAATTAAATAAATGTAAAGAATTTATTATTTTCATCCAAACACGTAGAAAATTAGTTAAAAAAACAAAGAGAATGTGTTAGTTGTTTTGTTATACATCAATAGTTTTTTTAGTACCATGAATAAAAAATAATTATAAAATAATATACTTAAAAATAGGCAATTTATGGAAGTTCCTGACACTATTTATGAATGAATTTACAAATCTAGTCGCAGGACTTGAATGAGTGATTCATACAGTTGTGCGTATGCTCTAAAAATAGTACCAATTTAGGAAGCAATCCCATCAATGTATAGACCATATAGAAATTAGATTTACAATAAATTAATCATTAAATTCTAAACAGGCAAACATGTCCCAAATTATAGTTACCCAAAAGTTGTTGTTCCTTTCTGCTCATTATGGTAAAATAATTACAATTCTTGCTTCTTAAACGCAAAATTTTTTCGGAAGAAGGGGGAGGGGTATTTTAAAAATATTCTTAAGTCAATTAAATTGTATCATATTGAACTTTAATCAAATTCAGTCCATGTAAAAATGATTTTTAGTTTATAAGAATATCATTTAGACTAACTGTTAAATGTCATGTAAATTGTAAATCAAAATATCAAAAATTAATAAACAAGTAGCCTCGTGTCTATAATAATCGATACAACAATGCTGCATGGAAAATGGAATAGAGAGCATAGACAATTCAAATAAATTTTAAATAATTAGCCTGAAATTTTGTTTCATCTATTAGAAGTAAATATGTATTATTTTTTTGTTTTGTATATGCCTAAAATACCTAAAAAAAATGAAGTGTATATCATTTTGTTTTTATTTTTAGATTACGTAGTAAAATGTAATTTATTACAAATTATTTTTATGAATATGATATAAATCATTCATACATCACGTTAAAAAAAAAATGATAAAGCAATTTTTTTAGGAAGAGTAAAAAAAAATATATATATATTCTGACAAATTTTTCAAAGATCATAACGTAATAAATAAAGACTAAACACTTAACTGTCAGAAACTGGAAGAAAGGTTCATCTATCTATGACTAATATTTCCTTGCCTCTATCTAATGTGCTTCAGGCATACCTCCTTCCCCTCCCCCTTCTCCTTCCAGCACCTCGCCCCCCTGAACTTCATTCTAGCAACTAATCAATAACTCGATAACTCGCGCTCTCCACTGATGATAACTCTTATCTCGCTAACTGTCAGAAAACAATTCCCTCGTCTGTACTGGAAAATAAATTGTTTCTACTAGTTATAATAATAATAGTACAAAATTGCAATTTAAGCATAAAAAATATCCATTTTAATAGACTTTCCACAAAAAAAAAAAAAAAAATGCTGACACTGCTGGTTTTAATAGTGTATTAATAAGAAATTATTTTATATTAAAAAAAAAAGGTCTGTTTATAATTATATAATGTCAGTTGGATTAATTTTTCAATTCACATTCAGAGAGTTTTTTTATTAAATATTGAACAATACAATTTATATTTTTAATTATGTGATTTAATTATTTTACAATATATTTCTGTTTTTACATATTTACATTACTTTACGTTTACATATGCACAAAATTATGTAAAGCTGACCTATTTCATTAAAATATTCAATAGTCATGAGAAACGATAATAATGGTAGTTTAGTATGATAATTAAATAAAAAAAATTATGTATATTATGTACTGTGTATCAGTGACTAAAAAATATTGACAGGTTATAGTGAGAGTAGAAAATGAAATGTTATCACCCCATAACATAAAGTTCAAAAGCTCGACTGGAAACTACTTCATGAGATACGACTGTTAATAAATTGATGACCAATAATAGAGTTGTATCTTATATTTACTTCTGCATGGTAGGGTACATAACTCTTATAACTTTTGTAGTCGCATAAAAGAAAATTTTAGGTACGTCTCATATTGTTGTAGATATTACTGGCAGTCAAATTGCTGAATTGATTAAGAAAGAATTATTATAATTTGATGGGAAAAAAGATGGAATGAAACCAAAAATACTAGGAATTTGTATTAAAAAAAAAAAAAAAATGACATGATGCATGTGCAATCAAATCTCTGTTCGTTCCCTTTTGTTGGTTGCACGAGATCGCCCGCCGCGATGTGTGGTCATCGATTCCCGACGGTGCGTGGCTACGAGGCGGTGCGTGTCTCTCCACCCCCCAGACCCCCATTTCTCTCGTCTGCCCCCCGAGCATTACAAGGCAGCCTTAACAAGCCACAAGACCGCATAGCTCCATGCACACAAGTTATAGGATCAAAATTATTTAATAATCTTCTTATGGAAGTTTTTTTTTCTCTTAATAGAAAATTAAAAAAAAAAAAAATAAGGAGAAAAAAAATCTGTATAGGGTTTTAAGAAAATTTAATATAAAAGATTGTTGCTGTACTTCTTTCAAAATATATATAAAAAAATAAATATCGTGGTAATCTTTCAAAAACATTTTTATATAATATAAAAAATAGATGTTATCTTTCTTCTTTTTACCTGTTTTTCTGTCTAAAGTTCTCCTTTGAAACGTATTTTGGTAAATTACTTTGCCGGGAAAGAACATCGTAGGCAGCAAGATACAAAGCGGCGGGGGCAAGGGGGGGGGGGAGACTTTGGAGTCGGGGGGGGGGGGGTGCGAGGGCTTAGCAAAGGAGAAGTGTTAGCTGCTGCTACGCTCGCTTGCCGCCCGCCCGCCCGCTACTGGTGTATTTGAGACGCCTGATGTATTACTTGATGCGAGGGAGGGAGGAGAAACGATAATGATGATATACATCTAGCTATATGTTGGCAAGTGAAAGAATGACGATGCTTATCCTTTTTTTTACAATGTTATCATATAGCAATATGAGCTTAATGTAATTTAATTCTCTCATTACACAATGCTCCAGTTCCTCAAGACTCGTCTTTAGTGGTGGGCTTATACTGTGAAACACACACAATATCATATTTGTTGAAACTTTGAATTAAGAATAATTATACACGAATTTTTATAATATGCTGTGGGTGATGGTTTTAACGCTTAATTTTATTTAGTTATATAGTAGCGTTATACGATTGACTTATTTATTATTAATATTATTATATATACTGTACAATATTATTCATTCGATATAATCTCTTTAAAATTATTTAATGTTACTTTAATGGCATAGTTTATTATTTATCATAAAATAAATGTCACAGTAAATTTTAAACATAAAAGTAGCTCTATAATACTACATAGAACAAAAAAATGCAAAGCTCTTTGTTTGTTTATATGGCAATTATTATTATAAAGCTCCGTTTATAATGATAATGTACTAAATGAAATTTATTTTAATTCAAATTTTCTCGTTATAATATTTATGGAGATTTGCATTAAAAGAAAATGCAATTTACATTTTACAGTCAGGCGACATCATGACTTGAAAGCGCTCCTCCAGAAAAGAGGCAGGTTTACAGTTATTTTATATAATAATGATTATTCCCATTTAGTTTTTATATATTATGTATGCAATTACTCGTATCAAACACAGGGTCTTACAGCAGTGAAATTTGTATTTATTTACAGTATTTTTTGAATTGTAATGCCGACTATTTCTATTATTTGAGAACAAGATAAATTGGAACCATTTCATTCCCTCCCCCTCCCTCGATACCTCAAGATTTCATTCCTGATGAAATCTGACTTCATAAATTTCTTCAAGATCCATTCCAATTCTAAACAATATAAATAACATGCAGGTATTCTGATTTCATTGGTGATTGTTTTCTGTAATCTGATATACGTGATATCCACTTGTATATATGTATTATACAATTTATGAATAATATATATATATATATATATATACGAATGTCCAACTTTCTCTACTCCCCTTTTACCTCTTTACCTCTTTACCTCTCTCTCTCTCTCTCTCTCTCTCTCTCTCTCTCTCTCTCTCTCTCTCTCTCTCTCTCTCTCTCTCTCTCTCTCTCTCTCTCTCTCTCTCTCTTTTTCTTCTTCCAAGAATTAATTTTTTGAAAACTTAAAATAAACTAAATGATTTTTATCAGAAACCATTAGTACTGTTGACAGTGTTAGTAAATAAATATTTTCTATGCACGTAGTTTAAAAAAGTTGGAGACTTTATTTTTCTAAGAGACTTTATTTTTCTAAGAGACTTTATTTTTCTCACATAATTATAATTAGCTATGAACAGTATAATATTTTATATAAATTGATTTTTGTTTATATAATACATCGATCTTAACTTAGAAAATCTATCTTTTGGTAGACTATTTCTCAATATTTAAAGTGAAAAGAAAGTTTTTCATGAACGTATCAATTGCTAAAATGTTATCCTGATCTTTTTCTTGGCAATAGACCATTCATCAGATTTCTTTGAAGAGGTAGTTTGGAGGATTGAGAGGCAAAATTAGAAGAGCAGTTAATGTCAGAAAGTCAATCAGAGGTATAACGAACGTTCCAAAAGTTTCAAAGTGTACCGGAAAGACATTTTAGGATCATGTTGTTTTGAAATAAGATTAGCCGTATGCTTGATGTTATAATGTATGTGTTTCCGGTCAGCCGTATGAAACATGCATGATTTGAATGTAAATAGGGAAGTGGCTTCTGTAGTTTCCGGTCCTAATTTACTTGGTATATTACATTACATATCATATTTATCTCAAATGAAAATAACAAAATTGACGTTTTTTCATTTCATCAAACAACAAATTAATATCAAGTTAATATATGGTTACAACCAATATTAAATTTGTTACTTTTTTTAGCTAGAGAAGAAACCTTAGATGTTTTTAATTTCTAGTTTTAATTATCACTAGTGGATATTTTTCCTCGTCTTTTATACCTTTCAATTAAATAACTTATTGTTATAACTTTGATTTTCACAGAAATATTAAATTCATATTATATCATATTATATGGTTAAATACCACACTTTGTTTCATAGCAAAAATAAAAAATACTAAAAACTCTAAAATATAAGTTTAGTGATTGATTTATTGGTGCGAAGCAGCACGCTAAATCAAATTAATCAGAGAAGAAGGTGGTTCGACAAAAATCGTCAGTTGCGGCGACGCGGTGGCGTCTTATTTCGTTTGCCAATAAATCAATGCTTGAAATAAGTGCCAAGAGAGTCAGTGAACATGAAACATGACCGTAAAATCACCATCTTTACATTGAGGTGGCTAGTTAACGTAAACGTTGAACTTAAAAAAATATATATATTTTTATATTGAAGAGTTAAATGATCAATGAAACTGAAAAAAGTTAGGATTTCATTAGTCACATCACGAGAATATTACATCTCGTTACAGGTCACAACTTAATTAAATTAAAACATGAAAATTTTTTTGATGAGAGGGTAGGTATAATATATATATATATATATATATATATATATATATATATATATATATAATATATATATATATATATATTGAATATTTGACGTGATCCATGTTGTTAATTGTACAACCAGTTGTTCGAATAAAATAAAAAAATAATATATATATATATATATATATATATATATATATATATATATATATATATATATTAAGGTCACACATCTTTAACGAATTAACAATTGTGGTAACAGGGATACCGAGGTTTAATATTGTTACAAATTAGTAACAAATTTAAAAGTATAGTAATAGTAAAGTATTATCTCTATCATAGTTTTTTCTATAGAAATGATTTTCAATACGTTATTTAATTTGAAAATTATATTGCAAGTCATCAGTTCATAGTATTGTTCTAAATACTGGATAAAGATGAAAGTTCGTAAGATTTTTGCAAGCTCAAGAGGAAAACCTTTAGCTATATGATTTTTCATATATTTTGGATCAGGGAGTTAGAAATAGTATATATATAATATATATATGTGTGTTGCTCTTATTCAAAAAGTCTCTTGAAGTTTATATACCTATTGAAAAGAGGAAAGAGCGGCAGCGGCGGTGGCGAGCGAGCGAGCGAGATTTTTGGTCAGCAAATATAACTTCAAATCTCTGCCATCCCTCTCTTACGTAGACCACTTCAGGCTTTTTACTTTTTGGCTTTTCGACCTCTCTTCAAACTTTTTACTGGCCAACGTTAGGTCATTTCAATAGAATCTCACGAAATATGAGTAAGTTTTTCTCTCCTCCTATAAGCTTGGACATGACATATTTAAAGCAACAGACGTCACAAACTTTTGGCTCGGGAAATAAAATATAATTACGACATTATTTTACATAAATTTAGACTCTTAGTCTAAAGATCAAATTAAAGTTATTACTAAAAATATATAAATTATTTATTATTGATTAATTATTTTTTATAAATCTCAAATTTATTTTACTGAAAATGCAACAATTGCGTATAAATTTTAATATAATGGACACTATAATTCTCGAAGAAAGATAATTATTATATTCTTATTTCTCATGCACTAACCAACGGTTAGCGTCAGCTTAACTCAATGGTACTAAACGTCATGGTTAGTGAGAAATCTGAATATCTTTCTGAACAAAAAAACCTTTAACACAACTGCATATATAAAGATAATAAAATAAAAGAGATCACAGAAGACGTCCATGTGTATTATAATCTCCAGTCCAAAAAAGCATGTGTACAGCATGTTTCCTTGATTGTGTAAAAAGAGCTCGAGCAATGTTATTTTAATGAGCCAACTACATACAACATTGTCAGGGGAAGTGCGACCCTAGTTTTTTTTTAACTTGTAGAAACTCTCTTATGACCCAGACGGCATGATTTTTGCTAAAATAAATATTATGTGTTTATTCTTTTTATGTATAATAGTATCACAGAGAATAGCAGGACTGGATAATAAGCAAATATAATTATGTTTTGTTGTTGTTGATTGTAAAAAATATACATAAATAATTTTGGACACTGAAATGTAAAGAAATGAATACACCTTTTAATTTTGTAAACTGCTTATATTTTATACTAGCTTTATGTTATGTTTTGATCTCGTTTTGTAATCTTCAAGTTTCTTTATGTAAAACAATTATTATTTAAATCACTCTCTCGTAACTTTGTTTATGTTTTAATTCAATTTAATATAAAATAATATTAATTTTCAGTAAATTAAATAAAATATATTAGTTTACGTTTCGTTACACATGTAGCAGCAAATGGTTTGAAAAAATAAAGACATAAAAAAGGAAGTAAAAAATTCCAAAGATGGGGAGATTTTTTTTTTATCATTCTTGAGCTAATTGAATGTTTTTGCAAGAATGAAAGATGGTAAAATAAAAAGTTACGAAACAAAAATTATTAAAACATAATAATAAATATTGTAGATAGTAGATAACATGTCGATATAATACTATCAATTATTAATCATTAAAATCATGTATTTAGAAATTATTACATAGACATTATAAACAATTTTATATTAATTAGTTTTAATTTATATTATAGCAAAACTTAATGTAATGACCATATATGTTCAACGACCAATCAAGTAATAAGTAAAACGTTGGTTGTCCAGGTATTATTTCTAAATAATTTATAGAAGAGATTGCAGTTATATCAACGAATTCCTTCTTACTATCAGTTTTTCACCACTGTGACAGCTCCCCATTCACTTGCTGTTTAATTTACATTGTCATATATATATATTCCCCGTATAAGATTTTGTCAGTTTATGACCCGGCGTACTTTTATTTCAACAAGCAATATAAAATTGTTGAGTTAATAAACTCCCTAACTCTGAAATGTAGTATCATAATAAGGTAGTACCTTTTTATTACATAGTATGTAAATCATCGCAGCGAGAGAACAAAACAGTGCCATTTGGTTTACATAAGTTTTTTCACCGTCGGAATACCATAATTTTAAATCATTTTATTGATCTTATGAAATTTTATGCCATATTAATGTTCTTAACTATAATAAATATTCAATCATATATTATTATTATTTTTTGCTCCATTGTATTCAAACTATTCAAACTTTCAAAGCATGTTACAGTTATTACCAACAAGCTGCCCTAGGCTTGTATTTCAATTTTTTTCAATATTTACAAAGGGTGTGTAAAATTACAGTGGGAAGTGAACCACACCAAACCTTTGATTCCCTCCGAATATTTAGGGAAAAAATTTAGAATAAAATACCTTTGCACCAAAGGTTAAGGTAGAGATAACGCCGAACAGCTGTTCGACGTACTCCCCTTTGATTAACATGTAAACCTTGGCAAATTCACAAAAATTCTGAAAAATTTTTGAGAGACATATAATATATTAGTGCCTAAAAGCCAAAGAAAAATTTTCAAAACAATTTAACGAGCCGATTTTTTTATTATTTTTTTTTAATTTTCAGCATAGGGCTTTCCCATGTAGAGACAAACTAAGAACTTAATTAAAAAAAATCGGCTCGTTAAATTGTTTTGAAACTTTTTCTATGGTTTTTAGGTAAAAATATCTGCCTCTCAAAAAAATTTCAGAATTTTTGTGAATTTGCAAAGGTATACTGTTAATCAAAGGGGAGTACGTCGAACAGCTGTTCGGCGTTATCTTTACCTTAGGCGGAACAAAAAAGATGCAAGGGAAGGGGGGGGGGGGGGGGGAGTCACCAAACCTTAACGCTCATAAAATAACATGGGATTGTCTTAACGTTAAGAAACATCCAATAGAATATAAAATTGTAAAGTATAACGGTGACCGGAATTCGAAACCTCATTGAAATTAAGAATATAAAATTTGGTGATTCGTATTTAGGGTACATATTTAATATTTGTGTATGTTTTTCGTAGTACTTACCGGGGTAGTACACTATGCTCTTGCGTATGTGATATTGCGCATCGGGGACGCGCAACTCGCAGTGAAACACGGTTGGGGTTGTAAGGTCACGGTCCTGCAACTCGGAGGTGGCTCGAATTCTGTACGCGTCACCACGAAGCGCTGTCTCGATAGTGGCGCCCTCCACTCGCACCTCACTATGGACAAAAGGAGAAACACTTTAGCATGACACATTCCAGTGGACACAGCTGATGCTCATCACACCACACCATGCAGTAGACTGGCTATAGCTTTCAGTAACACTCCGACCGTTGGCAACATTCATTGCACATTCCATCGCATATAAGCTATAGAAGAATGTATCAACTTTCCACACAATTTTATTTAATACATTTATATACATAAAATATAATTGAAATGTATGTACTGCATAATTAAAAATTTTAATACTATAGTAATATATAATAATGATTTATTTAATTAAAAAAATAAAACTTTTCAAATTATTATTCAATTAAATTTCATTTTTAAATTTTTGTTAAGTTTTTGACATTTTACATTTTAAGAAAATATAATATAATTTTATTATTCTTTGCACCTGTTTTAAACGAGAGCTTTGAGCTAAAATCCTGATGATATTATTATAGAGAAATTGTGGTAATCACACCCTACTACATTGGGAACATTCAATGTGTAGAGAAACATTTCAACTTATCCAATGACTATACTTTCAAAAGTCCCACACATGAAGCTAATTATAACTCAATGACTTTGTAATTATGGATTTTATATTTTTAAAGTACATTGAAGTAAAAGTTTTAACTAAATTAATATAAAAAACTTTATTTAAAAAAAAAAATTAACAATTTATAGTTACAAATTGAATGAAGTAACAAAAAATTTATATAAAAAACGAACATTGAAATGTATTGTTTTAATAAACTCTCACCCAAAATTCATGTGATGCAATGTGTGAACTATTGTGTGACACTCTCTTAGTGAATGAGACACAAAAAATAAAGTGCGAGATGTGGTCACCTGCATGACAGGTCGTTCTTTTTTTTTTATAACATTTTTTGGTAACTTTTTATACATTTTTGTTTTATTTTTTTTTATTCCGAGGTGTCAACAGCTCTCAGAGCGAAGAGCGGGAGAAAGTGGAAGCCGAGAGGAGGAGAAGAGGGAGGAGAAGAGAGGTTTGAAAAGCGAAATGCCTCGTGGGGAAAAGGTGTCATTCTAGTTTGCATGTAAACAAAAGAACTAACTTCTCTTTGGATGCCGCCCGCTCAACGCAGAGAGAGAGAGAGAGAGAGAGAGAGAGAGAGAGAGAGAGAGAGAGAGAGAGAGAGAGAGAGAGAGAGAGAGAGAGAGAGAGAGAGAGAGAGAGAGAGAGAGAGAGAGGACAAACAAACAAAAAAATTCCAATATCAAAATGAACTTAAATTTTTCGGTATAGATATAAAAAGTTTTTAATTAAAATTAAAAAAAAAAAAAAAAAAAAAAAAAAAAACTTTTACTGTTTGGAATCGATTACTGCGTAAAATGAAACAATACCTTTCAAGCGTAAAATTTAGTGTTATCAAGTATTTTTTTATTTCAAATATTACAGTTGACAGATAAATTTCTTGAAATTTTTATCATTTCTTTTCTTTTTTTTTTTTTTTTTCTTTAAGCTAAAACAATATTTTTAAATAACGTTTTATTGTCACAGCTGTAGAATTTAATGGTAAATTTTCCATTTATTTATTTTATTGATTTATTTTTTACGCACAATATTCTACAATACATTTTCTACAAAATAGCATAGTTGTGAAGGACAAAATTAACAATATGTATTGTCATGAGTCAACATATATATATATATATATATATGTGTAAAAAAATCTCAAATAAAACACTCCTAATCAAATTAAAATGCAAAATAAAAATGATAATTAAAAAAAAAAAAAAAAAAAATGGGAAAAGAAGTAAAATTTAAATGAAGAATCTAAATCATTCCATTTCAGTCACGTATTAATTCCATATAATCCGTTTTACGTAAATATTGAAAGGAATAAATTATGAAGCTATAATATACCTCCCTACCTATCCTCTATATAATATAATAAGATTTGTGGTATTTTTTTTTATTTTTTTATTTTCTTTATTCGAACTTTTTCGATTGTACAAGACAACATATGTTTTACTTCATAATCAATGAAGTAAAAATGAATAGCTGTTGATTTTCTTTACAGTTATTTTGAGAAGGCTTTTGTACGTTAATTCTAAATAAATAAATAAATAAAAATGTAAATACTATCAGAGGGCCCAGGCTGGACATAATAACATAAGATACGATAAAATAAACATGATGAACACTTCTGGACAGCGCGAATGTTAACCGACTGATCCATTTAATTTGTATGCAGTCTAGATGTAGATTGATGACATCATATTAACATAATTAGATCATCTATACCCAAAAATTATCCACTAAGAATATTTAAGCTACAGCGAATATTATGTAAACCTGAGTTAACATTCCTAATATCACGAAATGTATACACACATGTGTATGTATATAATACATATAATATACATCAAGACGATTTTGATCAAACTTCAATACACAACACAGAATAAATGTTTATAAGTCAATACCATATCAAATCGTTACAAATACCATAATATATATATATATATATATATATATATATATTATATAACCTTGGTATGTATTCATCTATATAATGTAATATTCATGTCAAGTTTATGTTATTCATGCATGATATCATATACTTATTTACATACAAGATTGCTTATAAAATATTAAAATAGTAATTTTTTTCAGTTTATATATTTTTATTGACTTTAATGGATACAAATGATAAGAAAAATGTTAAATAAAACCAAAACAATATGTTAAAAAAATAAAGAGGAAAATAATAATATTTACTTTTATTTATAATAATAAAATTTATGTTTTTTTCATATAGCAAGTAATTAAATAACATAGTAAATTAAATATATATACTTTCTCTTAATTAATTAAAATTTGTAGATAAAGTTGCGAGCTTATGAAGTGATTTCTGCTGATTGATTACTCTCTTTAGAAGCAGGTCTTTGCCAGTCAAGGAGGATAGCGGGAGCGGAGAGAGAGAGAAGAGAGAGAGAGAGAGAGAGAGAGAGAGAGAGAGAGAGAGAGAGAGAGAGAGAGAGAGAGAGAGAGAGAGAGAGAGAGAGAGAGAGAGAGAGAGAGAGAGAGAGAGAGAGAGAGAGAGAGAGTGAGAGTGAGTGAGTGAGTGAGTGGGACGTGCGGGAGAGGGGGGGGGGCTAACGAGGCAGCTCACACCAAGCCTAGGGCAAGCCGCTACTAGTTTACCAAGGCATCTAATGATTTGTTTCAAAACAGTAATTTCGTGACGACCCCTTCTCTCTATACACCTTTAGAGTGATTTTCGTGGGAGAGTGTAATCTGTTGGTTGGTATTCATTACTGTAATGAAAGCTTATTTTCGTAACGTTGTTGTTCATTAATTACTTGTTGAAAATTTAAATATATAGAAAACAGTAATGTTAATTAAATCAAAACATAATAATTTTTAGCAACGCATCGTAGATATGGTAGCATATTTAAAATAATAATAAAAAAATATATTATATATTTATATATTGTATATTCAAAAGAAGGAGTAGAAGAAAAACAAATTTTAACCACACGATGTAATGAATGCTTGTTATTATGATGACTACTTTGATTTTTAATGAACATTTTTATCATCAAATAAGTAGCATTACAATCACGGTAAAATAAGGGGTGAAAAAGATGGGAGGAAGAAGAAAGAGAGAAAAAGGGGTAAAAAAGGGGAGGGACTACGTAGCTTCAAGGGACGAGGTAATGAGGGGGCATAAGACTAAGACAATAGGCAGTAGCTATGCTATAGGGGAGGGAGGGTGGGAGATAGGGAAGGGGTAGGGGGTATATGCTGTATAGTATAAGATGAAGGTGCAAGTGAGGAGGCTGATGCTGCTGCTGTTGCTGTTGCTGCGACTGTGTGAGGAAGAACTATAGAGAAGATCAAAGAAGAAGGACAAAGTGGTCTCTAGAAATGACCGTTTCATTTTAATGAGACACAACACTCACAGCTCGAGCAGAGCATGGTAGGCAGGCACAGGCAGAAGCAAGCAGGTCCTCACTCCACACATCCACGTACAAACACAAAGAACTAAAAAGACAGAAAAGGAACTCTCCTCCTACTCATTCACTTTTTTTTTTTTTTTTCGTCTCCTCCTTATTTTTTTTGTATGTACTGTTGACTTACGTTGTACAGTACATAGCAAAAATTCTAACTTTATCTTTTTTTTAAAAAATATATATATACGTACGTTAAGAGTTTTTTTTTATTTGAAGTGACATAAAGAGAATGTGAAATGAATGTCTGACTGGATTGTGAAATAAAAAAAAAAGAGTTAAAATTAAAAAGATGAAAAAAAAAGTTGATTAAATAAAAAAAAAATAAAATAAAGTAAAAAATATCTAGATTTTGATTTTGTTAATGTAAACCTTATCTAAAATGTATGATTACTAGACCAAACAAATGAATATATATATATATATATATATTTAATTTTTAATCCTTGATATAAATGTTCCAACATCATGTTTGTTTGTATTTTTTTTTCTTCTTTTTTATGCTTTAGATTAACTCAAGTGTGTGTGTGTATTTTCAGCTTGTATTTTTGCTCTAAATGTTACATCGTACAGTTTACTAAGCGGCAAACTCTAAACATTATACCGTAAGTTTCTCATATGAAATCTGTTTGATGAGGTTTTATACATGTACTCTAGATATATAATATATATGTGTAAGAAAATGTGAGAAAGTCACGTCTCTAGCTCGTACAAATGAATTATAAAATAACATGAAAAACAGCAATTTTTTACCAACATATTAAGAAATAATTATTACATAGACGTTTCAGTTTCGTATATCGAATTCATAAATATAATATCAACAATTCTGAATATTAATGGTTTTGTTTTAATTTTTTACAGACTCGCTAACCTATTCTACGTTAAACCATATGGTAAACTTTGAACATCACAATATAATAGATAGATCGTTAAGTATCAAGAAAGACGTAAATTATATATTGGCTTATGAGGATAATCAACTTTAGTAAACTTTACAACAGAAGAAGAGAACCAAAGTTAAATAGCAATCTAAACCTTTTGTTGGTGGCGTTTTTGTTAAAAAGAAGGATTAATGCTTTGAGCTGACGAACAGTAAATTAGAACTTTATTGAAAATAGAATCAACGTATGGGTAATTGAAAAAGGTTTATGATTTTTTTTTCTTTCCTCTCTTTAAAAAGCAAGATAACTTTTAATTGAATAAACTGATAAAGAACTTTTAATTTTTACGAAGCATCATCATTCAAAGGTGGTATATACAGGATTACAGAGATACGACATATTGAAAAAGGTACTATTTTCAAACGTAACTATCAACTGTTTTTTTTTTTAAAGGAAGATTTTGAATTGATTGTGTCCAATTGGACCAGAATGCTTGTAGAGTTGGAGAAATAACAAACATACTGATTGCAATCAACAGGAAAACATTCAATCAATAATGACTCATGTCAAATGTCAAACATTGCATGCAGATGAATTTATTTATGGTGTGTAAATAATACGTATATTTTTAACGAAGTATTAAATTATATCATGCTTTTATTATTTGTTATAATAAATCACATAAGTGGATGCTTTGACTATGCCTTAGTTTAATTTTTAAATCTTCTAAATTCCCAGATAATCCATAAAATATAAAATTAGTTTTTTAAAAGTCTGTTATATTAAATCTCACCACTATAGGTATTACATTATACCGGCATATCAGAATTTCTTTTCTTTATAAAAAGCAATCACATGAAATGAAAAATATGATGAATTATACACTAATATATAAATGTAGCATAAAATTTCTATAATATAATATTACATTAATATAAGGTTAAGCTGTAAAAGGAGAAATTTCAAAAGATGACATTATAATAAAAAATATATGCGATTGCAATCGAATTAAAAAATAATCAATTTGAGATGTATGAAGGTTCTTCTTATATCCAATATCAATCAGTTCAATCAATAGTAGCTAGGCCTGAGTTAAGGAGGAATTGTGTCTGCTAGCCAGCCACTGCTCTTCGCGTGGAAGTGATCTATTGCCTCACTAGCTCCCACCGTCTGACTGCAGGCGTGTGGTGGCGAGCGTCACTCCGTCAGACTTGCGAACAATGAACCACACTTGTGCCGCAACACCTGACACTCAATAGACCAGGTCCCCCACCCCACCCCGCCCCCTTCCACCACTCTTTCTCTCACTCTCCCTAGTACACTTCCAAATTCAATTCAAAAAAAGGGCTTTTATTCAAGAAACACATGTTACAATATAAGTTTCAGAGTACGTACAATTAAGACCGTTTTGTCAGAACTTGCGCCTGCAAACTGAAATGGATGCAACTTGTTAAGCACAAAGGCACATCTGGTTGCCTACTTTGTCACATTTGCAGGCGTTTTCCTACGTTAGTTTGCTTGAAACATACACACAAAATTGAACTAGAACTTTTATATAGAAAACAAAATATGCATTGTTTGTTGTTAATTATTCTATATTTTTTCATGATCATTTTTTTTTAAATAATTTTTTAATATTCATTACACCATTAAAATTTCTATGCAAATGTATTATAAATGCATTAGTTTATTTAATTTTCTACTTGTTTTACTTTACAAGCCTCAGCTATACTAGAAACGTTACGAAAGATTTACTTATGCTGTTATTGAGTTAAAAAAAATAAATATTTCAAGATAGCAATTATTTGTGTATAATAAATACATCATTTATTTCTGATTTGCCTACCAATACACTTGTGTGTATTTTTATACCATGGAAATAATATTTGAATAAAATTCTCATTATCTTGAAATGTTCGAACGATTCCGTGCTTATAACTTTAAATTATATTGAGAGAAAGAAAAGGTTTAGCGTCACGAATAAGAAATGTGACAAATTATTTATAAAAAGTCACCGCTTAAAAGATTATTAGGACTTCAGTTAAACTGTTGATAGTTAAGGCTATTGACATCAATTAGATTAGCAGCTTTCTGGAGTTCACTTTTTTTATGTTCGTGTTTTTCTTTAAATCTTATTGCGCCAAGATAAATTCATGTGACATAAAGTGCTATTAGTTAGTACAGTAGCCCTTCCTCATACATACCATATTTACCAAAGTAAATATGGAAACCTTAGTTAAGATAATCAGTGGGGTAACTTGGCAGGGTTGAAACTATATCGATCTCCATATTAAAAATACAGCATGTCACCAGTAACCCATTATACTTCGTAAATTATCATTCTTTTTTTCAATATTATTATTTAATAATTTTATCACATTTCAAAAAAAAAAAAAAAAAAAAAAATGTAAAATTTTGCATAAATAAATGACGATATAAATATTTTATAAACTATATTACATAATAATTTTTATTTAAAAAATTAGTACCGAGTAGATGCACACAACAACAAGTAGCACCCGGCGTGATGATGCTGGTGTGCACATGCGGGTGTGTGTACATTACGAGTGGCGGCGCGACGACAACGGAGAGGAGGTAGGTACTGGCGGCGGCAGGGTTTTGTACTGGGTTTGTTTCAGTCGCTTCTGCGTGCAATTAGCGCCGAGCAAACATCTCCCAATCAAGCTCCTTTCTCTACACCAGCCAGCCAAGCAAGCAAGCAAGCAGACAGGCAGGCAGGCAGGCTGTATCCCACATTCTCCATCATCTTGTGTGCCGGCCCTCACTAAGCACAGAGGAAGAAGAAGAAGAACAGTAGTATAGTTCTACCCTCTCTGCATTGCTCACGTCCCTCTTTTAGCTCTCACTACTCGCATAAACCTTCACTAACTTTAACTGCAGCCCAAGATAACCTAATAAACTGATGAAATATATAAAACTTTACAAGTATAAAGAGGAGGAGGAGGATATAACCAGCAAAAAGGTATTATTTAATGTGAAAATTCATACAAGTTGAAGATAAGTAGTTCTCATAAAAAAATACCCCCCTTTTTTTTTAAGGTTAAACGTTTTTCATATTTTTTGGCAAGTACTTTAGGTCACGTGTCATGTCACGGGTAGCATTCAATCCACGAATCTTTTCGTTCTTCCTTTTCTCTAGGAAGACGTTATAACAAGTATATAGAAGAGAGAATGATAAAAGACTTTGAAATATGTAGTAGTGAAGACTATAATATATATGTAAGCGACTATATATAGTATAAAAATGGGAGATCGAGTTACAAAACGTGATTTATAATACGTGATAATATTCTATAAATAATACATTAGAAGAAAATATATTATATTTTTAAATAAAAATTTAAATTTAATTATAAAATCATATTAAATAACAAAATCTTATAATATGATACATTGTATGTTTTTAATTATTATTTTTATCAAAATTGAGGTAATAATGATGAATGAGTGATAAAAAAAATATTAAATTAGAATTATTTTAATGGTATAAAATTATAAATAAGCAGTAAAAAAGTAGTTTACATTTTGTTATGTTTGAACTAGTCGACTCTGTGGTAAACTTTGACTGTTAGTTGGCTGAGTAAACTGTCGGCAGGCAAGCAAGCAAGCAAGCAGCAGCAGCAGCCAGAAACTCTGTCGCAGGCGTATCCCTCTCCAGCTTGATTTTAAAACCATGCAGGCAGAGTTCCGCATGGTCAGACTGGTCAGCACGACTTTAAGGTGGATTTCCGTGGAGCAATGTCAAGTGGGACGAGAAAGGCGCACTTGTTCAAATTTCATATGGTCGCTATATTAGTGATAAATTTTTTTGATAAGAAGGTAGGTATAAGGTCACACAAAAAGGGGAATTTCCATGGAGCGCGGGTCGAGAGAAGCAAATTCGTTACAGAATTATGCGGCAGTCATGTTGGTAAGAAAGTCACACCTGGAACATTGTTGTCTAAACTTGGAACTTAGCTGATAAACGATATTGAAACAAGTGCGCTTTTCTAGCATAGCATTGGCCGCTCGTTATCGCTGTATTTTAAACTACTGTTCTTTCAATGAAACCTAGCTGCATCTATATTTCAGTATGTTATGCACATTTAAAATATAATGAAAGTATTAATAATCATTAAATTGTTGTTGACCTTTTTAACTGTTCGTTGCTACCAATTAAAATTTTTAGTTAATCAAATTAATTGATTTATCCAAAACTTTCAATCACGTACCGTATTAAATGAATTGAAAAGTCTGCATGTTATACGGGAGGGCAAACATGATATGACTGAACATGGTATATACTTACTTCTTGAACAAATGATAATTGAAAAGTATATAATTGATACCCAAAATAGACAATTAAATCTTTTATAATTTACATTTTTTTTTCTTTAAGAATTTTATACAGTGTGGGTATAAAAAGTTGATATTCTCAGAATCTCAGAAAAAAATAATTATTTTATTATATGTATGTATGACATGAAAAAGTTAGAAGATCTGAAGTTAATGCATGTATAAATTGAATAGAAATGAGAAAAAATTTCCTTTACCTGACTTTGTCACCGCCGCCGCCAGCAGAGGGCTCAGTGCTTGCAGGGCTTGGTGAAAAGTAGAGCGCCATGCGAGGCTCCGGGAACACGCCCTCGGCCGTACACGTCACGTTCACCGAGTCATCCGTCGGCTTGCTGTGGCGCAGATCCAGGCTACGCTCGGGCGCTGTAACAACAAAAACACTATCGTCACTCTCTGTATCACATACCATTTAAAATATAAAATTTAACATGCAAACTAGAAGTACATCCCCATAGCTCTTTCCAAACATTTATTATATTGTTCTCGTTAATTTCAAGGAGGCGCCCTCTAAAATTTCAACTCTGTAACATGACTTATTGATAACTTCAAATGAAATAAGCTTATATGTGTGTACGGTCTCAAATATAATCCCAGATAGAATCCCGTCACTTGAAATCTGGTTTCAACTTCCTGTTTGTATTTAAAATATATCAAACTTTTACAGAGAGACAACTGGAGTTCTGGATGGCAACTAGTAAGGCCAGAAACCATCCACTTCCGGTAGAAATATTTTGTTAATATGACTGTATTCACAAGTGTTTCTAAACTATTTTGAAACTTTTCAGGTCACCTATTACAATATTAAACACCTCATCATAAAGTTTTGAAACTGAAATACATTTAATAAGAATTTCAAAACTTATGTACCACACGCCTTTATGATGTATAGAACTTGAATTAATCATGATGTATAATTTAACCAATGATTTAACGAGCATAGTTAGTTTTAAAATAAACAATTTACATTTTCAGCAAGGATCAGTGTTCAGTAATTTCAAACTGATAACAAACCTTATGGGAAAAACAAATATTGTGTTTTGAAATTAACCTATTCTAATTATAGCTTGGTGGTGCTACAAAAACAAAGTTAGTTTAAAGAGCATACAGTAGATAATTATGAGACCCATCAGCTGCAAAGCTGGGTAAACATATTTATAATAAAGCTTATTTTCAAGTGATGTCATATATATATATAATTATAAGAAATGTAAACATTGAAATAATTGGTTTCTTTTAGAAATTGTCAGTTTCACAATACACGTTTTATTTCTTGAGTGATAATTTTACTATACACTATAGTCAAGATAACGTGTCAATCTTAGTTATATTATTTCACACCGAGGATAGTTAACCTGGTAAGCTCCAAAATGAAGTTGTTTGGCAGACATGATGTAATACATGTAACATTTAATATATATTAATATATATTATACATAATATATATGATGATGTGTATGTATTTTAGCCTATTTAACATCTGTAACCCCCTTTTTTTTTGTGCTGAACAAGCTACCTAACCTCAGGGCTTAATGTGTACAACCTGCATGAAATTTTTAATTGCATATTTGAATAGAGAACTTCGAGTTATGTGTTACTAATTTTTTAAAATCTTTTAACACCCTTTAAATCATGTTTCAAAACTCTGTGACGTCATAGTCATGCAAATATTTAACACGCAAGCATGTGGAATGACATTGCATGACTATGAAGTCTTTTCCATCAATTATGAGGGTTTTATAGGGTTAAAAAAAAATCGGGAAAAAATTTGCAATGTATAATAATATACTGCATAACTTGAGTCCTCTACCAGTTATGATATAAAAAAAAATCATGCAGGCTGTCCATTATATAGCTTATTGGACATTTAATATAATATTAAATGTACATTTGTGGTTTACCAATTATTGATACTATATTTAACACAATGTATCTAATGACATGATAATTGAAGGGCCTGGGCGTGAGCCTGCCTGGAGCCGCCGTCGGTGCAGATCTTGATGGTAGTTGAAATGTCTGGTGTTGAAATGTTGGGTGGCTGAACACTTCATGTGAATGGGATATCCTTTTTTAGCCACCAATTGGGCAGGGTTTTTATGCATTTTATATAAAAAAAAATCATGTATTTTATGTTTCTGCTCAATAAACATTTATATTATTATATATTATTATTATGTTGTTGTCTTGTGGGTTTAAGTTCACTACAAATATTGTGTCACATAAATGTTGTAATTAATATACTTGTTACATGATGACTAATTATTAGTTGACTTGATTTAAAATGCTTTCACGTACGATACAAGATTAAACATTAATTTAAATCATATGAATTAATTAATTTTCTAACGATTAATTTGCTTAATTTACTATTCAAAAGTCAGGTAGCAGTTGTCGAGTTTGAAAATCTGTACATAACATAAGTGCAACGGTACATGAGACAGAATTTCTATAGACGATTAGTAATTACTCTAAGCGCCGAGAAATTATGCAAGCTTTTATATTCAGGGTGAATTCAGTTTCAGTTTAAAAAGTTTTTATTGTATTAAAAATCACAGTACAATAGATACACATAGTCGAGTCAGATAAAAATATCTATACACTCAAATCAACCTTGATTATTGCATATTAGCTTAAAAACTAAAGTTTGAAAAAAAATAAAAAATGCATATATATTACACACATGATAGAAAAATACTTCCAATTATCAATTGATATACTGTATGAATAAAATACAGACTAAAATCATTCTCTCTTCATGATAGATACATAAGTACAATGTTATATGTTTTTTTATAATAAATTAAACATTAATATATGGTCAGTTTCATCCTAAGGAACGTCATCCCGCAGCACTGAAGTGTAAAAAGTGCTGCATACCTTACAGGATACTGATTTATATATGGCGGCTTTCTTTTGCAAATTACGGAAGCTTTTCGTAAACATTTTTATTTATTGAGGGTTGAATCACTGACAGACAGTTCTGTTTACAATTAATTAATATATTAAATACAATAAAATTTAAATCACCCATATTAAACAAAATAAAATAAAATTTTGAGCAAGGAATAAAATATGTCAGGACTATTATTTCTTGCATTATTTTTAAAACATATTGAAATCATTTTACCTTATTATCTTTTTTGCTGTAAATTGTAAAATAGAGTTGTTGATGTTTAAATGGGGAGTCTAAAATAGAGCTAGTATATAAATAATAGTAACTTTCTGTGCCTCCATGCTTAAAACAATAAATTATTGTATTAAATAATTTAATGAATATTTTTTTGCTATCTTTAAACCACCACTAAAGGTATAGGTAATCATTTATCAAGAAACAAAAATAGCTACTATGATCATAAGCATCAAATTGAAAATAAGGTAAATTTAAAATGGGTTACTATCGGAACCAAAAAGGTGTGCCTCTCTCCTTATGGAACTTGTATGCTATTCAGGGGTACATCTTTTTGGTTCTGATAGTAGGCTTTTTTCCACAAAACATTGATGAAAACATTTTACACATTAATTATTGCAATATCCTGAAAACTAAAAACAACAATATTTTTGCTTCAATTTTTCGGGTATATGACTTGGTACAATAATTACAGTTCGACAATTTTAATTCAAATTCAAAATGCATGAGAGTGCATGTCAGTTTCTCATCTTCTTTTAGCTGACAATGAGTTTATTGATAAAATGATAAACATTTTTTTTTTTTTTGGTTTGCAATCGTCACGCTCTCAATCATACACTACGTACACATGGCGGTGTTTAATACGGATCCGTTGACGACGAGTAATGTTATTCTTATGAGGTTTCATCAATGAATCCGCATTGAACACCATCATGTAAACGTAGTGATAGTATGATAAATATTTTATACCTCTGCTTTTGTACTTTAAAGTTTTCTACCAATGAAAAATATACGCCTTTATTTGATTATTATTTTTGCTGCATGTGCACACGTTTCTCAAGTGAAGAGAGTTTTCAAATATACATGAAATGTTAAAGAACATATATTTATATTATGTTTTATTTTTTTTTTCCTCGTTATTTTTATCTGTTGATGCAACAGGACTCTATATAAGAGTGGTACCATGAATATGTAATACAGAAAATGTATAACGTTTAAAATAAAAAAATGCTAGTATCTTAACCTATATAACCGTTGAGGCATTGATAATTCAAAAGAAAGACTGGAACACTATTTTTCCTTCAGATCATAGCTCTAAAGTTTGTTTTTTTTAAGAAAGCACCTTTATAGCAGATATAGAAAAATGTCAGGATTTTACACCCACATGTATAAAAAAGTATACAAAGAAGAAAGGAATATATAACTTAAGCAACTCGCCTCTTATATGTTTCTATACTACACTACTTCACAACATGCGGTTTGATAAAATTTGATATCTAAACAGAAAATATTGATACAGCTGCAATCGCTATTGTTGCTGCTCAAATAGTTAACAATAAAAAAAAATCCACCCAAAGAATTGTTTGCTTTTCGATAGTATTTGTTCAATCAATTTCTTTTTCTAGATATGGGTTTAAAGTAAAATAATATCTTAGGGTTATTGAAAAGCACAGTTGACCGTTTTCAATAAAAATATCTAATAATCAAGAAAGTTGGAAATTTTTGTTTTCGTTACTCTCTTAAAATAACATTTGAGGTTGTATTATTATATATACCACCAATCTTTCTCTACGTTTACTTAATAGAGATTTTTTCAATACTATTCTAAATTCGATGAGATCGGTTTAAGTTAAAAAAAATATATATATAAAGAATTTTTTTAACAAACTTATATATAATTCAAACATTAAGAGAGAACATGAAGCAAAGGGGGAGGGGGAAAGGAATGAAAGACTTCATAAAATTATGATTAAAAATTTTATAAAACATTTTTATTATTATTAGAAAGCTTTGAAATAATTATTTATATCTTAATAATTAATTAAAAAAAATGTTGTTATGCATAATTATGTTAAGGTTCAATTATTAAAATGCAGGTTTTTATGTATATTTTGTTTTCCGTAATCACAAGCTAAAGAGCAGCAAAAAAAAAAATGTTGTTAATTTTATTTTAGTAAATTCTTAAACCAGGTTAACGAACAAAACAGTGAAGTGACTAGCGCTCAACGTATATATAATATTATATGAATATATACGGGCACCCTCGTGTGACTGGACATAATTATGTCATAAACAAATCCCTGGTCCAACAAAGCCTTTGTGCACAATTTTCACTTAAATTTACTTTGGCACTGGAAATTTGTTCTACTACCCTCCATTTTTTTTTTGCAACTAAAAAAAAAAGCACTCGCTTTAAAAAAAAAATAATAAAAGCATAATTATGTGCTTTAGCATGTGGTAGCGGACCGGACACTCACTACCCAATTACCCAAGACCTTTGGACACATTAGACAGATGATTTAGACAGATGGTAAAGGTAGGGGTAAAACTAAAAGAAATTAAGCTTACTTCAATTCTTTAGGGAATCATAAAGTTTAAGTTTCATAACAAAATAAAATAAATCTTAAAAGGTGTTAATATGCTATTTCAATATAATTATAATTAAAAACTATTTCAACTGCATTTTTTTTTCTTTAAATTATCTGATTTGCAACATAGTCTTATATTCATAGTTAATAACTTCTTTTATGTATGCCTTGATTACTTAAAGAAAAATAATGAAAAATACTACTTTACATATTTTAAAGTCAATAAGAAACTTGTCGTTAACGCAAAGAAAAAAATTGGCTTAAAGTTTTATTACAGTCTTCCCTCACAAACGAAAGAAGCAAAACAAATATTTTATAAAACCTCTCAATATTCAGTAATGTTAACTTAATAACAAGCTACATGTATATAAACCAAAAAGGAGCAAAAGACAACATATTTTTAAAAAAAATCCTCACCTCTTTTTAATAACTCATTAACTTATTTCTCCACAAAACTTCATCAAATCGGCAAATGACATTCCACCTTTCTTGTCATGGTACCTAAGAGCCCAATCATGCTTGTCCAACAAGTAAACACCACAAAGCCTTATTAATACACAAAATCAGTTCATTATGAAAGTATAGAGAAAATGTTTGCAAATTTAAAAGTCTATTTATAGCTGCTCGTTAAAACAGCAATCAAGCTGACGACGAGAAATTAACTAGAGAACGGTCAGAAGTTTTCCAATCTATTTTTCAAAACAAAAAATATATTATATCCCCCCCCCCTTCACTTAGAATATATTTTAATAACTATTAATTTTTTTAACTTGCATAATAAGATACATAATAAGTTTTCTTTTTAATTTAAATAAATGTTGTAAATAAAGAAGCAAAAGAAGTAAAAAATTAAAATAAAAAAACTTTTTGTGCTTATTAAAACGCTTTTAAATAAGGCTTTTAATTAACCATATTTTACTTTGTAAAGCTATGAAACAACAAAAAAGTTTTTTTTAACTTTATTAACGTTTTTTTTCTGTCTTCTTCTTCTTTCAATTAATTTAAAAATGAAGAATTGATATAACCAGCAAGTTAATCTAGCAAGTTATAAGCAGAAAAGAATTTATTTTTTTGTAAGTTACAACAGCAAATGTGGTAGGGAGGTAAATTAGTGTTTTGACACTACGACAAAATGAATTGTTGTGTGCAGCCATTGAAATTATAAAGGTCCTTCTTAACGTCAATTTATCACGTTGACGTCTTTGTCAATTACGATCGAAGTTTATGTAAGTAATAGAAGAAGAAAAAATGTCTATAAAAATAATATTATATATATTTATACATTGATAAAAGCTTTTCTAAAATCAATACTAAACAGAAATTGAAAAATAACAATCAATAAAGTTATAATAGAGGTTTTGATTATTATTAATAACAATAAAACCACTAATAACTAGCTACCACATGAATTTCTAATGAAATATAAAATAAATTGCGTAGCAGCTTTTGGCGGTAATTACATAGAAAGACTACAGGAAGTTTTGAAAGTGACTGAAAGATGTTGAAGAGCTTTCTAATTTAGCTTCTAAGGGGGAACAGTCAAAGAACGACGAGTTTCTACAGTCAGCAAGCAACATTCATGATGTTGCTGTACTGACTTTTAAAATATTAAATCAATTTAGTTTGAATTACCTCTTAGCAATATCAACCTTTCATAATCTTTATAATTTAAAATTAAAATATGTATAAAGTATATAATTTTATATTATATGTACATAACACTTTTTGCCATATAATGATAAAGAATTTAGCCTTTATAGCTGTAATCACCTCGTCTAGAAGATCTAAAGCCAAGGAACAATTTGCATTTTAGTTAACTTTAAGTTTTACACTCAATGGATGAAATTCAAGTTTAACTTAAATCACTTTTTAAGGCAAATTTAAGCACACCTATGAGAAAATTTTACTACTTTAAAGTTCACTGAAATAAACGTTTTTAACACATGTAATATATAATTATGTAATGTTGTTAAATGTAGTTTTTTGGTATATCATATATCGTAATTCAAGTATTCTAGTATCTCATTTTGTATTATTTTTAATTTTTTTTGCAAAATTATAATCAATTGCTTTTATAGTTCATGAAATATGTATTTCTTATAAACAATTTGTTACGTATTACATTTAATTTTTTTTTATATTTATCAGTTTATTGTAAATGTTGTATTATGTGCCTTCGGGTTTAGTTGATAGGACTAGTTGTGACTACGCTTTTTATACAATAAAGTCATTTTATTATATATAATATTATACTGTATAATTATTTAGGAAATTGATTACTTTAATTATGATTTTTTCATGCATATTATCATTGTTTATAACTTTTCTAACATTGAAGTATCTTGATATTACTACATAATTATATTATATTGTAAAATTCTGAATAACTTAGGAGACAAAAGAAGCTTTGAACCGTTTCATGCATTATAACTTGATGGTTCCGCTTTATATATTACAATCCATACAAACAGTCCTATTTTTTTTTAACCAAACCACAGAGCAAAATGTTATATTGTATTTCATAACGTCATCACAAATATTATGTGTAATAATATTATATAAATTTTTAATTACATTCAATTAAGTAAAATGTTTTTTTTTTAATAATAATTTTTTTTCCATGTATAATACGGTTAATCCTAATAGTGTTAAGCTTTAAATAACATTGAAACAAAACTAAACATCCACATCATCAGCAACAACATTTTGGTGTTATGTATGTTTCGTGATGATGGTGGTATAGCGCGGGCGGCAGCTCGGCAAGCAATAAGGCAGTCAGGCAGGCATGATAGAGGGAGGTAACAGGCGGGAAGGTATAGCAGCAGCAGATATGGTGTTTAATTTGGCCGCTGACAGGAGCTGATATAACACTAGCAGCAGAAGCAGCATGCTCGTCAGGCAGGCAGACGGCTGTGACGAGCTGAGGAGAACACGTGAATACAAACATGACATAAACAATCAATACTTTACACTAGCTGCTGTATCTATCACATGAAAGAGGTGGTGCAGTGGCACGCGCCTTTGTTTTACTTCATTTGTTTAAAAAAAAAAAAAAAAAAAAAAAAAAAAAAACTATCATAAATTGAAACAACATATATTTCTACTCACCATGTATAAAATTTTATTTTGATTTTGTTTATATTAAACAATAATGTTGTGTTCTTATTATTGTTACGGTTGTTGGTTATTATTTGAAAAAAAAAAAAAAAAAAAGTTTGAAATATAAAGTTACTAAAAATTTGATAAATATATATACACACATACAAATTTAACTTTAGACACAGAGATAAATTTGATTTTCTTTTCTTTTTGAATAAAGAGACAGTATTCATTTTCTTTTCATATTTTTTTTCCTTCCCATAAATAAAAATCTAGATTCCTTACATTTTTTTTTTAAGTACCGTTGAGAGTCATTAAATTTTCATGGCTTCTTGAATATCGCCCTTGAGTTGTTCTCTTGAGTTGACCCCCCCCCCCCCCGAGTTATTTTAGCTATGCGAGCGCCTCCTCGTTTTTATAGACAGACATAGAGCGTAGAATTCACTCTATATTGCTTTCGTTTAACTTGCCTTGAAAAATGTAGTATTAACAACAAAAAGAGACAGGTAATACATATTTTTTTAATTTACTAATGTGTATAAGTCACTAATAGTTAATATAATAAAGGTAAATATGTATAAAATGTATATTTTATCACGTTGCTTTGTACTTATTGCATAAGAGGCAACTTTGAATGAAACTACTTACGTCACGTTCAAAAGACAGTAACGCTTAAAACATTTTAATCTTGACAATGCTTTCAGCTGCTTTTTTTTCTGTTCTATCCAATTAATTAATTTACTGTCAATTACGAAGAGAATGATTTTTTTATTTAGGTCAGAAGGATTAGGAAGTGATCTTCAATAACTAATTACTTTCAGTATCTCACTCAATTAAATCAATTAGAAGTAATTACAGTAGTATTAAAAAAAAAAATGAGATAAAAAATACTATTTTCAACAATATTACAAAAGTTACATTTCATCGTAGAATAAACTTAGAGGTTGATTTATTTTGACACATTATAATTTTATTATTCTTTTTTTTTCTTTCTTGTTGTTACTGACATTTCATATTATATATTTATGAAATAATCCTATTATGTACCTTATAACACACACTCACACAAACACAATACAGAATGTAGAGTAGCAGAAAGGGCAAGGGGACTAGGAAGTATATATGTATATAATATATATATATATATATATATATATATATATATATATATATATATATATATATATATATATATATATATATATATATATATATATATATATATATATATATATATATATATATATATATATATATAATATATATATGAGAGCTTATTTTGTCGTGTGGATGTCATATGTATATTTAAGAATTTTTTTATGTGCTGTCTTGTATTATACTGGCAGGTATACACTATAGAATAATTCAACATAATTTACAAATAAATTGTAATAAATATATAACATAAAATTATTTATTTAAAAATAGATAGTAAAAAAATATACCCGTAGTTAAAATTCATTGTATTAAAATGTTATATTATTATGATTTTTTTTAAATAAAAATATTATTATAAAAGTAATGTGACGTCATAATATTGTGTTACGATATTTTCTATATATCTACCTGCCAACCTAGCTTCTACCTTAAATGCAGAACAGCATGATAGAAGAATGTAACTTGGGGGTGGGAGAGGTAGAGAGAAAACGAGGGAGGGAGTCAAACATAAAAACACACAAGAAGAAAAAGACACGAGCTGCCCGACAACAAAACATAAAGAACGAACGAGGATAAAAAAAAAACACAGGGAAAGAAAAATATCTATAGAGAACAGTGGGATAATAATATATTGTATACTGAAATTCACAATACCGTTTGATGACGTCACAAATTTCATGACATAAAATTCTCATGTAATGATGTTTAATTTTAAAAAGAGTTATCACAACAAGACATAAAAAAAGTTAAAATAGTTAAGTTTAAAAACTGTACTATGTTTATAAAGTACCTTACCAAATGTAAAATAATAATTTTACTTCCTTGTCCAAATGAAATTGAATTTATATTCTATTGAGTATAGATTGTGTATATCTTAGCAAGGTACAAGGAAAAAATAAAAAAAAAATATTTATGGACTTCATAAAAGAAAAATACTATCATGCGAAAAGCGAAATAGTGAACAAATACAGCTGTGTGTTAAACTTTGTTATTATTGTTTCATTAAGTATAATAATTGAACATCATTTTCTTTTATTCTTACAATTTAACATTTTATATTTTATTTTTGTTCTTTTATAATGTTTTATGTATGGAGTATAGGTTTTAATTTACGACGCTTACGGATGACCACGATCAGTTTTTGATATACATTATATCTTTTTATTACTTCCATTCAATTTTATTTTTTTATTAAACTTGACAATGTTTGATTTGCTATATATATATATATATATATATATATATATATATATATATATATATATATATATATATATATATATATATATATATATATATATTGCACTCAGGAGTAAAGGTTTATGTTACTTGTGTTAGAACTGAAGTCGTCTATTGACTCAAATAGCTATCTTTGACGCTAAGAGCAAATACACTCGTCACTTATCATCCATCTGGTTAGATTTGATTTGAGACACTTCAAATTCAGAATTGAGACGATTAGCTTCAAAACCGAACAGCTGATAATAAAGATTTTTAACTTTGGGAAAACAAGAACAGCATCTCACATTTTTTGTTTGTTTTTTTTCTAATTTCATAGATAACATCCAGAATAAGCTGTTTTGACTTATAAGGTTCGAGATTAACAGAGACAAGGTACTATTTTTGAATAAGGAGTAAAAAACCGTGAATTTCCCTTTTTATAATATTTTGAATTAAATAGTAAATTCAATACTACTATATAGGGATATGACGTCATTCAAATCTTTGGTTGATCTGCCTGTGTAAAATGTTTGCTGTTCCACCGTATATGGATGTATATAAGGCGGCGGGCTGGCAAGCAAGCGACGAAAGAGAGAACGTATGGTGTCTTCCATATGTGCATGCAGCAGCAGCAGTAGTAACATAGCATGTATGGTGAAGTAAAGGAAAGAAGAAACATTATAAATGGAATCTTAGAAAAGGGAATGTTGGAGTATACCAGAAGTTGATAAAAGAAGCACACATGTGAAATCTAAAAAAAAATATTTATATATAGTATATATTTTTTTATTTATATTTTTGTATTATAATACTAAAATGTATTTTTTTCATACATTGGTCTATAAAATATATTTTTAACATATTCAAGTCATATACAAAAATTTATATAAAAAAAATTATATTAAATCAAATTATATAGAATGACGCATGGGTAACGTAGCAGTTCAATTAGTGTGCGTGTTTCATTAAGATATAATCATCACCAAAGTCAGGCTTCACGCTACCTTGTATACTAAGTATACTAAGAGATTGAATAACTTGTTACATTAATTTACAATGACCGTCTCTCCTATCCCCCTACCTGTCCTACACAACTACACAAAATATGTAGATGACAATACAAAAAAAATAAATAAATAAAAAAAAAATAAAAAGAATTATAATGTAAATTTTTAATTGAATATACATTGTATGGTGTTGATTATTATCTTCTACAAACAACAACAAGGAATGTTTTTTTTTTCCTTGTATTTTTTGTACGAACAAGAAGTAATTAAATTTATCAAAACAATTTCAATTTGTTTCATTTTATTCTGTCAACAAAACGTGATGATATATATATTACCTTGTGGAAAGAATATAGTTTTTTAATTGCTGTATAAATTTCCATTAAAAATTATTCATATTTTTCAAATGTTTATTTATTATTAATGCATTTAATACATTTCAAAATAAACATTATTATTATTATTATTATTATCATTATTATAATGCAAGCTTGTATTTACATTTCCTAATTTTATTTATATAGCTCGTTCCCTAAAACACTTTACCAAATCATTGCAATGTTTACATTCCTGTTGAAACGGTGAAACGGGACGAGGGAAAACTTTTTAATATATTTCAGAGCGCAAGTAGATTGAAAAAAAAAGCATGTGTTTTTTACGATTGAATTTACTTTTATCTGATGTTACGAGTAAAATATGTATAATTATACAACACATTAAAATAAAAAATATATATTTTCTGAGAAGAATTGTTCAGTTACAATTAACTTTTAATGACGTAAAAATCTATGATAAAGTTTTTAATAATATTATAGTGTTAGTATTACAGAAATCCATTTTAACTATAACAAAATTTGTCTGACCCCCCCCCCCCAGTTTACAAACATTTATGACATTTACTTTTTTCTTTTTCTTTTTTGTAATTTACGTATTTGAAGTCAATTCTCTCAAACAATTTTAACTATATAATCATCTTTCGTTTAGTAAAAATTACAATAAAGAATTAACATAAATTATGGAGTAAATAATGATAACATAATTTATAATAAAATGTAATGTTTTCGTATCATCCACATAAAATAAAAGAAAACGAAAATTTCAGACTAAAAACATCCATCTAGATCTTGACGTTTTTATCGAATCCTATATAACTTTGTATCGAGGGACCTGCAAACAGACAGGCCTTGTGAGAGGTATAATTTTAAACGTATGGTATTATCACCAATGCACTAACAGTAAGTTCAAACCTTCAAACTTATATAAACACAAGTACTTTCCACTTTAATACAAAGGTTCAATGACATTCACTAGCACTTATTACAAAGTTAGTATAAAATAAAAAGTGAATAAAAAAATCAAAGTTTTTGGACTTCTAACCACCATGAAACTAAAAAAAAATAATTTTTCGTGTTTTGTAATGTACAACTTCAGTCAATATGAATGAATGTATCAGCTCGTGTATGCATAAAAAGTTTTCTTTAACCAACGGTAATATATTATGCTTTTGACACTAAGTCGTCAAATTAAAAAAAATAATAATAATAAAATTTATTATTAACTGCAAGTAAGTATTTTAACTTTTTTTTTTTTTTTTTTTTTTAGTTTTGTTAACCAAAATTATGGTTTTGTTTTCACCAAAAAAGTTCGTCAAATGAAACCGCAATGTGTTATATGCACTTAACTATCATGGTCGATATACTTTATTACAGATAGCACCTTCTACCATAAAACCACCGATGTCAATCTGATATACAAAAGAAAAGTGATAAAAAGAAAATTGCATTTCCACTGCACACAATGCATACTCGGATATATATATTTTTTATCACTTTTCAGCTTTATAACATAAGTTTTAAGTCGAGTAGCTTATATACCGTGTTATGAATTAACGAGTATTTTACAAAATCCTACCGTGCACTCTTACCTATAATGTAAATTATGCATAAAGTACATGCTAAGTAAAGGATTTTATTAATTCATTAACTAAAACTCATTTTGTATAATATATTAATTATCAAACATTAAATAACCATGATAACAAATTTTAAGAGTTAATATGATATAGATTGAATAAGTATTTATGTATGTATTTTTTGCATAATCGACAAGAACAACTGAAAGTAAATAAGAATTTATACAAATTTTAACAAATCCAAATTTTATTATCATTTTTTTTTTTTTTTAATTTGACTCTATTAAAACTAAATGTGTAAAACTTTGTTTATTTAAAATTCTCACATTGAAGCCAATGATTATTATTTGATGGCCTACCTGCGAGCAAGCTGATGGGTCGAGTGCAATGTAGTGACGCGCGGTGACTACGACAACAAAAATTAATAACATTTGAACTGTTGGCTATAATTATTGTAAAATTCAAATTAAAAAAAATGCACTCTCTTTATTGTTTTTTTTAAAGAACTGCAACTTAATGAGGTAAAAAATTAATAAATAATAATATAATAAACTAGTTAAAAAATATCCATAATAACATATTTTAAATTTATACTTTAATCATAACAAAATATTATTATGATAATAAGTAATTCTAGTAGACATATAAAGTAAAAACTTGTCATGTTTTATTAAGAGTATAGTGTGACGTTTGTCCGTGGTTTTGCTAATACAATCAGTATTAGACAACGTTCTGCAGTTGAACTATAGTGAGCGAGCAAGCGAGGAAGGAAGGAAGGAACGGGTCTAGTAGTAGCAGCCGGGTGCGCTGTGTGCATGGTGGTAGTCAGGTTGCTGCTAGTGCTGCCTTTATTATTTACACTTGGAGGAGAACGTGGTGGCGGCGGCAGGAACACGGCAGGAGAATTACGCCAACAGTGTCAGCGTTAAGTGCTATGCAAAATGTTATAACATTAATAATAAGTCCATCTAATGACCTGTATTAAATATTCAACTCTTCGTGAGAAAGTTTAACTTTAAACCGATAAAAAATTTAAATCTAGTAACATGATCTAACCTCTATATATATATATATATATATATATATATATATATTTATATTTTATAAACTTTAAAAAAAAAAATCAAGTAATTATTTAGATGTTAATTGCTTATTGAATAATACATTTTATACGGGAGGGTCGCTTGAGAATTTTGACGCTAAAAGCATTATTAAAAATTTGCACCTCATCTAGCTTCACTAATAAGATGTAGATTGCTTTTTCCTCGATATAAGCTTGAAATTCACGTCTGCTCTGCCTTTCTCAACAACGTTTTCTCAGCCAATGGTTATTGATTATTTATAGGAGACGTATGGATCGCTTCGCTTTGGTAAAATTGCCATCAGCCGAGACCTTTCTAACCCCCTTCACTCACTTCTACCAAACCTAGACTCCTTTACTTTCTCTCTCATGTGTTTATTGGACAAATTAAACAGTACTAGTGATAACGACTTGAAGACAGATTTTTTATTGTTGTTGATCATAAAGATTTGGCCAGATTATAATAGCATCAAAGGTAAATATATATAATTTATTCATTAAATCTGTATTTACAACAATTATTGGTCAATTCAAGAAGGTGTTGCATATTTGGATTTAGATTATAATAAACAAAAAATTACTATAAAAAAGTCGACTAAAAATATTATAGGTTTGTAACCAAAATTGTAAACATGTCAAATTTGCATAGAGGTATAAACCACAAAATAGGTTGATTTGAGGGTACAGATTTATTTTATCTATATATCTTATAAATAATTACATGTAATAATTGTACAGCTTTAGTCATGTTGCGACACAGTGAGTGTAGCGAGTACCGAGATAAATTCAATATGTATCTTTACCTGGGAGATATACCGTCAATTCAAAAAGGTCTTTCAGGCTCAATATTTGTTTAATGTTAGTCATCGTGTTTGCCAATACAAAAACTGTTTCATTATGACTTAAAATTTATATACCGTGTCTTTATTTCAGAGGCAAAAACTACTATAATAAAGCTTAAAAAAAACTCGTACAAAAAATCGAATAAAAAATCTTTATTAAGGAACTTTGGGAAAGCCAGGGTGATATATAATTTTAATAGTGTGAATAGTGTTCTGTAATTTTCCCCCATTTTTGTTCTTTTGGTGAAAGCTATGCAACTGGTTGGACTCAGCGTCGCCTCTGGTTGCATAACCATTAACATCTGCAGGCGCTAGCCTTACGGCATATTATTCATGTAAAGTTTATTACAATTTTTGTTGTAACATGTTTTGTAGTTTACCCTTTTCTATTATTGAATTGGTTACATTTAAAGAGACGTAGCATGGTCTACAAAACGTGATGTAACAAATTTGCTGCAAATATCTCTACCTAGACTATAAGACTGCTTGCTTGGTAGCATGACTTACAAGCCGCTCTGTGTCTAGCAATCACCCTAAAACGTCTCCAAAATAGAGAGGAAAAAAAAAATAAAACTTGAAGTAAGACAGTCCATTCGTATTATTAAGAAGATACAAAGTTTTAGTATACAAGTTGGAGTTGTAAGAGATATGTCTTGTTTTTTTTTTTAACTCTTACTATAAATTAAAACACAATATTAATAACAGAAAAGTGGTGTACGCTTGAGTTTATGTATATTTTACATTGACACTTTATAAAAGTTTTTACTTAATATATAAATGTATGTTTATGAATAAGGGTTCTTTCAAATATAAATAAAATTTAATGACTTTCATTGAAAATTGTATCAATACTAAATTAAAGAGCAAGATCATTAAAATTAATGAAACGTTATGAACATTCCAATGAAATTTATATGTGTGTCAAAGTATTTAATTAAACAAGTTTTCTTTAAATCTTATTAATAACTATGAAATAACGGTATCTTAATATGTTTAACATATAAGCATTCATAATATTTATGCAAAAAAGGCGTTCTTATTCTTGTTACCATATATATTGTAACTAATATATTTCTAAAA